>JABBWA010000026.1:0-486858 GCA_016628065.1 Suillus lakei | reverse complement strand
TGCTAAAGCTGCCCGCATGGCTCCAATACCACCAATCTGACCTGGGGAGGTCAGACGTACGAGACGAGCAACGGTAGAGGCCCTAGCTAAGTGTTGACATCTTACCCGGAATAGCAAGAGACGGAAGCAATCCTGAGCCACGATATTGGTTTAGCGTGCTACAGTAATTTTAATACACGACTACCAACCCCTTTGAAAGCTTGTGGAATTGCTGATTACTGAAGAGACAAGGTAACGCCAGACAATCATCGTGGTTTGCTTGCCTGTTATTCAAAGAGATGCGCTACTAGGGAATACCGGACGAATCTGAACGAGCGCAGTTCCAGGAAGAGATTGCGCCGGAGCTTTCTCTTCAGTGTGTAGGACGTCCGGTTTGGAGACTAGCGTGTTGTAAGAATATGAGATAGTATATGAATTGAGAATACAAAATTATAGGATATGGAAGTATTGCAATGAAAATGCGTCAGAAATCCCCGTTCTTCGCAGCTACAATATCTCCAACATCCTGCCATTCATCACGTCATCAACAGAAGCCATGTCCCTGACTTGTGCGATGATATTGTTATCCGGAGCGATCCTCTTGTACTCCTCACCACGCTGCTGCGCTAGCAAAAGTGCGCCAAAAGGCTGAGCAAGGCGAACGAGCAACCTCAACCCTCGGGTAGCCGGTTCATCATCTCTAGGAGACCAGCCGAGCGGATCATCTGATGGAGACCCAGGCTCAGGCGCATCATCCGTCTCGTCTGCAAAGTCGGGCAGCTCGAGATCATAACGATTCCAAGGACGGATGAGCAAGAATGTCCGCCGAATAGGCCTTGCAGGCGAGAATTGAACTAGCTTGTCTTCCGTTGTGACCAGCAGGTCTTGTAGCCCGGCTGCCTTGATATCATAGGTGAAACATCTGTCCCCGTCTTGACTAGGCCTCCGCCTGACTTCGGTAAGAGGAAATATAATGCAAGGTAATTGCAGTCTGGCGTTCGCGAAACGAGGAATGCTGAGCTTCTCCAGGATGGTATACAGATTTAAAGTCGACTCCAAAGCCACAATATTTTGCAGCACGGAGACCGAATTCTGCATCTCAGCTTCGGATAGAGATGGCAGCGCACACGACGGAGCCATGTATGAGGAAATATCGGCTGGCAGACAACTGTTGAAGTTGGAAGATTGTCCCACCCAATCAAGGGCTGTGATGTCGCCCGAATGGGCTATGACTTCCTGCAAGAGTCGTCCGAGCGCCTTTTGTCTTTTCTCTCCGTAGATTACAGGAAGGTTGACATCGAAGATGCCAAATAAAGAGTAGGCAATGTCTTCCTCCCTCGTGGTGTCACGGTTTGACGCCCATCGGAGTTTCTCGCGCGCACCTCTTGTCCCCGGGCGGAAGGCGACGAGCGCCCACGCATTTATGCCAGTTGAATGCTCCAATTCCTGCATGATACTGACAGACTGCTTGTGGTTGCGTGAGCGGTCGTCGAGATATAGGGTCCAGTCTGCTTGGTAGAAGAGAACAATTTGAGGAGCGAGGAACTCCTGAACTGTCCATCCTCGTGTGTTCCAAATACTGTTTGCGAGGGCGCCAGACTGTGACAAAGGCGGGACATCCAATAGGTAGACAATGGTGAGTGCTGAGTGGTGATACCAGACGAACATGGCGTTCACTGATTGTTGGAGTTCTACATTGTTGTTCTGGTCGATGCAGCATGTATCGCTCCACGCCCAACGATGCCCCGCATCACGAGCAACTTGGCAGAACTTCTGCAACTTCAACACAGTTACGAGCGGATCCATGTCATATATGACTTTGTCCTGAATGTCGTGCAGTAGCGGCTCCCCCCTTTCCCACCTATGAGATAACATGACCCAACTGAAGTACTTCGCGACTGCTTCTTTGACGGGCTCTGTTTGGAAGGGCCCATGCATCACCGATGAATAGAAAAGCTCCTTGTACTCTGTGCTTTCAATGAATGCGTTGATCTGTGCATCACGATTGCATAAACGTCCAGTGGAGGTGTTAATTAGACGAAGTGGGGCGTTTTCCAGTTGAGCGTGAATGGCTCGTCGAATAACATCTTCTACTTCAGATGGACTAATATATTTATGACGTAGTTCTGGAGAACGAGTTCATGATCATCACGTCAACGCGTGAGTGATTTTGGGCTTACTTTGCATCTGTGCGTCAGGAGCATCGTCCAACTTGGAGAGCATGATTTTGAAGGCCTCGAATGCATCATCATAGTGCTGTGCGCCACGAAGCGCTGCATGCTTCAGTTCGTACCCGAGATAAGACGAAGGGTTGAGTTCAATGACCTGCGAATATCATCACAATTGGTAAAACAGTGACAGATATTATACGCACTTTTTCAGCATCTGAAAGGGCCCCCACGAAGAGTTTTTGTCCCAAATTCACCTTACTGCGGTGCGCGAAGTAGGAGGGAGATGAGGAATACAGCTGGATTGCTGCAGAAAGTGTATTTTCGATCGACCAGAGCTGAACATTCCCATCATTGTCTCCAGTCACGAGCAATTCTCCATTAGGAGAAATTGCGACGCAGATAACTTGTGAATTGTGTTTGAGTGGCTGTCCTATCTGCTGATGTACCTTTGTGCTCCACAGCCGCACAGTGGTATCGAGCGAGGCAGTGGCAATGAGGGAGCCTTCAGAAGATATGGCGAGCGAGTTGATGTAGGCGGTTTGACCAATGCAAGGTTGACCGATCTGGTATCCATTCGACGAGTCCCAGAACTTGACTGTTTTGTCGTATGACGCGGATACAAGTTGCTGTCCGTCAGGCGACCACACAACACTTTTAACGACATGTTTGTGAGTGTGAATCTCGAGAAGAAGTTCGGCGTTATCGGTGCACCAAATCCGGATGTTTTTGTATGATCCGGATGCTAATTTTAGCCCATCTGGGCTGAATGCGACACTCAACACACTACCCGAATGACCCTCGAGTGTTGAGAGGACAGTGCCAGTCTCCGCATCCCATATAACAACCGAGCAATCCCATGACCCACTTGCGAGTCTCTTGCCATCGGGGGAGAAGCAAACCGACCACACCTTGTCTGTATGTTTCACCAGCCGGGATACCTCCTGCTTGCTCTCGACGTCCCAGATGATGATAGTTTCATCCCATCCACCGCTTGCAATTCGCCTTTCGTCTGGAGATACAGCGACTGATTCCACCCAGCCACTGTGTCCCTCGAATGGCCCTCCTACCAATTCTCCTTTCTCCACGTCCCAAATTCGCAGGGTGAGGTCCCTTGAACCAGTGACGACTCGTCGACCGTCTTTGAAGAACGCGACTGTCCTCACCGATTTCATGTGCACTCGCATCGTTCGCGTTGGCGCCTGCTGGGTGGTCTGCGCCGGTGTCGCGTACCCTCCCACAGTAAGATACGCTGTTTTTACTCCATTAAACACTCCTTCCAACATATCCCGCTAGCCTAGACAGGGAGATGGACGGTCAGTGATGTTTGAAGTCAACGAGGAGCGTACTGTCTTTACGTCGTCAATATTATGTGCCGTGCGTAGAGTTAGATTTCTGCCCATAACCCAACTCATGTAGGCTCTTTATATATCGTTGGCTCCATACCACGTTGCTACAGCGTGGATCTCATTTCGCTCTTTCTATCATCACTGCCCCTGTCCACAAACGTCTGTCATAATCAAATTGCTTCATTATTCTGTTCACAGCACCCATATTCTCCCCGGAGATTACGCTTGTCGTATATCCCGAAAGCTTAGTTCCTATCGAGTTCTTCTGTCAGGTTGGGCTCTGCGAGACGCAATCAACATCATGAGCTCATTCCTAGCACATCTCACAAAAGCCATCCGGAACTACACAGGCAGTCGAAATTGCCATCGATAAGGATAATGTGTCAGGTCACTTGTCGAGCACGGCGACCTTTCAAAAACACGAATGATCGCATACTCTCCAGCGCTCATGCAAGGAACTCGACTCCGATTTACTTTTATTTCACTAGTTCGGGGGCTGCAGTGCCGACAGTTGGGTATGATGTATTTTCATCAGTCGCGGTCTGAATGCTATGGTTGTCCGTAGGTATCCTCCGATACCACAGATCTGAGATGGGGAGGTCAGACATACGAGATGAGCGACGGTAGAGTCAGTAGGCTGCTAACTGTTGACGTCCCGCCCATCAGCTCTGGAGTAGATCTTTGACATGTATGGTTTAGCGCGCGACAGTACTTCTAATACATGATCACCAGGTTTCGTCGTCGAACTTTGATTGTGCTTCAACGCCCTTGCGATCCCTTTGAAACTTCTATCTGGATTTGCTGCTTATCCCCATTGAAGTGGCACGGCAACGCAAGACCATCGTCAGTTTAGATTGTCATTCACGAAAATACCATCACTCACAACTGCTGGTCTACGAATCGGTCTACGAGAGCGGTATCTGGTACATCTCTTTAACCTTCGCCACAACTTCTGGAACTCCAGTATTCTGTATAGAAATAAAAGACGCAAACGGCCATTGATGAGAAGACAGGACCAAGAATCACGATATATCTCACCTTGGTGATCTCGTCGCTGATCTTAACGCACTCCTTCCCATCAATCGATCCAAGTTTGATCACTATATTCAACGCCTTGCTCTGTTCCTTATACCCACCGCTCTTCTTCTTGAAGTCGTTCGTCAGCCAAGTACCAATGCCAAACGAGCCTACGCGTTCAAAAATTCAAAAAAAATCAGACATCAAAGTAAGACAAGCACGCAAATAAGCAAGACGACACGACATACACTTAAACCCCAGCTGCTGACACTGCTCATTCAACTCCTTCGCCTTCTTGAAATCCAACCCGTCGCTGAAAATGATAGCTTTCTGTTTATAATCTATCCCGAGGTCTTCATACATCTGTTTAGCCCTCGGCGCGAATACTTTCGGGTCTCCTGAGTCTTGACGCAGAGTTTTCCATTGGTTGGCGCGTCTATTGTCGAATTCCTGAAAACAAAGATACAACAGAAATAGAAACACAAAATCAGAGACGCTGCGCAGCACGGTCGACATACGCACCCGATAAAACACCTCAGTGGAGAAGGTATCCGTAAGCGTGACGGAAAGACTGTCCCCGTAAAGTTTCGACCAAAGATCTAAAGCTGTGCCAGCAGCATCTTTGTAATCGAATAATGCCGCGTTCTAAGTGTTTGATCAGGAAGAGACATCTCATGAATTGACTAGACTTGCGCCCATGAACCACTCGCTGAAAAGATAAAGTCGTAAATCGTAAGTCATAGGGAAGTAAAAGGAAGAGGGGCGTACTGAGCGACCGTCCCTATGGCGTTGAGGTTGTAACGCATAGCGAAGTAGACCTGCGCGCCGATCTGTGTTGAGAAACCTAAAGAGGACCACTAATCTGAAGACCCGCATACATTACTAGTTCCAAAGAACCCATCCTTCCACTCATGCGCATCCCTCGCTTTGACAATCCCTTTCACCACCAAATCCTGTGTGGCGAAAGACCGCCTGCGACGCGTCCCGAATTCGCTGAACGTACATCGCGCGTCTAGAAGACATGTAGCTTTATGCGCGGCTTGTTCTGCGCAAAATCCATACCCATACTCAGTAGCACGAATCAAGAATCAATGATCAAGGAGATTTGTTTACCTTCTTGCCCGGTATAATCCCAATCTTGATCCGCATACCGAAAATACATCTCGCAGAGACACGCCATTAGCGGTACCTCCCATAAGACCGTCTCAAGCCACGTCCCTTTCGCTTCGATCTTGACGCTACCCATGTCGGGATCATCAGAGGATGGGACGAAGGTGACAGAGATCTGAGTTGGTGCGCGTCAATGGAGGAGCACAATACAAACGTGAAGAAAGAGCATATAATCACTTGTTCGGGTTTGAACCTGTAAGACTGGAGATAATCGAGGTAAGCAGGCTTGAAATACTTGCAATTATCTTGCAACCAGGCGCGTTCATCTTGTGTTAGCTGAACCTCGGCGAAATCTGTATATGCGCAATGATCAATTAAGGACACGGCCCGAATAGATAATTGAATAGACAAACCATTCAGTGATTCTCGAAACTTCTCTATGCATACTCTAGAGAACCGGCGTTGTTTATCACGGTGCGTGAAACGGTATACGACTTGTGCGGTAGGATAGTATTCGAAGATAGCCTGTTGCATCGTGAACTGCACAACTGCGTCAACATGACTTGACTCGCACAGGAGAAACGTTAAAATCATGATGACGGTGCTACTGCGATACATGCCTTGTACAAGTCGGTGTCGAGGATCGACACGACCTTGAAATCAGACTGGACATCTAGGGCGCTAACGCTGGTGTTACCCGCCATGCTGATGATCGATGGAGTAAGAGAGTGGTGCTGTTTCAAGTTACCGGTACCTGAGGTCCTACTAGGAGTCTTTAGCCGGTTTTGGTAGGCTACGCAGTACTTTGGATTAATGGCTACGATTTCGCGTGCACCATCGAGCTGCTAATGGACATCAACTGGAACACGACATCCTACACTGCTCACGTCTACGTCTCCTCAGTCTCCTTCACCACAACCATTCCCGGTCCTGCCTCAAGCTTATCCACCAAATCACCCGTCCTCTCCTTCAACGCATCCCTCATCTCACTCCACAGCACCTTGCCCGCATCACACGCAACCCTAAACACCTCCTCAAACCGATCCATATGCAACCTCGTCTCCATCTGCACGAGCGTCACCCTCCCCGTGCGAGGCATCACGCCCACCACCACGCTCGGCACGTCGTTCTCTTCGACTGTCGTGAGATCGAGTAAGGGTTGGGTGCCGTGCACGCCTCCGCTGATGGCGCAGACGAAGTCAAAGAGGGGGATACCTGCGGTTGCGAGCGCGAGGGTGGAGCCGTTTATGCACGCGGGGAGGAGCCCGCCGTCGAGCTGGAGGACGTGGATGAAGATGTCGATTGTGCTGCGGGGGTAGAGATGCGTTTGGACGACGGGCTCGAATGTGCTTTTGATTGTTGCTGCGAGTTCGAGGAGGCGTCTATGTCGTTTTATGAGCGAGAATGCAATAGAGTGTAGATAACACTTACTTGTCACCTCTGCCTCTTCTCCGTCGTTCACCGACGCCAAAAGGGGCGAGCTGGACTTCGACGTTTAGTGTTGCGCGATCATGGAATGTCTCGCGTCTGCTGCCTGCTTTTGCTTCGTGTGGGCCGAGGACTGAGACGCGGACTTGGGTGAGGCCGTGTGAGTAAGTGACGCTGCCGTCTGCAGTTCCTTGTGCTCCAAAGTTGATGGATAGTGTGCGTAGCTCATAAGGTCTGCGACCGTCGCTGCGAAGAAGACCGGCGTTGAGGAGCTCGATGCGGGAGGACTGTGGATGGAGGTGAATGTATGGGGAGGTTATGGTGGGATGGAGTAAACTGGGCGCACCATGATTGGTCTGGAAGAAGACGTGGTCAATACTTATGGTTAGTTTTGGAGGATGTAGCCTTTTTGAAAGTCTCACGGGTGATAAGCGTTGGGTTATCTTATCTTATCTCGTCCAGGTAAGACAGCGCAACTCCTCTCATACAGTACTACATTTTGGTGTTACATTGATCCTCTTGACCTCGATGCGCCTGAAGCATGCAAGCCATTTCTCACCAGCATTGCGTTCTACCTTTTTTCCTTCTTCCGTTGCACCATATACTGCATCCAAGATCGGGCCCTTGCCTTCTTTCCTTAGTTCCTGCTCCTCCACGAACTGGAAGAGAGGATGAGCCTCTAGATGTGCACGCATCCACTGTGCAAGATCCTCCACATCTGTGATAGTATACACGAGCCCACCCGGTGCGAGGACATATGCGTACTCTGCAAGAAGGGTGGGTGAGATGATGCGGGCTTTGTGTTTGCGTGCTTTGAAATGCGGATCAGGGAAGAGGAAGAAGAGGGCTGTGAGAGAAGCCTTTGGAAAGAAGTTTGGGAGGAATTTCATGGCGTTTGCGCGGATGACAGAGACATTTTGATATGGAGCGGGGGTGGATGTGTCGGCGGTGGCGCGGAGTGCGGTGATACGATCGTGGACATACTGTGTTACTTGGACACGAATTTCAAGACCTGCGGATATAAGATTGGGATCAAAATAAGATTGGGAGACTGACCAAGCATGAGTGTGTCAGGGAAGAGAGGGGCGAGTGCGATGAGCAGACCACCAAAACCACATCCAATGTCTGCAAACGCGGGTGTCTTGCCGCTGTCTGCAAAGGCAGGGTAGTGAACTGACCAATCGAATGAGTCGGGTGATGCTGGATAGGCTAGGGCATGATCAGAGAATGGGTTCGCGTGTGCTCGTTGTCTGTAGTGTTTTTTCTGTTCACATATTAGAGTTTTGTATGATCGATCTGAGTGAATTGACCTGTGGAAGTAGTGTCGCCGTCGTCGTCGCCGTCGATGTCGACGTCGTTGGCTTGTCTAATCTCTTTCGCTTTGGCATACTCGGCCGTGTACCGAACACAGTTCAATTGCATCGCCCGCGTCGACCCATTTTGCACGTGGTCCGATGTGTTCCGATATTTCCCTCTCTCCACTTTTTAAATTTAAATTTCAACTCTGCACTTTCTCTTTATCCTCTCCACCATGGTCGCTGCTCTCCGTAACGTCTTCAACGTCGTATGTCCAATTCCCTTCACCGTGTCAACCTAATACTAATTCTTCCTAGTCGCGCTCTCCACTGCTCGCACGCACCTCAATTCGATTCTCTTCAACAGCTTCAAGACAGCTCACTTTAAAAGAACGTCTTGCCGAGCTCATCCCTGCAGAAATAGAAAAGGTGCGCGTGCTACACCTTAATTATCCTTCACCATCAATTTTTGTCATCATCGAATCACGCTCATTTCCGTTTCCGTCCTCAGGTCAAAGCAATACGCGCAGAGCATGGTAAAAAGGCGTTCGGTCCTGTAACAGTCGACCAGCTCTATGGCGGTATGCGTGGTCTCCCAGCTCTCATCTGGGACGGCTCCGTCCTCGACCCAGGTCCGTCATCTTTTTCTTCTTATCTTTCCCGTCTCACGCTTTTGCAGAGGAAGGTATTCGTTTCCGTGGAAAGTCTATCGACGAGTGCAAGAGCCTTCTACCCGCCGCACCAGGTGGCACAGAACCTCTCCCGGAAGGTCTTTTCTGGCTTCTCCTCACCGGCGAGATTCCTTCCAAGGAGCAGGTTGCCGAGCTTAGCCGCGACTGGGCTGCCCGTGCTGAGATACCCGACTTCGTGAAGGAGATCATCGACCGCTGCCCTCCTACCCTTCACCCCATGAGCCAGTTCTCCATGGCAGTCACCGCACTCAACCATGACTCTGCCTTTGCAAAGGCATACCAGGACGGGGTCTCTAAGAAGGAATACTGGGGATACACCTTCGAGGACTCCATGGATCTGTGAGTTTATGCGCTTTATTCAGCTCATTAATACTCACCTCCCCCATAGCATTGCCAAGCTCCCCAACATCGCCGGTCGCATATACCGCAATGTGTTTGGCGACGGCAAGCTCCCTGCCATCGACAACAGCAAGGACTACTCCGCCAACCTTGCAACCCTCCTCGGCTTTGGTGACAACGAAGCGTTCGTCGAGCTCCTTCGTCTCTACATCACCATCCACACGTAAGCCTTCATTCCTACCAAATGCAATATAACTTACATCACCCAAGTGACCACGAAGGTGGTAACGTCTCTGCCCACACCGGCAAGCTCGTCGGCTCCGCCCTCTCCGACCCCTTCCTTGCCTTCGGCGCCTCCTTAAATGGTCTCGCCGGCCCCCTCCACGGCCTCGCCAACCAAGAAGTCCTTCTCTGGCTGCGCAAAATGCAATCCCAAATCGGTGAAAACGCCACAGACGCAGCCGTCAAAGACTACGTCTGGTCCACGCTCAAAGGCGGACAAGTCGTACCAGGCTACGGGCACGCCGTCCTCCGCAAGACCGACCCCCGCTACACCGCCCAGCGCGAATTCGCACTCAAGAACCTCCCCAATGACCCCCTCTTCAAACTCGTCGGCCAGATATACAATATCGTGCCTGATATCTTGTTGGAGGCGGGTAAGGCCAAGAACCCATGGCCGAATGTGGACGCGCATTCGGGTGTGCTTTTGACGCATTATGGGCTGCATGAGATGCAGTTCTATACTGTCTTGTTTGGTGTTTCGCGTGCGTTTGGTGTTGCTGCGCAGCTGATCTGGGATCGTGCCCTTGGTGCTCGTGAGTGTCGCTTCATCTAATGTCGACTGATGAGATGCTGAATGTATGTTGTAGCTTTGGAACGTCCGAAATCGTATTCGAGTGAGGCTATCCAAAACATGTTCAAGGATAGGCCTTGATAGATGGTCGTTTCGGTTGTTGTTGTTTTCGCATATCTTTATGGCTACATGATTCATAGACTACCTTAAATCCATGAAAGCTATTGTTCCAGGGAATTCATTGGGTGATGAACACGGACGTACTTTGCCTGTTCCTGCAGTGCCTTGGGGGATGATGAGACTGAGCGAGTTTCTGGGATATGAGTTATAACCCCGCTGGAGGTTGGCGAGGGAAGTCATTGGTTGTCGTTTGTCAACTGGGATAATACCATTGGCGGATACTAGAATGAAATGCCAACATCATGGGTTTCATTGCGATAAAAATGAGTACTGTGTGACAAAGTAGTGCCTGATATGTAGGTCTCTGAAGTCTGCTTTGAGGGAAAGTCTAGGGTATCTGGCATCACGAACAACTTTGCAGAATGACTGCAACTTCACGAAACCACGTTCAACTTGTACACGACCTTGTCTTGGATGTCATGCAGCAGCGCCTGCGTACCTTCCCACCTATGCGACAGTATGACGCAACGGAATTACGTCGCTACCGCTTCTTCGATGCGGTGCATTAATATACGGAGGTCTGCATGCTTCATGATCAATGACAACAACAGCTCATTGTACTCTGTGCTCCTTTTGAAGGCGCTTATCTGCGCATCTCGGTCAGATAGGACCCCGGTGGCAGTGTTGAGTAGACGAAGTGGAGCAGTGTCGAGTTGAACGCCAATGAGCTTGCGAATTGACACCTTCTGCTTCGGAGGGACTGGCATACTGCTTGCGCAGGTCTAAGGAGAGAGTTAAGCATCTGCACACGTGTGTTGCGTAGGGCTTACTTCATATTTGCATGTCGTAAGCACTCTCAAATTTGGCGAGCATCATTTGGAAGGCCTCGATGGCTTCGTCGTGGGGTCGGGCATGGGTCTTGGAATGAGTTGTGACATTTTACTGGAGGCGTCGAATATGGTCGAGCTGGACTTGGTGGAGGGAGTGTGCCGGTGAACATGTACACCTATGTAGGCGCCTTGCTCTAATTAGTATACGCTGTAGATGTGATGAAATGCGCAATACAACTTGCATGCATGCCTGGTTATCAAGATTCAAGACGTTGTTGTAGTTTGCTGTCCAAAAGCTACTCTATGTAATAGGCGAATATCATCGACATGGCCCCAAAATCGTCGCCGAAGTTGGCTTCAGAAACATCGTTTTCCGCCGAAGACGACGACCGCCTGTATGGCTTCTCAACGGACGGGGATGATTCGTCCGACAATGACGCGGCTGCTGGCGAAGGGATTGATGTTGGGGGGCTGCCTACTGTCGCCAAAGATGATGCGACAGTAAGGAGGAAACTTGAGATAGCAAAACAACATCCGGTGAGCGCATTGGGGAGCTGTTGGCGTGTTTTTCTCTGACAGTGGGGTTCCCGGTGATTCACTAGGCCTATCCGTAAAACTTGCATGCAATCTACTATGATGCTCCAAAGCAAACTTTAATAAATTGCGCGATACAACCATCGACTGCGCGATGCAACTCCGCAGTGAGCGATACAACCGTCGAGTGCGCGATACACTAGCTAATTCTACTAGTAAACTGGACCGCTGAAATCTTCGAAGCTGGGCTCGACAATCAAGTATTTTGCGAGATCATCAGCTGTACGAGCGATGAGTTTTCGCTCGTGCCCAAAAGCACTTGGGGCTACTTTGGGCCATCACAATATATGGTAACACGGCTTTCCAGTAGTCGAGGTTTATTTCCCCGATGTCTAGTTTCGCGAGCCGTTCGACGACGGTTGCGAATTTCGTCCGTCCAGCAAATTTACCCATTCCATTCCACCACAGCTGCTTCCAGTCCCCCTCGCATCTCTTTTGCTTCAAGTTCGTGCAGAAACATTAATTCATATTTCATTACTTTTTTTTCACTCACTCACTCACTCACTCAGAATCCAGTTTTTCTAGAAAGTTCCAATGCAGACATCGAGGAACTCGCAGCCAATGTTATTCGACAACTGTCTCTGGCGCCACAGACCCCGCAAAAAAACACTGTCCCCTCCAGCTCTTTTTTCAGCGCACAGGCCGGTCAAGTCGTCAGGTGTCACACTTCGGCTAGGGTGTGACATGGGTGAGGGCTACCGGGGTACCCACCCAGGTACCACCCGCTGACGGAATGTGGGACGGATGGTACGGGTGGTGGGTACCGTAGATGGCTCCACCCGCACGGGTACGGGTCAGAGAGCTTGCTAAAGTTGGGTATCCACGGGTACCCGCGGGTGTTCTACTACCCCAATAGCAAATGATCGACGGCCGAATGCCCTGAACAAGACTCCCTACTTGCACTTATTCAATGTCGAGATCAAGCTCGATGAGGTATGAACCAGTACCAAGCATTGCTGTATGACGACAGACCTCATAAACTAGTTGCAGATGCATATCGTGCCTCGAACCAGACTCCCTACTTGCACTTATCCAATGTTGAAATCAAGCTCGATGAGGTATGAACCGGTACCAAGCATTGCTGTCCTCATAAACTTGTTTCAGATGAATACATACTGGTCGTTATCAGAGCCTGTCAACATGCCACTAACTGATGCATCTATTCCAGATATTTAAATCCGATGTGTGCAGCGCGCTGCACGGCCAGTTGTCACCCTCTCTCGTCAGTTAACCTCGGTCCTCCATGCCAAGGAGCAGTTTCAACTTACCTTCGGGCGCGTCTTCGGCGCCCGAGTCGCAACAAATACACGCAGTCGCAAAAGAACGGCGTCTCCGATTCCTGTTCTAGAGTCTCCAAAAAAGAAGCGGCTTGCCAAAGCAGAGCGGTCTGACATAGCAATTTGGAGCCATACTGATGATGAGATTATAAGTGAGTGTCTTCCTTATTTAATTGTACGACGTAATGTAGCTACATGTTATTTCACTAGAGGCATCAACATCACGCTGGAATTCGCCAGCTTACAAGCACTACGAAACGTCGCTCAAGCGTCACTTCAAAGGCAACGGAAGTCCGCATTATCTCGAGTTTGCCTTCATATGTTCTCATACCTACTACAGTTCTACATACTATACACTATGTCACCTGCGGGTGACCCGTACCACCTGCGGATCCACCCACGGATCCACCCACACCCGTGTTAGTCTGACCCGTACGGGTGCGGGGAGACCTTCAGAGCCCCACGTACCCGCGGATTGGGTACGGGTGCCACCCGGGTGCACCCATGTCGCACCCTGGCTTTGGCACCGCTGATCTGCTGTCTACACATCTCCATTTTCCAAGCATTCTTCGTCGCGTCGCCATGCCACCTGACTTCGTAGAGCCCCAACCATCCGATATCATCTTGCATGGTATTCGCGACCCTGATAGCCCCTCCACGTATTTATTCTTAGTCTGAGGATTATTTTATTGGCGACGTGAATATTACCGTCTAATCTCTCCGAGTCGTGCCCTACTGCCATCTACTTAGTATCTTTTCTAATACTTAATTTTGGAGCTTCCATTGCCTATATCTTGCTACCCTGACCTGCTACTGTGATCAAACTGTTCCTGCTATGATACACCACCTTAAACTAAAGGAACTACCATACATTGCCTTTCAACATTTGCTTCGCTGTGCAACTGCACTTAAGACGATATACTCTAACCCCAGCATCATATTGTCTAAATAGTTCCTCCCGCAGGGATAAGCTCGCAAGAAAAGCGAGATCTGCTTGCTGTAATGAAGACATGGAGACAATTATCGACACAGTCAGGAAATAGAGCGGGCGGGCAGGTAGGGGGAGGAGTTTGGGTGAGAAAGATGGGTGGGGGGGAATGGGCATCGAGGGCAATGATAATGGTCATTTTGAGCGGAGCATGAGCACAACATTCCAACAGCAGGTGGCGGGCATTCGCCGCGGCAGGCGCGATGGGTGAGGAGTATTGCGATGTCAAAGCTGTATCATCGAACAACGTTTAAACACTGCCTGAAGCCAGCCGCCGAAGCCCTAGACAAGCCCTAGACATTGACCCCAGAAGTCTACGTGGAATAGCCTCAGAGTGGCCAGATCCCTGACTTTCACGATGAACCAAATGAAAGGTTGACTCAATCTCGGGAGGCGTGCCGGCGGCACCGTGACGTTATACCAAAGAGTTTCCTTATGCGCCCGCACATAACTCTTAATCGCTAACCACCATTACCCAGCCTAGCACACCTTTGCTTGACGCAAATATTATCACTACATGGCTTTAGGCAGAATCGTGCATTACGCTGTAGACGCAGTGCTAGTTTCAACTGTCGTCGCTGGTATCCGGCGGTCGAGTGGATTCGCGTGAGTGTCTCATGCCTCATGTCCCGTACCCAACAATGTTAATGTGAATGGCGTCTGTTTTCGTTGGCTTGTGCAATCTTCAGCGTTGACACCACTCTGATATCAGACCCAACCATGCGCTCATTTGCTGATCGTTTCCTCGGCGTCGGCGAAACCATATTCGACATGGCCACAGCTACGTCTGTTAATAGTGATTATTTCAGGAAGGACTCGAGGAGACAGTAGACGATGTTTTAGGTACGAGTGAGGGGGTGGACATGAAGGTCTGGCAGTTATACACTTACTAGAGATGAACCTCTCATGTCTCAGCAGAATCAAATGGTCAATATCTCTGGTCCTAAGCTGATGGAGGCTGTATGCTGCACTCACAGACAGATTCTCGATGGGATTGAACGAGAGTTGTCTCTGAAATCTGTGCTCGTGTTTATCTTACAGTGAGAAGTTAGAAAGTACTCCCAAATTCAATCTAGTCAACGCATTTACGGGCAGACTATCAGAATCTTCACTTCCAGTAAATCCAGCCCAACGAAACACATTCATTACAAACACATCTCAGTATTTTACACCCTCCTCCTCCTCCCCCACTAACTATGTACTTGCGGTCCATCACTTACGAATATCTTGATAAATCAAAATGTTCCCTGCGAAAAAAAAGTGTACGTATGTAACAAACTCATCTACTTTGTTGGTAAGGAGCGGTGTGTTGGTATCCGGAATACTGTGGCACGGATTGGTGGTTCGTACTATGCATCTGAGAGAACGGAACTGAGGTGCTTGAGGAGGAGGTTCCAGGATAGTAGGGTTGCTGTTGGGAGGTGTATGGAGAAGGCGGTGCAACCGCGTTCATGTTGTAAGATGCATCGCTCCGAGAATAGCTGGAGGGTTGCCACCGGTGTTGGGACTGCACCTGGACATGGGGAGATGGATGGGTCTTTGAATTGGTCAGAAATATCGTCTTTGAAACTAAAGAATTTCAAGTCACCTGGAAGGACCCGGGGTATTGACTTACTCCAGTGACTGGAGATGTAGACTGCGGATAGCGAGTCTGCTGGGTTACGGGAACCGGATCTTGAATGGAATAAGATGGCCGTGATGTAGAAAAGCCTCCTTGCTGGGGCTGATAGTGAGCAAAGGTGACGCCAGGAGTACGGGGAGCTTGAGTATAAGACTGAGAAGGCATGCCAGATGACCTTATGTCAGACTGGTGTTCGTAGCTGTATCTCCCACTTGGCGCGCCGCCAGCGTAGTAGCTTCCGTTGGGATAGCGATCATGGGAGTAACTCTGCTGGCTGCTATAGTAGGGCTGCGTTCCAACTGAACCATACACTGCTTTCAAATCGGTTGGTGTCGGTAATTGGCTGCTGCTAAACGAAGAAGCTCTGGATCCTGACACGCGACACCTTCTGCAGATGAAGTCCTCGGCATCCCAGTTACGTTTCGGGCGACCTGCAGTGACGTCCCGTTGGTCGTGGCACCCTATATGCTGCCACTTCGAACATCGACCACAGCACATGATGGGAACACCGTCATCCTAAGATTATCACAAAATGTGAAGCCGCAAGAATATGGGATGAAAAAGAGACAAACCCGGTTAATCCCTTGTCTACCGCAGACCTCGCAATCCAGCTCCCAGTCTTCGGCTGGAGTCCGCGATCCACTACTAGCAGCGCCTAATCCATTGGCGGGAGCAGGAACAGACAATGTTGGAAACTTGCCCATCTGACCAGGTGGTATGGCGGACGAGGAAGGTTCTTGACTCACGACATCGATAGGCACGTCGGCGCTAGCGAGGAGTTTAGAATACACAAAGTATGCGCAAAATATTCATACCCGGTTTCAGCTTCAGGCTCTGCCACATGCTTAGCTTCTCGCTCCTTCCTGCGTTGCTCCCTAGCATTCTCCCTCTTAATTCGGTCCGCTTCCTCTTTCTGTCTACGCGCTTCAGCCCTCCTAGCTCGACTCATCTTCTCATCTTCCTCTGCGCGCTTCTTAGCAGCAAGTAATTCTTGCTCCTTCTCACTTTCCTTGATAGCAATACGAGATGAGCGCTTGCGATGCACGACCGCTTCTTCCTTGCGCTTCTGCTTCTCCACCTCCTAAAATTATATTGGCATCAATGCTTCCTAAGATTAAATGGAGTGGGATACATACCCTCAGCTCAGCGGTTATTGCCGGGACGATACTTTGCATCAATACCTTATACAGCGACTTCTCAGCATAGTGAGTGGCTTTCTCAAATTGCTCGGGGAAGTTCTCCCACTCTTCGAGAGTGATACAGATCTGTTCACGATGAAGGGGGAAATATGAAATGATTAACTAATCGCTCATAAATAACTCACCGTCTCCCATTCAATAAAACCTTCGGGAAGAGATGGAAGCTCCTCATCTTCCTCATCATCATCAACTTTGCCGTTTGGTTTATCAGGAACCGGTACGAATTCCTCTTCGGACTCTTCATCTTTAACGCTAGGTTCTTCATCCTCTTCTACGTTGGCTTCTTTTTGAGCGTCCCCCTCCTTTGTGTCATCGTCCTCACTAAGCTCTGTGAGGTCGCTGACCGAGTCTTCATCGCTCTCAAGCCCCGTTTTCAGCCTCGCCTTAGCCTTGGGCGGTGTCTTCTCCTCTCCCTCCGTTCCATCATGCGCACTAGGAGAAAGCCATTCGTCTGGCACCTCTTGCCACTCATCGTCTGCCAAGTCACCGCGCAGCCGCGCACTCACGCGGATCCCAGAAGGCCGGCGTGGAGTCAGAGGCCTGGCATTAGCAGACTTGCTCCGAGCCATTTGGCGCTGGAATTCAGCGAGGTCCTTCGCCTGAGCATCGAGCTTCTGATTTGCACGTGATTTGGCGGCGCGGGTGCCGCGCGAACCAGACGGGCTGGAGTTCTGAGCTTGTGTTTGATTGCGCCGACGGGATGCTCTGGCGGGCGTTGTGGGTAGAGGTGTGGGCTCGGGTTGTAGATCGACTCGCTGGCGTTTGTTGAAAGACTTTTTGCCACTGGATTTCGACGCGTTGGGGTTTGCGAGCCGCTTGCGTTTGAGGGTTTGTCGTGGAGGTTCACGTTGAATCCACAAACGGTCGGCTAAACCTAGGTTAAGGCTGGGCAAAGAGATGAAAAATTTGTACACACCGCCTATGAGCCAGTAGGCATTACGCTTGGCGTCATATCCTATCGGTTCTATATGCTATAAGGACTGGTGAGTAAAATGGACAATGAAGCAGGCACAGTATTACCCATTCGGCATTCTCGTCGTCGTCCTTCATCTGGGTACGTAGACGATTAGGATTGTGAAATTGCCATTCCATAAGAGTGTGTAGGGAGTCCAGTTTCTTGACTGTAGGAAGGTCGAGCCAATCAATTTGTTGCTGTAGCTGCTCGGAGTCCTGTAAAGCATCTGAGGAAGACCCAGTGACTCCATCCTTCGATTCATTGATCTTGGTTTCCTCCGACTTGACCTCGACCGCATCTGCTGAATCGTCTGGGACAGCATCTCCGTCAGCAGACGCTCCATCTTCATGCTCCACGCTTTTCTTTTCCTCCTCTTGGACCAACTCTTCTGCGGTTTCAGATGGGAGTGGGGGAGCGGTGGATGCGCGCGAGGACTCTGCGACATTGATATATATTTGCTGAATTGGTCCTATTGGATTTGCATCTGGGTTGCGTCTCATATATTGCTTTCGTAAGGCAGTTTGCCAGTTATCAACGCTGATAGATCGACATTCGTCAGATGATAGGAGCTGGACCACAGCAAATGTTGAAGGGAAGCTCACGATATTTTTCTGTCCTGCGTTAACGTGACGAGCAATCTTGTCATGATGCGGGACAAAACGCGGTTGGCAGAGTATGCGAGGTCATTTTCGATGTCCTATGATAGTTCGAAAGATAAGATGATACTCCAGAGGCAGGAAAAATCGCTACTCACAATCAAGGTCACGTCATTCATGGAAAAGAGAGCATTAAATGTGAAGAAGAACTGGCTGAAAGCAGCCCATTTCCAGTGTCGCCTGAGCTGAAGGATACTGGGATCTGCATCGGAGGCAGGAAGTTGAAAAGAGACTGAAGGTGCTTGTGGAGTGACGGAGGAGGTAAGGCGAGCAGAAGTGCGGCGAGGCATGCGCGCAGCTGAGTTAGGGCTTTATAAAAAGGTCGGAGATCCTTCGGCTGTTCAGGCGATGTTCAAATGCACAACCTGTCCAGCGATTACTAGAAAGACTTTACAACCAAGTTTGAACTGAAATTAGTTGTTGGTGATTACCGTCGCCGTCACTGACGATGGACACGACGTTTAGCAGAACGAAGCAGCCTGAAGAGTCCAGTTGGAACGAATAATTGTAAACTCGAGTTCTCAACTTGGACGAATCAACGAATCGAAACCCCCCTGGGAATTTTACAAAGACCTTCTCTAATATTTGGGTACAGATTTATAGGAAAAAAAACAACTAAGGCGGCACTAGAGCGGTTTGCTGCTTTGCCTTTTTCTTCAATCTCGCCTTTGCGGTCTTGGACAGCCGTCGTGTCTGTGGTATCTGGTATCTGCAAGCTTGTCAGGTCGGACAATAATCTGTGCATAGAAGTCACTCACGTCATGTCTTTCTTCTCGTGCATTCCTGCAAGAGCCTTCGTGCACAGCGTGACTTTCATATAAGGCGCAAGCGTGAGCTTGGCGCTGTCTCCTTGTCAGCCTGAGCACCAACTTCCATATGCGAAATACGCACTGATTTTTACTTTCCAAAGCCCTTGCTATGGTACTCGCTCGATCTTCTCCTTCAGCAGGGATCTCGCCACGTTGCTCCCATTGTAGTTCATTGTACTGATGCAGTCCCGTCAGTTGTCCTGCCGAAACGTCCAAGGTCTTCAGGTATTCGCGCTTCAGGATCTCCACGACTGAAATCAACCGAGGGATCGTAGATTGAGAAACATCGACTGGAGAAGTATGTAGCGTTAGTGGCTTGTTAGGATTTTCCTGGCCCCACGTTCTATCAGATGAACAGTCAACGGAAGAGCCACGGAACCAACCTGGAAAAAGTCCAATCCGTGCTTGACCCAGTATCTGATCTTGCCCTGCCTTGTTATCCGTATCGAGTCCGATAGTGGAGCCGCAGGTTGCGAATCAGCCGTGACTGTCTCTTCGCTGTTCATGTCAACTGTAGGCGTGAGAAAATCGCGCCCATTGAATTATCGATCGAGACAGTCCAAATTTTCCTACAAAATAGTACAAAAAGCTACATGATGTTGGGTAAGGTACCTCGTTCATCCGATTCGTTGCAGTTCTATATAAGTGGGAATCAGAGTAGATTTCTAGCCTTGCTAGAATGCTTGGTAAAAAGCCGGCTAAGTGCTCTAGCACAGCCGCACAATGATGGAGTCGACTGGCATTGCATATTGGAGCTTCAATAGCAATGCCTGCTGTCCACCAATGTGTCCACTGTTCTGCAAGGCTTCAAATAAATGCTCGAACTTGCCCAAAGGCGATGGAGTTACCCCCCAATCCATCCACATCCTGTGGAGGAGGAAAATCTCAAGGACGTGGGTCCAACCCCCCTTGTAATCAGCCTCCTAGGACTGTCAGACTGAAGATAATCATCCATTGGACCAGGCCTCAAGATCTTCACCACATAGACACTCTTGTGACCCATCTTTCCACTCACCCTTCTGATGCACGCATACTATTCTACGAGGGGAAAAATCTGCCACTTCCAGCAATGAGGAGTGTCCTTCTGGCAAGGACAAAGGGGAGATCTATCAAGTCTTGGCAAAACTGATCTTCAAGAAGGACTCGGAACATTTGGCAGCATATGCTGAGGACCCAAAGAAGTTTGATGTAGTGGTGGGCAACCATATCACTACATAAGTGGTCTGTATTGCTCATCTGTACCTACTAACTTAAATATTAAAAGTCTTAGAAAGTTATTCAAGGAACAACTTGATAAATTCAACAAGACTGGTGCTGGCATCATACCACTTGACAAAAATGCAGCAGCCAACCTTCACAGTGAGTCTTTTATACCATTGTTTTATATTTAATTGATTTAATTGATTTTAAGGACAAGCACTACTTGAATTCCTGTGGTATGACCAGCTCCACCCATTCCTCTTCTCCAACCCAACATGCGGTGCAAAAATCTTCACCTCCCAGCCAGGAGTCAACCATGCTGCAGATTTTTATGTGCTCATTCATCCATGTGGGGGGGCTGGTCCCTCCATGAACCCAAATCCACCTGGCCCTCAGCTTCCTCCTCCAAACCATCAGCTTCCTTCTCCAAACCCTCAGCTCCCTCCCCCAGACCTTCAGCTCCCTCCCCTGAGCCCACATGACACTGGTGCTCATATAAGCACCTGGCCCGGTCCTACAAGTGTGGTGCACATGCCCCCAAGTACTCTGTATCCTCCCCCTTCACAGTGCCCCCCTCCTCATCTCACTGGCACTGGGGGCAGTCTGATTGATGATTCAGATGAGGATCTTGATGACAACCCCCATGCCGATGACAACAGCCCTTTTTTTGCCCCCCTTGGCAACACATTGGATATGTTGGATGGGAGAGACATCAACATGTATGATGACAACAATGGGATGGAGTTTGACTCCTTCCGGCATCATGTGATCAGCCTTGACAGTCTCCCTAAGGTGGTGGGATGTAAGCAGTAGTACACGACCTCTCCTTCTCCCCCTCCCATCGAAAAAAATGCCTTTATCCTCCTGTGCAAGCCCCAGATGCCCACATACCACAGTCATGAGGTGTTTGGTTCTGCCTCCCCTGGTGGCCAGGTGTCACATAAACCTTCCTCATTTGCCTCATCATCAGGGATATCACACAGCTGTTCCACTCCCTCATTTGCAGCATCCTCATCCTACATATCAACCAACTATCATATTTCACTGATGGCATCCCAGATATCACTGTCTGCAAAGCCACAGAACTTGGCCAGCTCAAAGAAGAAGAAAACCTCAGTGGTGGACATGGGGGACAATTTCAGTGTGCTCAATGACAATATCCAGAGCATGCAGAGTCATATCTCCAAGCACTGAGAATCAAGGAATGAGTGCTATGTCATCAAGATGAACTACCAATCCCAGAAGAAGGATATCCAGTGGTGCTATGAATCTCTTTCACACAAGGTCCTCCTTTCAGCCACAACGCATCAATGTGAGCAAGAGGCCAAGGACAAGGAGATCCTGCACCTTCAAGCTGTAGCTGCCTTGCAAGAAAGGGAGGCTGAGATCTGGCACCTTAAGATCCAATATGAGACTATGATCCATACTATGGGTGCTGGCCCCTCATCTTCATCACCATCAGCCTGAGTATGTGTTATCATTGTCATGTTTTTTTTGTCCTTGTTGTTATGCACCTCATAGTTCCTTTGCTGCTTGATCTTGTTACATTTTTTTACATACGTTTGTTGAATCTCTTGTTGTAGTACATGTACATTCTGGTTGCCAATGTGACTCTAGGCCTTTCAAGCTACCCTTCCCTATGTTCAGCTCTTGAGTAAGGACTGTCAAACAATTGGTCCATCATCCTCAAACAAGAAGCTTGCCCTGGAGTACCCTCATATGACCTATTACCCACAACTTCATCTCCATCAGGATCTTCAATCTCTCGAGCTGTAAGTTCTCTAGCTTCCTGTTCAGCCCACCTCTGAGAACGGGGTAATTTTGGATCCTGCTGGTGATGGTGAGCTTCAAATTGGATGATCATGTTGTGCAAGATGATGCAACACATAATCCAATGGACAGCAATCTGAAGCTCTCTCTCCATGTGAATATTGAGGTGAAGCTCTCAGAGGGACTAAAACCGCCCCTTAAGAGCAGCAAATGCATGCTCAATATATATATGAACCTAAATAAAAATAAAAATCAGTAACCAAACCATCAGAAAAATCAGAAAATATGAGCACACCGTGGAAAGATGATAATTAAATGTCTTCTGGTCCTTGGTTAACCTTCCATTACAGGGCTTCTTGAAAGGGACTATGCACCACTTCTCAAGTGGGTATGCACTGTCAGCCCAAATCCAATGGTCATCTGGCAGAAGGGCTTCATGCTGTTTATAGAGATGAGTGGATCAGAAAGCATAGGCATCATGGACACTTCCAGGATGACCAAGAGCATAATTGACAATGACAAGGTTGTGAGGCATAACAACCACCTAAAAATTATTTAATTATTGACCATGAAGGGAGGGGAAAAAATACCTGACAACCAAGAGAATAGTTAGATTTCCTATCATAGAATGTCTCACCAAAATGAGCAGGTTTGGCATAGAGATCAATTGTTGTGCCATCAACAGCTAGAATGCCATTGTGCCACTCAGGACAAGTCTTAGACTCTGCATATTGCCGAGTAAGCTCAGCATCCTCTGAATTAGGATGTGGGAAACTGACAAAATTGTCATGCTGGTCAAGCAGTGTGATCATCACATGATCAGTGCAATTCACAACTGACCCAACACTTATACCTGCCCATTAGGCAACATCCTTGAGAGAAATTGCATTGCCATAGTGGCCAGCACAATTGAGGAAGATAGCAAGCTGAATAGAAATAGGAAGCTGGGAATTATTAGATTGGTTGAAAAAGATATGATGATCAGAGATTTGATCGAGGATGTTGTCAAAAATGATAGGGTCGACATGTAGCTTCTGCCGAAATAAATAAGGGCAGTGTTTCTCATGATGAACAAGGATGTGCAGCTGGGAAGCTCATGGGGGAGGCTCATCTGGCTTGTTAAGGACACAAGCCCTTGTGACCTTATCACAGAGAGCTGCAATTTAGTGCTGAAGCTGATTATAATGTGCAGTGATCTCATTAGAATCATGAGATTCATCAGAAAATTCACTAGAGGTGTTGGAGGAAAGAGTGGGTGAAGAGGTGATGTCCATGCTTGAATCAGAGTTGGAATCAGAGTTGGGATTAGAGCTGGAATCAGAGCTTGACTCCTGAGCTTCCAATACCTGCTGGTGTTGGAGTTGGGCTAATGAGAGTGCAGCTGTATCAACTGCATCAAGGAGCTTTTGACAGCTAGATTGGCAAGGCATGATGAGAGCTTGAGATTGAGAGATGTGTTCCCTTATCATCCTCCCTAACTGATGTGCAACTGATAAGCGGAGTTTCAATCAGAGTTTCAAATTTACCACAGTCAGTGTGCTAAGTCTTACTCATCTTGCATGACAGTGAGCAACCTACTGTCCCAACTGTGCCGCCCATTGCCCCAACTGTACTGCCTATTGCCCCAACTGTGCTACCCATTGCCTCAAACAACTCTGGATATGAGGATGGTGGATGTGGATATGGTTATGGGAGGGAGCAGTGATGAGTGTTCTGCAGTGCTATCAAATCTCTGGAGGCACCTGACTTCAAACAGAACACTTCTACTGACCTCATCCATCAATGAGCCATCAAATGTGAATATTCCCCAGAGGCTTCCCAGAATGCCTGGCCTGGAACCATTAAGTGCATGCAATTTACTTTCAGCATTGACACTCCTCCCAGCTCTTTTCCTGCAACCTCTTCATCATCCTATACCTTCTCTGGTGGAGGCTCCAGCCCCACCCAAACAAGTCCTACTTGGATTCTTGTGGTGTGACTGGCTCTACCCTTTCCTCTTCTCCAACCCAACATGTAGTATGAAAATTTTCACCTCTGAGCTGGGAGTCGACCATGCTGCAGATTTCTATATGCTCATTTGTTCATGTGGGGGGGACTGGTCCCTCTACAAACCCAAATTCACCTGGCCCTCAGCACCCTCACCCAGACCCTCAGTTCCCTCCCCCAAGCCCACATGACACTGGCACTCATATAAGTGCCTGTCCTGGTCTTGCAAGCGTGGCGCACATGCCCCCAAGTACTCTGTATCCTCCCCCTTCACAGCACCCCCCTTCTCATCTTACCAGCACTAGAGGCAGTCCAATTGATGATCTGGATGGAGATCTTGATGATAACTCCCATGCTGATGACAATGGCCCTTTTTTTGCCCCCCTTGACAATGTGCTGGATATGTTGGATGGGGGATGTCAACATGTACGACAACGACAATGGGATGGAGTTTGACTCCTTCTGGCACCATGTGATTAGCCTTGACAGTCCCCCAAGGTGGTGGGACATAAGCAGCAGTACACAGCCTCTCCTTCTCCCCTTCCCATTGAAAAAAATGCCTTCATTCTCCCATGGAAGCCCATATGCTGCTGGTGCTTGGCCCAGCTCCCTTTGCCTCTCCTTGGGGCACTTGTTCACTCATGTGCGCTGTCGATCTTCGTTGCTGGTCTGTTGAAACCTTCAACAAAAAAACAACAAAACCAGACAACGCTACTGGTCAGCAGTCCTTGTGCTTAGAAGCACTGTGTTCAGTAGTTGTTCAAAATAGGGTGGGCTGACCCTGATAGTGCTCCAAACACTTCGAGTTGTTGAGGAGTTTGGGTTTGTGGGAGTTGGAGGGTGAAGAAAGCGAAGTACTGCACACTGGCAGCAGACTGGAATGGATAGACTGGGCTGGACTGGAATAAATGTAAAGCAGAGTGACAAAGTTCCAGGTGAACAATGTCAGGAATGATGACAGAGGACTGTAAAATGCGAAGCCTATCTGAGGCTTCAGAGGAGAATGGACATGGAATGGTGAACTGAAGAAGTTGATTGCTCTGTAGCTAAAGTACAGGGGTTTATATAGAGTATAGTACCTGCGTACGTCTGTGTATGCAAAGCAACACTCCAGGCAATGAGTAGGGCAATGAAGAAGGCAATGAAAGGGGGGAATGGAATGAATGTGCTGTGCTTCAGGGGTAATGACTGAGCAATTTCGAAAAATAGAACAAATCCTATGCATAAGAATGGAGAATGAGTCATAGGGATAAAGAATGAGTCATAAAGACAAAGAATGAGTCAGAGAATGAAAAAGCGATGATAGAGCAGGGCTGTGACCATTACAAACCATGACTCATGACCTGAGTCATCATGACCAATTGCTATGCAAGCATGACAAAGTGCTGTGCGGTGATGATGCAAGAGCTGTGACGCAGCAATGACGCAGCATATGGGCAGTGGAGAATGGAATGAAGAGATGATGCTATGATGCCATGATGGTGTGATGATCCGAATGCTCTGCTGCAGAGATGTCATGTGGTTGTTGGTGCAGAATGTCGACATGCAGGGATCATGGGATATACACAGTCTGTAAGACGCTTCCCCAGCATGATAAAGGGATTGGTCATCTGCATAGGGACTTGGTTGTTTGCAATCTCTGGTGAGCATTAGGATGGAATGGCATGATGTCCACAGTGATCATGAAGGTGAGGTGTGAGTGGATAATGGTTTGAATGGTTCGACGAATATAAGCCGCTGAAGAGGATTGGAAATGGTAGGGTGATGAGGACAGGATGAATAAAGACGTGGTTTTCGACGTATTGGTGCAATTTTGCATGGTCTGGCTGATGCTGAGGTTGTCTGAGAGTGTAGTGGGTGAAGATGGGAGAGCGTTGGAAGCATGTGAATGGGGGAAAGGTGAATAAACCTCGTTGAATGCAAAATGCCGTAAAAATGCGGGATGCCGTAATACTGTTGAAAATCGCTGAAAAATCGAAAAATTAAAGGAAAGGAAGGGAAACAAATGAAAAGGTGAGTAAGGAATGATATGGGAAATGAAGATATAAATAAAAAAATCATGTTCTCGCTACCAAACACGTTTGGTGCGTGACAGCGCTTGTGGGATGGGTCTGGTTCTCAGTGCTCATTCATTGTCCCCCTGGTGCAGTATAGCCTGGATTCTGTTATTTAGGCAGGTGGGGGCTGATAGGCTATTTACTGTACTTCTACGTCCTTTATCATGCACACTACTCCCATTATCTCCCATTAACTCTACAAATGCACAAGTATGATTTTGAAGTCCAATCTGTGCCAGCCATCTATGGCCAAGTTTCTTCTCAAACTCTACCAATTTCTTACCAAGTCTTACCGAGTCTTACCGATGTCTTAGTGAGTTTAAAAATCTACTTTGAGTCCCACTTATCCACCATACCAAACCATTAGCTGGACACTGAATAGAATGTGCATGACAGTCTTACTTTCAGTTGTAGGTGTGATTCGGGAACTCACTGACAGTTACTCTATAATAAGAGTGCCTTTGAACACACTGCAGATAATTGCAGACTCATAGCTGTATATCAGACTCCAAATCATTGGCAGGTATGTAAGAGTCTTCATACTGTGACTTAGATGTAGTGCCACATACCAAATACATACAACACTAATTTGAACACCACAACTTTGGACTCTACACACCCAGCTGACTGGCAAAACATGTAGTGGTGCATGGTTTGCTAGTATTTGTCCCACTGAAAAAGCCTTCTAAACACTGAGACATATCCCAAAAGAATGGGTGCATTTGAATATAACCTAAGTATTATTTGAAAATCTATGGTGTGAGTGATGTGATGGATTATCCTTTCTGAGACTTAACTTATGTTCCAAGTTGTGTGTCTTCAGGTCATTATCAGGCAGGTGAAGTACTGAGCTTTGCAGAAATCAAAAGCAATACAGAAATGAAACTGGGTCTTGTTCCTTGTACTTGGCAGCTCCAATCAGCTCACAATCAGCTTAAGAACAAGGATGTCTTCACCATCTGTCATATCCTGTATATTGACCCCTACATTAGGCAACCAACATGAAAATGATAAAGCTCTGTAAAGCTTTACCTGGCCTAAAATTTGTATAGTATTCATCAAAATTGCAGTTCACTTGAGAAAGCTTTATATACCCAGAGTAAGTTGGATGAAAACTGCCAAAAGCACAATTATGACAGACTCCCAGCAATTACTTGCCATTTATCACAAAACTGGCAAATGTTGCAATCACCTATCAGCCTTGACAATATTTGATCATGCTGGGCTACACAAGGACACCAATTTCTTGACTTTTGTACACTTATTTTTTTAAATGAAATTTTGATTAAACAAGTAGTAAGTATACACAAGTAATACTACAGCAAATAAGTGCAAGAAGGAGATAAGAAAAAGAGGGATAGAAGAGGAGGTAAGGTCCAGGTCCAGCTGGATCCATGAAGCAGGGCCACAACCACAAAGGACTAGGACCACAAGGAAGGGCCAGGACTGAGAAGGGACCAGGGAGGGACCACAATGGAGGGCCAGGAATGGACCATAGGTTGGCCAGGGAGGGACCATGAGGGGGAGCCAGGGAAGGACCATGATGAAGAGCCACTGGAGAGGAGACCATAGGTGAGAATGGACCACCACAGAGGGCCAGAGAGATACCATCATAGAGGACAAGGTTCAAAGGACTATTGCAAGGTGTCATATCCTACATTTTGGACCCTCTTTCTCCAATCTGATCTCTGGATCTAATCTTCACTTCATCTCTGTTCCTTACTCCTTTTGTATATCTCCATATAGATTTCTCCTGACTCCAGTTTCTGGTTATGCATTCATCTGTAGTACTTATTGATCTGTTTCTCCATTTCATTTCTGACTTCATTTATTATGATCCATCTGACTTACTAATAAGCTTTTCATATGCTTCATACATAACTTTGGACATCACCAACTAATCTTCCATTAGG
Source organism: Suillus lakei (assembly GCA_016628065.1). Lineage (NCBI taxonomy): Eukaryota > Fungi > Basidiomycota > Agaricomycetes > Boletales > Suillaceae > Suillus > Suillus lakei. The sequence continues at coordinate 458,713 of JABBWA010000026.1, read as the reverse complement.
ACACCTACAGTATATAAACTCCTGTAACTTGTTACAACCATATATGCCAAAGGTGCACAGATGTAGGATGAACCAAAAAGGGCCTGGCTTCAGCTTGTGTGCTATGCCCCTTGCCTAAGTACATGCTCTTAATTTCATACTAACTAGAACAGAAGTCCAAGGTGTTCCAGAACAAGTCCGGGTTGAATGGCAGACTAGTCCAGCAGACATCTAGAGTAGGGATTGTGAAGGAGAAACTGGAGTCGAGACTACCATTGGTAGAGCCTTGAGATGCTGGAGGTATTACACAGAGAACAGAGGTATGGCTACTCCTAGACAAAGTCTGGAGTAGAAGAAGAATAGGGGAATAGACTACCTGGAGGTAAAGGCAGAGACATAGTTCCAGGATGTAAGTCTAGGAACTTGGAGGAAATAGACTATAGGCATTCAACCAAAGATAATGACTATGGGTAGTGAAAGTTGTTGCAGGAGTCACTAGCATTAGTTACTATGCTCTAATCCTTGCACAATTTGATTGCTGTTCTCGTCATCATGCATGAGCCCCACACTAACATTCAACTCTTGCTAGGTTATACCTAGAGACCTCATCACAAGTCCTGGAACAGCTCCTGGTGCACTTCACATTTGCATTCCACATACCCAGTACCCATACTGTTACAAGAACATCTTCTTGTCGGCCCCCTTACTCTTTTCTTTCTGCTCATCTTCACCTTCGCACATGCAGACATTTTATGCCAAGCCGCGTTGTTCCATTTACTTGTCTTTGCGCACTTCCTATTCTGGGTGATTGTCCTGTCACCAGTCATCTATTCTTGGTACGGTTATCTCTGACTCACGCATCACTCATGTACTATACTTAGCCAACAATCCAGACATGCTTATCTCTGACTCACTTGCCCTTCACCCTACAATCTGGGCACATCCTCTTTTGTACCTACCCTTCACCCTTACAATTCGCACTCAGCTTGAATCCTGTTTCAGTTCCCTATAAGTAGTCGACCTACTTACAGTTGTAGTTCCCTTAACTTGAATCTACTTAGTATTCAAATGTTCTCTTGAGCAGTACGCCTAAGCAGTCTATATCATCTTTCTTAGTGACTAGTCGTCACTAAGTCTATAAAGTGTAGTGCTTCATCTACCAGAGGGAGAACCTCTGCTAGTACAAAGCGATCATCTAGTCCTTGAGGCTAGAACAGACTCCATGCCACAGACATCACGTTTCATGATGCGCACAAGGAGAGACCATCTAAGTTCATAACACATACCTGTTTTACCCATCATACCCATCACTTGATACCTTGTACTTGGATTCATATACCTGGCTCCCACCTAGTTATATCCGCACTCTTTTACTCTGTGCCCACACCACACTCACTTTGCATCTCCATCAGTGTGTGTCACATAGATCTCACACCTAACCACATTAGTCTCTTCACTCTTACTACTGGAGGAACTGCTCTCAGAGCTATCTCTTTGGGTCAACTACTATTTTTGCACCAGGCAGGATCAACACACTATCACTATAGTGAGTTTTGATGATTTCTCCCACAATGGCCCATACTCAAATTTTGAATATGTCAAAACCAGGAAACACTTCATCAGTTTCTATCACAACACCATCGCCATCTCTCCTAGACTCTTCCAATTCAATGTCCTCTCAACATATTAATGCTGTGGGTAGACAATTCAACTTCTCAAAGGACCCTCAAGAGATGCAGTCAATTTTGGTATGTAGTTACATCTCCTTACCTAGTACGATGCCAAGCACAAGTACTGACTAGGATGTTAAAGATGACACTGGATGAAATCAACATCCAAGGAGATAAAGAGCAAACCAAGATATTCACTCAGTACACCATTGATGCAGTTTGTGCAAGTTATGCCACAGCACAAAGCTGAGTGCACCAGTACACTCAACTTACCAAAATTTATCAATGAGAAGCAGATGATTGGGCTCTCAAACTTAAGAAGGCCAGCCATATCATGCCTGACTACAAGCCTGTGTGGTAGACATCATGTTTGGGCTAAGGATACCATCAATATCATGCTTTTGCTCTCAGTTGCTGGTTGGATTTTTTTGCTTCTTGACATAGGCTTGTTTGCTGAATACAGTTGTACAAATTAGCTATTATCAATATTGTGTGCTTATTTTGGAGTTGTGCTACCATGACATATGCAATACTAGCTTATAAGGTGTTACAATCAATGACCACTTTGATTCTATGTTACCTTGATCATTATTGTTTGATGGCCTTCTGAATTTGACATTGTTCCAGTAAAGTTCTCTCATCCCTTGCTCTTACTCTTGTTCACCATTGCAACAATGTTTTCTGGCTGTCCCCCACCCATCCCAGGCCAGCGGTCTCTGGGGCTGCTCTCACTTAATATGTCTATCACTTCATGACTGCTCTGTTCTGTTATTTTAGTTGGAGATCATCATTATCTGGCTTGTCATGGTGGTGTCTGATTCTCGCACCAGTCACAATGCAGGCTTGGGTACTACTGTCACTAGCTGGACCATCACTAAAGGCTGTCATGTATTTGCATTGTGTCACAGGACATTTGTGACTCACCAAGATGCTGCATCTTCCTCATTGCTTTTTCTGTGCTTGATCAAAAACAGCACAGGATGTGGCTGAATGGAGAGGACTTGGTAGGGCTGTTTACACTTGGAATATCTCAAGGAAGAAACAGTGGCTGTTCTACAGAATGTGTTGAAGAATCTCATGATATGAAACAGAGACAATTGTAAGTGAGAATGATCTGTCATAGTGATACATGTGTACTCCTGTCCCTCATTAGCTGCAATGGCAGGGTGTCATAATTCTGTCTTGAAGTACCAGGTGAATATATATCTGCTGACTTATGCTAGAAGTTACTGTCCTTTGGAATGTCTTGAATGATATTGTAACTCATAACCTAAATTATGGTAAGTGAGAACACTGGATAACATTAACATGAGTGCACTCCTGTCCCTTGCTGGCTGCAATGGTGGGGTGTCATAAGTCTGTCTTGAAATGCCAGGTGAATATATATCTGTTGACTTGTGCCAAAGGTATTGTCCTTTGGAATGTCTTAAATGACATTGCAACTCATAACATAAATTATGGTAAGTGAGAACACTGGATAACATCAGCATGAGCATACCCCCATCCCTTGCCAGCTGTGATGGCAGAATGTCATAATTCTGCCTTGAAATACCAGGCAAATGTATATCTGTTGACTTGTGTCAAAGGTATTGTCCTTCAGAATAACATAAATTATGGTAAATGAGAACACTGTCCAACATCAGCATGAGCATGCTTCCATCTAGTGCTGCTAAAGTCTGGTTCAAAACCTTGGTTTGAACCTGGACCTTTCCAAACTGGACCCATGGTCCAGTCATGGGTTCGGCATAGCCCCTGGACTGAACCTTCACATAGGTCTGGGGTTTGGCTGATACTGATAAATCATGAACACATTTGGATGTGTCCAAATGCATCTGAACTGACTGGCAGAGGAGGATCCCTATGGAAGCTTCCATACCTGATTCACTCAACACCATCATCACTATTGAACGATCTCCAGGCAACAAATGGGCATTGTCAGCTCTGAATATATCAATCTCAGGAGATTCAAGAGCCTGAATAACTTCTACTTTGCACTTAACTCAGTGGCAGCATTCCTCAATGACATTCCAGTAAGCCAGACATCATTATTTGGATTCTAATATATCTTACTATGTCAAGAACATATCTCTGGGATTCTCATTCACATCTTTCAACACTTAATGTCAGTCTATGATAATTGCATCTTTCTGTGTTTAGATGCCTACAGAATGTTTTCAACAAATACTATCACCATACATCAGTAAACTACAATGTTATATACAGAACTGTACAAAGCTGCACAGTGCCACAGTGTCCTAGCTTGGTCCCCACTGGACAGTTCTGTACAGAACCTCCCAGTGCCACAGCTCCCAGTGCCACAGATGCCACAGCTTCCAGTAATAAATAAGACAAAACAATTTCGCACTTTTGACATTTCCAACTGGCAACATCTTGAGTTGAACTTGAAGCCTCATGGGTTCAGCAAGATATATAATTATCAGGGATACTTACCATTCCACCATAGTCTCTTTGTTCTTAATAACTCAGAATGTCATATATATACCAATTCTTCAGGAGGCATTTATCATGAAAAATCTTTTAAGTTAAATTCCATTGCTACACCTCAACTTAGACAAAACAAACTTGCATTTTTTACATATTCAACTATATACAAATTCTTCATTCTTATATCATGAAACATGCTATCAACTTGGACTATGCAAAATTGCATTTTTGTGTAGTCAACTAACAAATGTCAGGGTTAGTAATACAGTGATCCCACGATCCTTTGTATACAACCACTCCACTGTACAATTTAATTTCCTTGACAAGTTCTTCATCAACTCCTTTCAAATCCTATATCATAATGTTCAGAATATGTCCTGCTATGTAATGGTACCAAAAAATATAGTTCTTAAATTTAGAAAATCATTGGAATCTGCAAAACATCACTCCAGAGCAATATGTTGGAATTTCACAAGCATGAAAAACTCACATTGCACCTAGTTTCACCCCTTCCACTTCATCTGCAAGCATTACAAATGTATTGGAAGTAGTGGAGATGATTTTAGTCAAAGTTTCATTGGTGCTACTACACATTGTGATCCATGAGTGATGGTATGAGTTTGTTACCCAGACTAAGCTTGGACATGAGGTGCCAGTTTGACTCAGTCTTACTCAACATATACCTTTGAACTACCCATATAGTCTTTCAACATGGATGGGAGGCCAAAATCATTGCTGAAGAAGGCACAGATCTCATGTGAGGAGAAAGAGAAAGTCATGGCTCATGCTGTGGCTAAGTACCAAGCTGAACTTGCAAAACTGAGCTTGGAGAAGAAACAAGGCCTTCATAAAGTGTGTATGGATGTTCAGAAGGCATACCTCAAAGAAACAGGATGATTAATCAGTTTAAATCATAATACTCTGGCAAATCTCGCCAAGGAAGGAGTTTGGCTTAGTGAATTCAATAGCTCCACAAAAAGCTGGCTCACACCCACAGAAACAGACAAAATTCTCAAATACATTGTCGAAATGGCTAGATGTGGCTTTCCACTTAGTCACAAGCATCTTAAGGAATATGTTGATGAAATCTGTTAAGCTCAACTTGGAGATGCCCTCTCGGGGTCTGGGGTGGGAAAAAACTGGACTCAGTGTTTCATTGAGAAGCACTCCAAGCATCTACAAGCTTACCAAGCACATTCACTTGATGGTGCTCATGGCCATGCTGTGAACCCAACAACTAACAATGCATGATTCAAAATATTGAAGGATGTCCTGGAGAGTGGTGACAGTGGTGAACCCATGGCACCAGAGTGTATTTGGGGTGTTGATGAGACTGGAATTCAACCAGGAGGAGGAAGCTTATGAGAATGAGCTCTTGGTGGAGCTGGAAAACAAGCCCAGTATCAGCAGTGAAATGGCAATCATGAAAATATTACTGTTTTGGTCACAATTTGTGCAGATGGAAGTACAATCACACCCACAGTGATCTTCAAGGGAAAGGCATATCAATCAAAGTGGAATAAAAAAAATCCACTCAAAGCATTGTGAGTCATGTATTATCTTATGCCATACTCACACCTATAACATTATTCCTCATAGTATTGGTTATTCAAAGAAGGGTTGGACTGATGGTGAGATTGGTGCACTCTGGATCAAGCAATTTGATGAGCAAATATGTGAAAAAGCAAATGGTCATGCTCACCTACTTCTCATCAATGGACATAATTCTCACTACACTTGTGCATTCCTGGAGTATGCTCAACAACACCAAATTCATGTCCTTTGCTATCCCACACACAGTACCCACATCTATCAGGACCTAGATGTTGCAGTGTTCGGTGTCCTTAAACAGTGTTGGTCAGAAGAATGAGATAAATGGGAGTGCAAGAAAGGAGAGAAAGTTATGAAGAGCAACTTCCTTGCTATCTATGGTGCTGCCCATGTTCACACACTCACACCAGAGACCATTAAATCCACATTCCAAAAAACCAGTGTATGGCCTTTCAATCCTAAAGTTGTCACAGATGAGATGTTGGCTCCTGCTTGTGAATCATCTAACCAGGGACACCTCCTGATCACTCCCAAATCACCTGTTCGAGCTATTTTAGAGCTGTTTAGAGACCTGCAACCCAGGGCAGAAACTTGTAATTGTGGTATACAGCTTGCTACAATTGCTGAAGAAGATGGTAGTAGTAATGATGAGACAACTCCAGGTAATTCTCACTATTTGCATTCCAAAGATTGGATCAATAATTTATCAATCAGCAGATGAGAACACTTATGAGAACAATAATCCTTTTCAGATTGGTGGTAGAACCATTCATGATGTCTTCACACAACTTGAAGAAACATCTGCTCAATTCCTTATATCATCATCTCCTATCAAATCAAGTTCAAGATTGCCTACCATGCCACTAGCAATAATCTCACCCATTAAATGTGCACCAAAATCAAGGTTGCACTGCAACATGTCCTCAAAGTCAACGAGGGAGAAAAAGCTCAAGGAGACAGTCAAAAATCTCACCAAGCAGGTCACAATACTCAAAGAGCATGTAAGTGCCCTTCAAGCAACTGTAATTCTCCAAGGATGCTACTGTGATTGAGTTCGCCATCATCTCAAGATGCAAGAGAAGAAAGGCTGCCAGGACAGTAACAATATCAAGTTGAATAGAGATGGTATGCCAAGGCTACTTACCAGTGACAAGGTCTTCAAGAAAGTCCTGCAATACCAGGAGCATCACAGGTAAAAGCAGCTGAGAAGGAAACAAGGAAAGCAGCACAGGAGGCACAAACACAAGAGATGACAGTGTGGATTCAAGAGGATGAGGCAAGAAAAAATCAAAACAAAGCCAAGACTGAGCAGTGGAAGGTAGCCATTAAAGAGTGGGAGGCTGAGCAAGTGCTGGCAAAGCAAGAAAAGCAAAAACCATGATGGAAGAAGCCTGCCTGTGGACCACTCAAGAAGCCTTGTCCTAAGCCAAAGAATCCAAGGAAAAATGGTGGAATTGTTGATGAGGATGGGCAAGATCAAGGAGAGTTCATTGACATTCATGAAGGGTTGATTGGTGATGACAGTGAGTATAAGGATGACAACAAGTAGGATGAACAGTGCAATGTGACATGTGTGACACATTGTAACAGGGTTGTTACACCAACTGTACAAACCAATTGGGAAGGTGAGAAAATAACTTGCTTGACTGTGTGAAATGCCACAAATCATGCAGGACTTAGGATATTTTAAAAATGTGGTAGAAAGTAGATAAAACCCTGCTCTGTCAGATGTACCAGACCATTTTTTCTATATTGAAAATTTCATACTACTACACTTGTTTCTTCATTTCACCATTCAAAGGAGTGGTTGATCACTGTAGTGAACAAGCCAATAACTAGAAGGTTTAGTGCTAAAAAATCAAAATAGCAAGTTTCAATCCTACTAAGATATAGTATCAATATTGAAGTAATAGACATGACTTAGTGAAAAATTTTGTAGTCAATTCTGTGAGTTCTGTAAGTCTGTAGCACACTGAGAATCTGAGACTCTGTGGCTCTGGGATCCTGGGGCCCTGTGGTGTCTGACACACTGAGAATCTGTGGCTAAATTCCAGGACTGTCATATCCCGTGCACAAATCAGTGCTTCTATCAACCCTAACCCTATAATCAGTATTCAGTCCTATCTAATCTGCCCCTATTCCAACTCCTCGAACCTCCAGATTTTCCTGAAGACCAGTACTGCTTCCGCTGGAACCAATGGACATTATACCACTCCCCTTTACCCCTCAATACCTCCGTACTCCACCTCACCCATCTCTGGTTATTCAGTTCTATAGAACATCTAAATCTCCGTCTGCTCCAGTCCTATCTAATCTCCATACTCTGCTAGCCATACAGTTCTCTACCCACCGCATGCATCATCTGCCCCTGCAACCCCTAACTGACAATCATTACCATTTCCAGCTTCTCTCTTCATTATTTTGTACCATTACACTCAAGCTGTGCCTCCGCTCCCGTTCCTCCTCGCTTTAGTCACCCGCCCTTATTCACACAATGTTGCCCATTTCTAAATATAGGGAACCCCTATCCCTCCGGTTGTCGGTTATGTACATCCCGTCTTATTCATCTGATCCATTCCCCGTTCATATCCAAGTTCATTTTGATTGTTCTGCTCCGTCTATTATCTATCTTTCCATATGTCACATACATAGCCTTTCCACTCTTCCATGTGCTCCGCTCCTAGCTCCGGTCTCATCCTTACTCATCCTGACATACTTACTTACAGTATATAAGCCCCCTGTAACACTTAGTAGATCCTCAGTTCGAATATTATTGTACCCTATGGGTCCTATTTTCCTCTATCATCCCCTGGACTGGATCTCCATGTCTGCTCCTATTCTGTAGTCTCAAGGACTAACCCCTTTATGACTTTCTCTTCATCTACCCATAGGGTGACCTACAGTGGCTCAAAAAACTGTCCACATGTTTGCGCTATTTTGACTGTTTACATCATTGTACAAGAATGGATAGGTATTCCCAGGACATCCTGCCATGGCCTGGGAGTACTACATCAGGGCTTCAAAATGAGCCCTTACACGTGGGAATTGGTGGTCATATGGTGGCACTATGAGGTTTGCAAAATGATGACTCATGTGGACAGTTTTTTGAGGCTAGATTGAAACTATATAAATTAATGGTTATGACACCATAAAGTCATACCATTATTAAATAAATTATAATGTGGTGTCATTATGGCATTATTAAACCTATCTCTCACTATATAATGAAGGGAGTCTCATGTATGATAGTCATAATCACCATGAAAGCCATCTCCTCTGCTCAAAGGGATAACATCCTCTCTCTCTCTACTGCTGGCCTCTCTGCTCGTCAAATAGCATCTAGAACTGGTGTATGCAAGTCTACTGTGGCCAAGCTCACCAAAGAATGTCACCCAGACAAAGAAAACTCTAGTGGAGGTCGTCCATCCAAACTCACCTCTACTGATAGGAGGGCCATTATTCAGCATATTATTACAGGAAAGGCTGACAATGCTGTCCAAGTCACTCATCACATCAATTCCATCATCACTACCCCTGTATCTTCACAAACTGTGAGAAATGTTCTCAAGGCAGCCAACCTCAAGGCTGTAACAAAGAAGAAGAAGCCTCTCCTTTCTATCAGTCATAGAAAAAGAAGACTGGACTTTGCCCTGGCCCATCAAAACTGGACTGTAGAGGACTGGAAGCGTGTCATATGGTCAGATGAGACTAAAATCAACAGGATTGGGTCAGATGGAAAGGTATATGTGTGGAAAAAGAAGGGGGGGCCTCTAACAGACAGAGAGATTAATGGGACACTCAAGTTTGGAGGAGGTTCTCTGATGGTATGGGGGTGTATGGGGTGGAATGGTGTAGGAATGCTTGCAGAGGTTGAGGGGAGGATGGATGCTGAGCAGTATGTGGACATTCTCAACCACCACTTGCTGCCTAGCATGGCAGAATCAGGAATTGATGAAGAAGATATCATTTTCCAACAGGATAATGATCCCAAGCATACATCCAGGAGAGCCAGAGAATGGTTTGAAGAACATAATATTCATCTCCTTGACTGGCCAGCACAGTCCCCTGATGTCAATGTCATTGAACACCTCTGGGGAATACTCAAAAAGAAGCTTATAGCCTATGAACACCCCCCTAAAGGAGTATGGGAGTTATGGGAGAGAGTGGTGGTAGAGTGGGGACAGATTACAGCAGAGGACTGTCAGAAGTTGATTGAAAGTATGCCTAGAAGGATAGAGGCAGTAATCAAGGCCAAGGGAGGCCACACAAAGTACTAGAATACCTGATTTCCTATGTAAAATATCTGAGTCAAAAAACTGTCCACATGAGTCATCGTTTTGCAAACCACATAGTGCCACCATATGACCACCAATTCCCACGGGTAAGGGCTCATTTTGAAGCCCTGATGTAGTACTCCCAGGCCATGGCAGGATGTCCTGGGAATACCTATCCATTCTTGTACAATGATGTAAACAGTCAAAATAGCGCAAACATGCGGACAGTTTTTTGAGCCACTGTACCTCCATCACACCACCTATTCTGGACTCCGTGTCGGGTAGGACTCTCGTTACCCACAGTCATTTCCTCCGGTCGAATACCCTTAGTTACTCCCTCCGAGTTTCCGGACTTACGTCCCAGGAACTACATCTCCGCCTCTACCTTCTGGTAGTCTACCCTTATCATTCTTCTACTCTGGACTTCGTCTGGGAGTAGCCATACCTCCGTTCTCAGTCTGTACCTCTGTTCTACTCAAGACCCTACCATTGGTAGTCTCGACTCCAGTTTCTCCTTCACTATCCATACTCTGGATGTCCGCTAGACAGTTCCGCTGTTCGACCCAGACTTGTTCTGGAACACCCCGGACTTCCGTTCTAGTCCGTTCTGAAATCAAGGGCACGTACTTGGGCAAGGGGCACAGCACACAAGCTGAAGCCAAGCCCTTCTTTGTCCATCCTACTCCTGTGCACCTTCGGCATGCATGGTCGTAACAAGGACCTAGAATAGGTACTGGTCTACCGATTTTAATTCTCTGTCTACATGATCACACAGGCTCCACTTGGTTGCCAAACCGGTCTTAGTCATCTTGCCCTTTCGGTATGAGTCATCTCGCAATCATTCTTATCTTCGCAATACTGACACCAGCACTTCTGGAATTTTGCCAAACTGTTTTTATTTGACATGGTTTCCAGTTCATCGGCATTAAGTCCTTCATCATTATTTTTTTTTGTCCCAATTGTACTGGTCTACCATTTTTTTATTCTCTGTCTGCTTGATCACAGGCTTCACTTGGTTGCCGAACCGTTCTTAGTCATCTTGCAATCATCTCCTTTTTGGTATGAGTCGTCTTGCAATCATTCTTATCTTTGCAACACTGACACCAGCACTTTTGGATTTTTGCTAAACGGCTTTTATTTGACATGGCTTCCAGTTCATCGGTATCAAGTCCTTCATCATTGGTTCCTCCCGTCTTGCTTGTGTTGTCGGATCAGCTGCTCCCTGATGATGGGAGCTCTACAGTGTCATCATGCATCCTACGCAAGTATTTTGGGTTCTTCAAGGTTTCATGGGTGTGCTTATCAGCGCTGAGACAGTATCCTTCGGGATCTTTGTTGCCAGTTGCTGTCCCCAGCCCACGGCATCTTGTAGAACATTTTGGTTTTTTTACTCGAGAACAATATGTCACGATAGCGCATTCTCATATGGTTCGTGTAATCTCAGCTGATTGTAAGGATCATGTTTGTGACTTGCTGCATGTGCATGTTTGTGATGTGGATTGCATCTCTAACTTGATCATTTTTAAACTTCTAAAGACTCCTCGGCGCAATTTTGCCAGCCAGATTCTCCCAGAGCCTTTTACTGCTTCCTCTCGAGAGGCTGATGCAGCTGCCCGTTGTGCTGTGTGCAGAGAGGCTTCTGACTTGCAATGGATGGACACTTTGGACCGTGACACAGTTTGTCATCGCAAAATATATGCATTGCAGCATCATTGTTCCATCTTGGATAATGTAGAATTCCCGTCTGTTCACACTTTTGAGGAAAAGCGGGACATTGTTTTAGAGTGGCAGCAAAAGATGAGTTCGGAATCACTGAAACGAGACTCGTGTGCAGTTTGTGCATATAATTGTCTTGCGAGTGACCTTTGGTGTGTGGATGTAAATAAGATTCCTCTTGAATTGTTGCACAATGATTGTTTGCCTGAACATACACTTCCACGTAGTTATGACTTGGAGTTGTATGGCCGAGCAATATTGTATCCTAAAGGATTAAAGGATCATTGGGCTTTGTCTGATGTATACATGTGTCAAACATGTTATGTGGCATTATTGAGCAAGCGACCGAGGCAGCCTATTAATTCATTGGCCAATTTTCAGTATTATGGTCATGAGAGATTGCCAGATGACATTCACGATGCATTTGGTGGTGCTTCTAGTTATGATTTGATGTTGATTTCTCGTGCGCGGGCTTCTCAGATCACTCACTTTTATGCTTATAAGCCATCAATGGCCCAACATTGTGCTGTTGAAGAGATTTCTCAGCAGTATAACCAAGGAAATGTAGCTGTAAGACCACAGAATTCTACTGAGCTTCGTGCTGTTCTGCCTCCTAGTCATGATGTGTTACGGGATGCTATGTGTGTTGTTTTCACTGGTCAGAAACAGTGTCCCTCTCGCGAGACAATCAAACAGATGCAGCCTGTTTTAGTCACAAAAAGTAGAGTACACCGACTGATTGAGTTTTTGATTGACAATAATCCATGGTATCAGAAAAGCGGTGTGGCATATAGTCAGCAGAATATGGATGCACTCTTTGATGATGTTGATTTGGACATTGATTGTAGTGTGCCTACAGCATTGGAGATTTGTCATTTACCACAAGACAGTGAGATTGCTCTCAATCATGAGGGTTTTGAATTGCGTGTAATTGACACAGCAAATAATATCACTCCTGGTGACATAGTTATGGAGGCAGTAGGCTTCACTCAGGGGGATCATTCTTCACAAAGTAGAGAAAAAATGAAACTTCATGCATTGGCTTATGTGTTGGATCAAAAGTGTTTTCTTCTGTCTTGGACAGGTGCAGATTTTGTTGCTGATAATGACCCTGGTTTGATGCCGTACTTATTCCCACAGCTTGATCCTTGGGATATTGGGGGCTTCTATCATTGTGGAAGGACATTGAGGCAGCACATTTCGATGGAAGCCCAGGTTCGGAATCTGTTGCATCAGGATGATTCTCCATTCAGAAAAGATGCAAACTTTGCATTTATTTGTTGGAACATGATTCAGAAGAAAGAGGTAAGCAAGAACACTACAAGTTTTTGAGTGCCTGTTTCTCAGCAGGAGAGTTTGGCGAGAGAGTTGAAAGACATTGGGCCTTCGCTCACTGCTTTGGCTGAGAAGTGGATGTGATCAGTCAATGAAAAGCCATCCACCATGCAGGAGAAAAAGGCTGTGCGTATTCTTCGTCATTTACAAGCATCGACTAAAACTTTGAGAGGATCTGCAGGGTATACATAAGTTGTGTTGACAGAATGAGATTCAATCTCTGATGAAAAAATTTTGTACTCCAGCATTGTTTGTTACACTCAACCCACATGATCTGACTAGTCACATAATTCCTACAATAGTTGGGGTAGAGTTGGATGAGTGGTTGATGATGTCTTCATTTGATTGGGCTAAAGTTGTTGCTAGTCAACCAGATGCTGCAGCGCTTGCCTTCAATTTGCAGATTCAGGCTTTCCTCGACATTATTTTGAGATATAAACATGGTCCTGGTGTGTTTGGTCATTGTCAAGCATATTATGGGATGGTCAAGGCACAAGGGAGGGGCACCTTACATTGTCGTGTGCTATTATGGATCGCCAGGAATCCAAGCCCACAAATGCTGCGAGATTGAATTGCAATGGAGCTGGGATTCAAAGAAGGTGTGTTCAATTGGTTGGAAAGCATCATTAGCTGTGAGCTTCCATATGATACAGGGCCTGTCCCTGAAATGTCAACTGATGATGCTAAAAAGCCTCCTCGTGGCGAAGGAGAACAAGATCCACGGTTAGAGTGATTGCCTCAGGCAGCAGAACTGGATGATCAATCTTTTGAGTATGAGTTCTGCGAGTTTCTCTCTCATCTTGCAATAGAATGTAACTGGCACGTACATAATGACACATGCTACAAGCATGTCAAGCATGGTGAGAAAAGAGGGGAGGCTAATTGTTGTATGCAGCTTGACGGTTCTGTGCAGAATATTACGACTGTTGATATCGAAAGTGGATCTATTGAATTAAGGAGGTGGAGGGGCAGAGTCAACAATTTTACAGACCTTATATTGTTTTTAATGCAATGCAATACAGATACCCAATTTATTGGCTCAGGTGAAGCTGCAAAAGCAGTGGTGTTTTATATCACCAAATATATCACCAAAGGGGACTTGCCAATGTATGTTGGGTTGCAAGCATTGGATCATGCAACTAAGATGCACGATGCATTGAAATACATTAAAAATAAACATGTGGACCATGACCAGAAAGATCATAACTTGATAACTAAATCTGTGAATGCAATGATGGGATGACAGGAGGTGTCGCATCAGCAAGTCATGAGTTACTTGGTGGGTGGTGGAGATTTTTATATGAGCCATACATTGCAGAGTGTGAAATGGTATGAGTTTGTGCATGCTGCGGATAGATTTGACATGGGATCCACGTGTTATGATGAAAGTGATGCATCTGATCATGATGAAGACGGTGAACAACTTTACAAAGAGCAGGTAACCATGAATGTATCCTTGGACACAATTGAATTTTCAAGTGATATGTCAGATTATATGTTACGTCCTTTGGACATACAAGAATTTGCAGACCTTTGCTTATGGGAATTCATTGAAAAGACGATCAAAGTACGAGGTAATCTGTCTTTGGGAGAAAGTGATGAGGAACATGACAATGATCTTATTGATAGCGGGAGAACAATGAAGAAATGTGGACGTAAATTGTTGCTGCATGGCAGATTTGTTGCACAGCATGGTCAGTCTGACACTCATGTATTACAATTGCGAGATAAACAGGTTGTACCCATGTTATTGGGAGATGCCATTCCATGGCCGGATTGTTGTTCGGACAGCTACTATGAAAATTATTGCCATGCTATGATGATGCTTTTTAAGCCATGGTGAGATTTAAAATCGTTGAAAGGCACAAGCAGCACTTGGAGTGAGGCGTTTGAGAAAGAGACATTCCCACCTATGATATCGTCAGTCATCTGAAATGTGAATATTGAAAATGAATGTAAAGATGCTCGAGATACACACACTGCTGCAGTCAGGGAGGAACAAGCCAAGCCCCATATTTTTTGGGAACAATGCTATCAAAGATGGTGAGACACAAGAGGACTTGATGGTGTTCAATGATGCACTATTGGCAAACTCATCTCTCGATCTGGTCGATGATGAATGTGACGACAATGATGCTAATCAACGTCAACCAGAATCAGTGATCAATAAGAACACGGCAGATGTAGAGACATGCCTAAGAGCCGCCAAGGATGGTGGATTGTTTGATGTATCCAACCAACTTAAGAATGCAGACATGGATCCTGCATCCTGTGGTACAGAACTCATGTCCAACAATAATCAAGCTCGTTTCAAAGAATATGCGTCAATCATGAAGGCTGCAAAGAAGCGCAAAAGACCAGTGGATGTCGGATCAACAGATGCAGAGGTGAAACAGGCACAAGTAACAAAAGAGCATGATGAGCCTAGCATAACATTAGAACAGTTGGAAGAGAACGTGAATATCACCTCAGTATACTATAAGCCTGAACTGACACAGAGTGGATGTGAGATGATCCTATCCGAGATCATTGAAGAATTCAAGTTATCGGATAATCCTGAACAAGAGATGAGCTTGAGAATTATTAGTGAACATTTTATTCGTGGAGAAGTAAAACAACTGCTCATGTTTATAACTGGTATTGGAGGTTCTGGAAAAAGCCATGTCATTCGTGCCACAGTCGAAATGTTCCAACGATGTGGGGCTCCGGAAAAATTGACCCTCAGTGCTCCAACAGGAAGTGCAGCAGTGTTGATAGATGGCTACACTATCCATGCTTTAACGTTCTTGCCAAAAAGAGCAGTGCCCATCAAGCAACAAGATTTGGAGTTTATCTGGAAAACAGTCGAATACTTAATCCTTGACAAAGCTTCATTGATGTCCGCTGAGTTGCTGAGTCAAGTTTCACACTGTATATGCCAGGCCAAGTCATGGGATGAGTCTGCAAGAAACAAACCTTTTGGTGGTGTCAATGTCATCTTTGCGGGTGATTTGGGTCAATTACGACTGCCTAAATCTAATGCGCTTTATAGCTATAAATTAGTCAAGCAACTGTCACCTGCAATGACACAAACCTTAAATGGGCAGACAGCTCTTCATGGTGCGTTTTTATGGCAACAGGTTGACACTGTTGTAGAGTTAAAGCAAAATTGGAGAGCAAAAGATGATGTTGAGTTTGTTGATATGCTCAATCGCATTCGCTTGGGCAAGGCTCGTAGATTTGCTCTAGATCAAGATCACCTCAGTGATTACGAGGTATTAAAGACAAGGTTACTGAGCCAGATCAAGGCTCAATCAGAAGAAGAATTTGATGGCTTTCAAGGAGCACCGATCATTGTCACTTGTAAAATACTTGAGAGATGCCATCAATGAATCTAAAGGCAGAGTGTTCGCTGCAGAGTCTGGTCATCAGTTTCACATTCACTGTGTGCGAGATAAAATCGCTGGAAAAGATGTCACACCTGATCAGCAATGCAGACTATGGAGAATGCAGACAAGCAACACTAACAATGTGATTGGAAAATTGCCACTCATCCCAGGAATGCCCGTGATGATCACTGAGAACGCTGTCACAAGCTGTAAGATTGTAAATGGAAGCAAAGGTGTTTTGAAGTCAGTCACTTATGATATTGATAATAATGAAAATAGATACATGGTGTGTGCGCTGGTAGACATCCCAGAAAGTACCTTGCAAATTCTGGGACTGCATAGTGGCGTGATTCCGATTTTTCCAATCACCAATAGTTTTTCAATTCCTACAGGAGAGAAGGCTGTCAATGTGCGATGAACACAATTGCCTATGCTTCCCGGTTGGGCATTCACCGATTTCAAAGTGCAAGGTAGTTATTTACCGAAAGTTGTTGTTGATTTAGCGGGTGCAAAATCATTGCAAAGTATATATGTCATGTTGTCATGTGCTTCTCAGCTGTGAAACATAGCGATTTTATGGTGGTTTTCATCAAAGACATTGCATGCTGAACTCCAAGGCAATGCATGTGAGGAATTAACACGTCTGAATCGCATAGAAATGAATACATGTTCAGAATATTTCAAAATGCAGAACATGCAAGTCGAAGAGTATGGGCCCACCTCATAAGTGGTCTGGAGTGACCCGATGTTCTTCATCAAGCATCGTAAGCAGTGTAGCTTATGAAACACCTTTGAGTTGTGAAACGCAGCACCATATTACAGATACAGGCAAGATTGTTCTGCCTCATTCAACAACCCCCGACCCTCCCTTAATGGAGAATTCAGACGGAACAAGACCTCATTTCAAATTGGATGCAGGCTCAGTCATCCCGTTCCCTGTTCTTCCATCCATGATTCAACTGGCAGATAAATATGGACTCCCAAAAAAAATCATATGTTCACTGCACTTGCACGTGCAGGCAAATGCTGCAACGAATCTGCTCCTTGTGTATGCATATGCCACAACACATAACTTGCCGAAGATTGCAGCAGCAGCAAGCGCTCACCTCCTATATCCCCCATTATCATCATACTCCAAAGAGGATATACAAATTATTCCCACTGTCACCACATATCACGAGCTGCTGAGGCTCCATAAATACTGGAAATATAGACTGCGACATATCCTGCTGAATGAGGATATATTCCCGCACGGATATGGCACTTGCCCTGTGCACAAGCAGTAGGCCACTCAGCTCTGGGAACATAAGCAGGTGTACTTGGCTACCCAAATCGAAGCAGGTATGCAGATCGTGTGCGCATCTCAATCTCACTTACTGATGGATGGAATACAGTTACTGATATAGTGAGGAGATGAGTGAATTGGCTGGCCAGCTTTCATCTTGTATTCTGTGTCACAGGGCTTTGACAGCCGCCGTGGAAATGTTTCAGGTAAGATCAAAGGGAATAGCTTATCACATGCGATCATGCTGACTTTTATGAATGCAGTATAAATGTCAGAAAGTTGCAAGAACCGTAGATTACATGCCGCAGGATTACTGGGTCGGTGCAGTCTAGTAATAGGAGGATATCTGGATTACTTGTAAGATAGTACACATATGCACAAAAGAGGTCTGCACTTGCCATAAAAAATACAAAAAATACAAAAAACCCACAAAAAAAACGACAAACGCTGTCACGCACCAAATGTGTTTGGTAGTGAGAACATGGCTTTTTATGTAGAACACCATTCCCCCATATCACTCCTTATGTTCCTCTTCTTTCAATTCCCTTCTTCTCCCTTAATTTTGTGATTTTCAAGCGATTTTCAACAGTATTACAGCATTCCGCATTATTATGGCATACCGCGTTCAACAAGGTCAATTCACTTCCCCCTCATTCCCACACTTCCAACGCTCTCCCATCTTCAACCATCATGCTCTCAGACGACCTCAATGTTCAGCCAGACCTTGCCATGTTGCACAAATGCTTCAAAACCGCACCCTTATTCATCTTGATTTTATCCCCTTACCATTTCCCCTGGCAATCCTCTTCAGCGGCTTATATTCGTCAAACCATTCCAGTCATTATCCACTCACTTCCTCACCACCACAACCATGGACGCACACACCATTCCATTCCATCCTCACCGCTCATCCAATCAATCTATCACCATGCAGATGCAGATGATCAACCCCTTATTGTGCTGGGGAATGGTCTTACAGACTGTGTATATCCCATGATCGCTGCATGTCGACTTCTGCACCAACAACCACATGCCATCCCTAGAGCATTGGAGCGTCATACACCTCTAATATCATCCTACACAGCCGCACTGCACAGCCACATCAGATGAGTCGCTCATTGCACAGCCGCAACGCACAGCCACCGCTTAGTCAA
The DNA here is from genome assembly GCA_016628065.1 of Suillus lakei. Classification (NCBI taxonomy): domain Eukaryota; kingdom Fungi; phylum Basidiomycota; class Agaricomycetes; order Boletales; family Suillaceae; genus Suillus; species Suillus lakei. Next base: position 439,936 of record JABBWA010000026.1, on the reverse strand, counting down.
AAAGCTTATGTCATCATGGCGCAGCCACTGCACAGCACTTAGTCATGCCTATAGAGCGCTTGGTAATGCCACTGAGGAAGAGTAAGCATCATTGGTCATGTAGTCCTGGTTTGTCATGGTTTTTCCCCTTGATTCATAATCCCCTTCCTATATGACTCATTTCACATTACACACACACACTCCTTCTTACTCATCGTTTTTATATTGTCTTACTCATATGCCTGGAAGCGCTGCTTTGCACGCGCAAGTATACACAGAGTCTGAACAGTATATAAACCCCTGTACTTTAGCTAGAAAAATAACTACATGAGTTCACAGTCCACATTTCAGTCTAGTCTTTGAAGCCTCAGATAGGCTTCGCGTTTTTCAAGTCTTCAGTCGTCGTCATCGTCTTTGACATTGTTCACCTGGAACTTTGTCACTGTCTTACATCTCGTCAAGCTCAGCACTATTCCGTTCAGCTGCCACATGTGCAGTTGATCCACGCTTTCTTCGTCCTCCAACACAGCTAGGTCATCGCAGACTTAGTTGTGCTCATCATTCACCACCTTCTACACACCCAGACCCCTCAAACACTCGAAGTGTTTGGCGCACTATCAGGATCAGGCCACCCAAATTGAACAACTACTGTACCTAGCACTTCTAAGCACAGGGACTGCTGAGCAGTAGCGTTGTTTTGGTTTTGTTGTTTTTGTTGAGGTTTTCAGCAGGCCAACAATGAAGATCGACAACGCCTCTGAAGACGAGAGCTGTAAGTACACCACTCACCACAAAAGATACCAGTAACTGCCCCTGAAATGGTATGTGAGACAGTCTCGCGTCGAGCTGGCAAAAGCGCTAGCTTTATACTTCTAGCGCAGGTCAAAAAAATTTAGAAAAATGAGCACATCAGTGAGTGATCATAAATGAGATTAGTGATGACACCTACTTATGTATCCAAATGATGAGTCGACCATGAACCATTGAATGCCATTCCGTGAATGCTATTTGTAGCCATATGCAACATATTTGCAGGAGCAACCCTAGGAAACAATGCTTGTGAAGTGCGAGGGATTTTTACAGAGGCTGTGTGGAGTATGACTATGAAATTCCGTGGACATGTTATAGAAAGGATGCGGGGCAGTGGCACTGTTACACAAATAGGGCTGATGGTAGAGAATCAAATGGCCCAGAGGGAAAGAGTAGTATGCAGAAATGGGCAGTGGGCCTGGACCATTTGTGCACAAGGCCAAGTTTAACAAAGTGCACACTGGAAATTTCTACTAGAGGTGAGGCAAGACTTGGGAAAGAGGAAGAAATAGTACATTACTTGGCACACCTCGCATCTCAGACATCGAATCTAGAATATAGGCTATGTACCTTTGACCAGTCGACCAAGGCCAGCACTCAACATAGAATGATAATGCGATGGTTGACATTGAACCTGGTCGATTAAAGTCAGTCGCGTCAACCAGAAAAGTCATGCGTAAATCACGTGCATCTTTGCCATGAGACGTGGTGATATCTGCCTTGTCTGCTACATATTCCCTACCTGCAAGAACAAGAACTGCACATGGACAAAGATTTGGACAGGTCAGTTGTGTCTATCGCAACTTCCACAGTTTCTTACTTAATGAATTAGAGCACTTGCTTTGAGTCTCCAAGAGTCTCGGGCCAACGCATCATCTATGAGGACCATTTCAATCAGTGATTCTGAGGACGATGAAGACAATCATTTTCAGTCGGAGCTGCTGCAGACAATACAAGCATCCAAGACCGAATTTTCGTGGGCCACAACTCAATCCATCCATAATCCTGAGCCTCCATCTCAGAGCGCTCAGAGTACCCCAGCAGCAAGCTTTTTGTCCAAGCGAGCATAGATGGAGAGAGAACACTTTTAAAGACTGAACAGGGTGCATGGGCAGGATGCAGATGATGGAAGTCGCATATTGCCCCCTGCAAAGACGCAACACATTCCCTCCTCTGAAATACACACTAATGGTCGAGTGAACATTGCTTCTGCTTCATCATCTAGTGTTCCTTCAGGCTCGTCAGAAAGTTTGTGAGCAATCAGTACTGCTAAAAATTTTATACCAACCTCTGAACAACTATTTTGGAATGGCAAACTACGCCCAATAGCTAACAAGTATTCTCAACCCCATAAAGATAGAAAGCTCACTTTCCACCTCACAGAGGTACTGGGTTTGGTACGTGTTGGTTTTTTTGTGCTCTGTATTCATTATGCATGATGCATATGCTGCAGTTCTTCAGAAATCTGATATTTCCTTTGCTATCATAGTAGTTCACGGAAGTGTTTTACAGCAACCCAGACTGCAAGACACAGTGCAAGGACCTCCCACAACATGCCGGGTATCCAGGTGATGGAACTTCCCAGAAGTACAAAATCTCCCATATAACCAATTGAGCACTGATAGGAGCCAGAGATAATGAAGGCCTCTGGTATTCATCAATGAGCCATGCATTTGTGTTTGTCATCCACAATTAAGCGCACCCCAGTCAGTGTCAACTCCAGTGAAGACACCCACTGAGCTATTGATTTAATGATTTCATTAGCAATCATGGCAGTCTGTATGTCTGAGCAGCGATTTTGCTCAACACCACAACTTACCCTCTCATAGCATTTGGTCTCACATCTACTATAGCGACGTCGCTTGTTGGAGGCAGTCCAGTGGTAATGATATGAGGGTAAATATACTGTTTCAAACTTAGCTCAGACATGATCTGACCTGGTGTAGTTGGATCTTGGTGTCAGTCCTGACCCAAACACTTGCTCTTTGACTGGTGGAGATATGCTCCAAATATCCTACATCAGCAGGGGCATATTACTGGTGTTATCGACTTGCATCCCCCTGCACACAACTTCTTGCATCCTGGATCAATGGCTGGTTGACAGTTGTTGGTGGTTGGACAGTTGATTTGAGTGTCAAGTTTGGTATTCCTTCCTATGCATAACATTTCTGATCGTCGGTGACACATTTTCCCAGGAACTGCTCAACTTATTGTCACCGGTGCCGGAATGTGTTATCCTGAATGGAATGCGACAGCGTTGCAAACATGCAAGAATCCTTCTGTGTAGTAATGTGTTTTCTGACCACTTCGTGCCTTATCGTAGACATGATTTTCTGCAGCATAACTGCTGTTGCTGGTGCATTCTATCTATTCTTCAACAGGTAATTACCAATCATCGATGTAAGTACTCACCTATTTATTGTCTCTGAGATACTCATAGGTCATCAGATTATTTGTGCTTGCTGGACTGGTTTAGGCATCATCAGTACGTTTTGCTGTAACTGGTCTCCGTCTGTTATCCTCCTGAGTTTATTCATTTAAAGTTATCTTTATATGCTTGTTCACCGAGGCCGCAGTAGGACATCGTCCCATCTCTTTTGTGCTCGGGAACTTCGATCCATCATTATCAGGATGGACGCCTGGGTGGTCATTCTTCACTGGTCTTTTGCTGGTATGATCATTGCTAGTTATCTAAACTCGTACTCAATATTACTGTAATGCATCAAAACAGCCTGGTGAGATGTTATCATACAGTGGCTCAAAAAAGTGTCCGAATGTTTGTGCAGTTTTGAGTAATTGGATCATAGCAAGCCAGCACCTAAATACAACATATGGGCATAGGGACATGTCTGAAGGCCCTACATCATAGCTTGAATCTGAGCTATATAGCGTGGGAACACAACCTTATATGGGCAAGATATGGTAATTCTATTCTTATGACTCATTCGGACACTTTTTTGACTTTATATTAAAATCACAAAATGAGACCATTCATATATAATATTCTTAATGAAAGTGGTACCATAATAATAATATGGTCTGATTTTATTATTATCTGAATATATCAACCCACATAAGATCATGAAATTTAATATAATCATCATCAAGCCCATCTCCTCTGCTCAAAAGGATAATATCCTTGTTCTCTGTACCTCTGGTCTATCTGTCAGAAAAATTGCTTCCAAAACTAATATTTGCAAGTCTACTATTGCTACAGTTGTAAAGCAGAACATACCAGATAAGGAAAATGCTAAAATGGGATGTCCTCCCAAGCTCACCCATAGAACAAAAGAGCTGCTGTTCATCAATTTCTGTCTGGGAAGGCTTCAAATGCTGTGCATGTCACCAAGTTCATCAATTTCATTATCTCTACTCCTGCCTCCACCCAAACAATCAGAAACACCCTCAAGGCAGCCAATCTTAAGGCTGTAACCAAGAAGAAAAAACCTCCTCTCTCAGCAGCTCATAGGAAGAGAAGACTGGCCTTTGCTTTGCAGCACCAATATTGGACTGTGGAAGACTGGAAGAAGATTATTTGGTCAGATGAAATAAAAATCAATAAAATGGGGTCAGATGGCCAGGAATATGTATATAAAAAGGCAGGAGAACCACTAGGAGAAAGAGAAGTCAAGGGTATACTGAAGTTTAGAGGAGGAAGTATGATGGTTTGGGGCTGTATGGGGTGGAATGGTGTGGTATTCTCTGTGAGGTGGAGGGAATGATCAATGCAGAGTAGTACATCTTTATCCTAAAGGAGTGTCTATTCAACAGCATGCAGGAGTCAGGAATTGATGAAGAAGACATTATCTTTCAACAAGATAATGACCCCAAGTATACCTCAAAGCTGGCCACAAAATGGTTTGAAGACCATGACATCAATGTTTATTATGGCCAGCACAGTCTCCAGACCTCAATCCCATTGAACATCACTGGGAATCACTCAAAAGACTACTTGCTGCCTATCAAGATCCTCCAAAGGGGTGATTTGAACTGTGGGAGAGAGTTGCAGTAGAATGGGAAGAAATTATCATAGGGGAGTGTCAGAAATTGATGTAAATTATGCCTAGAAGGGTTACAGCAGTTATTAAAGCCAAGGAGGGTAACATAAAGTACTAGAATTATATAATAAGACTGGTTTAACACAAAGTCAAAAAAGTGTCCAAATGAGTCATAAGAATAGAATTACCATATCTTGCCCATATAAGGTTGTGTTCCCACGCTATATAGCTCAGATTCAAGCTATGATGTAGGGCCTTCAGACATGTCCCTATGCCCATATGTTATATTTAGGTGCTGGCTTGCTATGATCCAATTACTCAAAACTGCACAAACATTCGGACACTTTTTTGAGCCACTGTATATATCAGTGGAATTGGGAGCTGAACCATGTCCTAACATATACATTCTCTGCTATCGGAATGAGTACGTCTCCAATGGTCTTGACCATGTTCACTTGACTGACATTCAAAAACCAGTTACAAACATGGCCGAAGAAGTTTATAACCCTTCTGAAACACTCCTGAAAGCCATCATCTCATCTGTACCCATTGGCTCATTAACTGGCGTGTTATTCCTTCTGCCAATCCTTTTCACACTCCCAGATGTCGCTGCATTGCTGCAAGGTCAGTTTCACCCCAAGGTAACCCGTGTTCCTCATGTATATATGTCAACCAGCTTCTTCCGGTCAACCAATTGGTCTGATGCTTACTTTGATCATGGGCTCCAGCATTGGTGGTTTGGGGCTGGTGAGTTTGCTGTGGCCTTTTGTCCGGTGCTGCATCTCTGATCTGGCAGTATATTCAGTGGTTCATTAGTACGTCATAACTGGTCTCTGCCAAGTGGTCTTGCTTTCTCATACCACTTTCCAAAGTATTCAGTATCAGTATGTTTTGTTCAATCTCCACATCTTGCGCTGGTTCTCATGCAACATGGGTGTTCGCACATGACAAAGCTGTTCCATTTCATCGGTGTTTCTCTAAGATCAGCCCTTACCTTGAAGATGTCCTGTGAATGCATATATACTCTCCACCTTGATCCAGGTTCTCCTTGGACTCATCTACCTCGGCTCCTCAGCTGCATTTAATGCCTTTGCGGGTGTCGCCATCATGTGTCTTGGAGCATCCTACGCCATGCCCGTTGCCATCTCGCTCATGAATGCCCAGAAAGACATGCATGATGCCCCATTCAACCTTGGCAGGTTCGGTACTGTCATCAATGCAGTCGCAGTGCTGTGGATCATGTTCGCCATTGTGCTGTTCTCGATGCCTGCTGTCATCCCAGTAACAAGGTGGTTGATGAGTGAGTGGGTTTGCTTCACACGACTATGCTGAGGCACTGAATGGGGATGGGGGCGGGTAGATTATGCTTCAGTAGTGTTTGTGGGGTTCAGGGTGATTAGTGCTGTGTGGTATATGATCAGTAGGTCGTTTGCTTGCCATTGTGAAATTGATTTAATTTCTGTGGTTCAGATGGCCAGTTTTACTATGGAGGACCTCCGAATCTGGAAGAACCAACAAGTTCTTCAGGATTCTCAGATTCTGTTTTGTGTTGAAGGGATTCTGGGCGATAGTCATTGTAGACATACTATCATCAAGCGATGGTGACCGAGATTGAGGTGTCAGCGCCTGGGAGCTCTTGCCTTCTGGTCTGCAGTCTGCCATGCAGGCGATTGTAATTTGTTTAGTAGTCGAGCCATTGTGTAGACATGATGTTGGGATGCAGCGGGAGGTGCGGGGACTTCAAGTTGGGAGGCAGTGACAGGACACTGCGAATTGATTCAGATAGCCGGACTGTTGGAGTGAAGAAAGACATTTGATTTTGTGGTGGTAGATAGCAACAAAAAACTGCTAGATATAGAGCTGTAGATCTGAGAGTGTCAACGACCAAATTTTTGAAAGTGTGATCCAGCTTGGATCCAGCGCCGCTTAGTTAGAGTAAAAGTCTGATAACAAGCCGGACTGTGCAAACCATTGAAGTAGCCAGGCCTAGCCAGACACTACACACTACAATACGAGTTCTATATACTTTGTCACCACTTTGTCACAATAGGTTCATATATCAGTATCTTAGATCTGACCAACTTGAAGTGTCAAATTTCTATTCCTGCTGGCACTTATGACAGCCTGCTCATACAATGGCAATTCTAAGCATCAATTTAATAGTATGATACAGAATTACAGGGGAAGGCACAGGGCATGCTACACTATACATTCAAGCTCTATAATACGTGGGAGAGGATGAGCCTCAAGACATCAAGGACTCAAGCACGGCTGACTGGATTCAGAAGGTGGGAAAGCAGGAAGAAAGGCTAAAGGAAGGGGGAGGTGTGAGGCAAACGTGTTGGTCCATGGCTGGTCATGCTTTAACATGGGTGCCAATGCCAACCATCCTGCATGATGCTGCGAGGCTGCAAGAAGTTGCACTTAGGTGTGTGGTGTGGCCCAAGGCTGCAGGAGGTGGAGGTTGGATGTGGTAGGTGGCTGGATAGTGTAGGAGGTTGCAGCAAGTAATATCAAAATGTTTCTGGATTGTTGATACATGGCACACAGCTAAGTTGTCTGCCATCTATCTACTATATTTTAGGATGAATAGCGTGGATCTGACTCAACGAATCCAACAATACTACTTCCGAAGTACATAAGACTCTGGAATCTACACACCAGCGTCCAGATGTATGGATGTGAGCATGATGTCTCCAAGGTGGACTCGTGAAAAGAGGGCCCAAGGGACAGATTCGACTGAAGGCGGTATTTTCCTGCAAGAATATGTTGAGACACCTACCCTTAAATTTAGTCAGGTTCTGGACTGTCCTGAACACATCCACCATTCAAGATATTCTTGACTGAGACACCAAGATAGCCATTATCATAAAATGTGATTGTGCAATGGTGTGAATGACATGGAACTGGAACACGATGTGCTATTGTTCCATCTGGTTGCATAAAACGATCAGGTAAATGCTCTTTCATAGGTGATGGGGTGGGGTTCCATTCAACTGATGACTGCCGGGTTTCACAAATGAATTTGTGTTGTCCTACTGAAGTAATTCCACTGAAACGTACGGGTGAAGATTTCTCACAGGATTAGCTGGGGTGCCTTTTCAGAAGTGTCATCTGTGTGGGTCGAACAAGCATGCACCAAAATTATGCTCAGTAGTTGGAGGAATTGGATAACATCTAACAAGCAACGGCCCATGTTCCATTAGACATTGAACGCCAAGAATGTGGGCTGTTCGGCATTTGCCCTTGGCATTGTCGACCTCTATTTTCTTGTGTATATATCATGAAACAATTTGTTGCAATGACCATCAACTGAATTAAGTACTGAATCCCTGTTCTTTCACTAACTTGGATCATAGCCAAACATGATGCAGCACTGCAGCGTGGCCCGATTTGGTTATGCTCCTGATCTTGGCCATGTGTTACCCAAGTCACATCAATAAGAGTATCAAAATCAGGCCAAGGCAGAGGCATGTCCAAGGATGTACAATATGGCATACTTATCTGAGAGAGCTTCCATAAAACTGCCAACTTGATGCCCTGAGAGACATGTAACCAATATGTAGGTCACGTGATATACAGTGAGGTCTAGTCCACAACAAAGTCGTGTTCTTTGTCATTACAGATTGGTTACAGATATCATAAACTACTACGTCCATCAACATGAGCGGCATGATATTTGCAGCGCTGCCTTCATACTCTGTTGGGGAACAAGATGGTGCAAACACTGCATTGCAGCTGGGATCAGACTCCACAATGCTAGGACAACTCAAGGCAATGGTCACATGCGTGCCGAAGCCAAAGGCATGTTTCCGGCTCTGTTCATCGACTATGTTGGTCTCATACATTACATTGAGTTATAAGCATACGTCAATATCCCCCATCTTTATCCTGTCGCCCCATGACTTCTCAAGCTGACACAAACAAAACAGACATAGTCTCTTCTTTATCTCCATCTCTACACTTGTATCCTCCAAGGCACCACACCATGATTCCCAGGTCTTCACACATAATAGTTGTCCCTTCCAATGTGAGCATTGGCCCTAACTCCCAATATAATACTTCGTTGTCAATCGTGCTTCTAAGCTTGTGTGGGCAGTATCTGATCTTTTTACCACCTGTTTTCTTCATCACCACATTCATGATCACCTAACTTCCACGGATCCACGCTGATTTTGAATCCTCGCCTGACATACTTCATCAATGTGTCCACTGTGCCCAGGTTCGTATTTCCATTGACATATAGGTGTGGATTAACGAATCCCTCATGCATGGTGGTCCAACATGGATATAAGCAGACTAGGGATCGTGCTGTGATGTAGTTCATCACACACATCGTGTGGAATTGAATGATAGGTGCGAGGGCACAGGACCAGTGAGTCACCATGATATCTACCTTTTTCTCTCCTTTCTCCAGCTTGAAGATTTTGGCGATCGAGGAATTATCATATTGGTTCTGCCGCATAATATCACACACCCCGATGTAACCTTCCTTTTCTTTAAAGTGCATCACAATGATTTCTTCAAAACTTTCTGTGGTGTAGACATCCATGTCTCTCGCAACGAATGCTTCTGCTTCTGCTTGTATGTGTTACATACTCAGATGGTCTCGTCTATACAAGGTCGCGAAGTGCGACGTCGCTTGTACAGAGTGTTGTTCTAGTCACAAGGACTAGCAGATTACTAATGCGGGCAGAGGTTACTCCTCTGGTGGCAAGAGTACTAGGCTTTATAGACTTAGTGACGACTAGTCACTAAGAAAGACGCTAAAAGACTTTAAGAACGAAGGGTTCTTAAAGAGGACTTTGTGAACGTTTGAATACTGAGTAGATTCAAGTTAGGGAAACTACAGTGTAAGTAGGTCTACTACTTATAGTGACTCGGAAACAGGATTCAAGCTGAGTATGAAACGTAAGGGTAAAGGGTGAATCCAAAAGAAAACGTATCCGGATAGAAAGGTAAAGGGCAAGTCATATCTGGATCAGGGGTCAAGGGTAAAGTGGAGTCAGAGATAAGCGTGTCTGGATTGGTGATGGGTTAAGTATAGTACATGAGTCACGTGTGAGTCAGAGATAACCATACCAAGAATAGATGACTGGTGACAAGACAATCACCCAGAATAGGAAGTGCATGAAAACGAGTAGATGGAAAAGGGCAGCCTGTCGTAGAGTGTCTGCATGTGTGAAGGTAAAGATAAGCAAGAAGAAAAGAGTAAGGGGGCCAACAAGCGGATGTTCTTGTAACAGTATGAGGCTAAGTGCACTCGACCCTGAGATCACCCTACCAGTGCAGTCCAAAAGAGTGACCAGATCATCAACATTGTTGATGAATGATCTGAACAATCTCTCTCAGCGCTTCACAATATACTCTTTGATTCTGTTTTCACTCCTTGTCTCCGCAAAAGTCATAAGGTCAGGCAGCATCATTTCATTCAAGACAAGGGTTTGTATCTCCACACTGAGCCTTCCAATGTAACTGTTGTTTTCTAGCATCATGATATCCAGGAGTAAATTGGTTAGCTTGGATGGTTAACAAACAAGTGAGGTTCTTGGAATGTTCTCTTATTTGTGCTTTGTTTATGTCATACAAATTCACTGAGTCACAACATAGATAATATTGTACATGAGGACAGATTCTCTGCATAGACGCATTAATCCACTCCTTCCTCTTCTGATACCCAGCTCTGTTCTGCTTGGTCAGTAACTGGCACTTTACATTTAAGGCTTGGTGTAGGGCCAATGATAAATGTCAGATGGTGTTTTCGCACATATGATGATACTCACAAATCCATGGCTTTTATAACTGCCATGTAATCTTCCCTCCCAAGATTGTTGATCTTCTGATGATCCATAAACTTGTAGGTGAGGTAGGGGCAATTGGGAGTTCCATGAAGTTTATGATCATACAATACAATGATTTCAAACTGCTCAACTTGTGGCTCACTGTGTGAAAAGGCAATTCTACACTCCTTGATTTTTGCATCAACGTGGAAGAATCTTTTGGAACAATCCAGCAAGTTTTGACGATCCAAATGCTCTTTGATGTTGACGTCCACAAAACCATTGGCAGGCATGTTAGAAACTAGGCATGCTGTGATTGTGCGATGACTAGCCATTTTATGTTTAGCTGATTTTGTGGGGGATCATCAAACTGAATTATTGTACATCTTATATACTCTGGCAACTACTTATGTCTCTCGGACAGTGGATGGTATACTCTCAGACAATAGATGACGGATAATTTGCTTGTTCCATTTCCGCAGTTTGAGACATCCACTCGGATGTCTCTAACCAATGACTATATGCAACCCATCACCGACTTCCACATTAAAAAATGATCTACCTCAATCTTGTTGATTAACACCATATGACATGTTCGACAATTCTTCTTCAGTTTTTTTCTGCTTCTTCTCGAGAGGCTAATAACCGAGCACACAGTGGATCGCTTTTACCTTTGGTTTATCTTCTGCGTCCATAATAAAAAAATATTTTCACATATACAGCAAAATAAATAGAGAGAAAATGATGAAAAATACCATTTCTGGCTAAACGATCGAAATATGCTAAGCAACAAACACAGGTCAAACTAGACTTAAGCAATTACATAGTCATTGTTATTTATTATGTAATACTTTTTGTGAACAAAAACAACAAATTAACTTAATGACGTATGTGCAATTCTCGCAAATCATCATGTCGCTCATCAGATCAATGACAGCTCTTGATGTCTACAAGATTGAGACCAACATGTTTACTCATCAGCCAGTGAGTATAAAGACTGCCACTACTATTGTTTCATTAAGGCTGTATTCAGCATGGGCGAACTTATTATCGCGCACTATTCTATGGATGTAGTTGTGAAGAAGCCATTTTGACCTATGTTCCTCAAGATGTAGATGGAGTTATGTGAGCGCATATGTTTGTTGGATCTGGACACCACTCTCCACGTGTCTTGTTATCACCTCGCATCATTTCAATCTTTGGATTTCCTGGATCCCCCTTTAGTCAATTCGCCAATGCCTACAGTGTGATATTCTATCATTTCCATCCCTCTCTTCCCCCAAATCAAGCTATTAATATCCAAATTGTGGACGACAAAGCTCCTCAATTGTTCGGCAATGTGCTGGTCGTCAACCACTGCAGACAAAACCTCAAGACTTACCAATCTATCGACATCGGTGAGACCGGTCTTGTTGATGCCATTTTATCATGGTCTGCGATATCTACTTTATCCAAATTATGGTGCATTTCTGACCAATGTTTAGCCTGCTGCATATGTTAGAGATGAACCACTGGCCTTTAATACGTTGATTAGTGACATACAATGGCCAACGCAGGCTTACTTGTTTTCTGAATGCTATGTGCAATGTGCATGACATGTCGATGGTATACAGAAATGTTCAAGCATGAACATTTCAACTTGTTCAAGTATTGAGGTCAATCCATAAACCAAAATTTCAAGAAGCATTGTAGAAGAAATGTTGTGAAATGGTTGAAGAGCATAGATATTGTGGAAGATCAGATTGTTTAAGTCGAATCCATCTTGAAAGTCCTGGGGCCAGTGCTGGAGGAGAAATGAGCAAGAGATGTCACATAGTTTGAGGTGCTTCAGCATAGGTGCCTCGAAGTGAAGGAGAAATATTGTAGCTTCTCATTGAGAAAGATACCCGATCGTAAAATCTTTGAGCTTTGGTAAGTTTGTCAGCAATTCATCCGCATTATGGGGCAGCGGCCCAGATCATACAGGCAATGGCTGCCATATCAAAGCCACTCACCGTCAAAATCTGGTTGATGTAATGCAGTTATACGATCAAGCAGTGGAAACTAAAGATGACAGTCAATATGGACATTTTTGCAATAACTAAATGTCCCCATCAAACAAAGAGACTGTCAACCCAAAACGCAGCAGATATGAGACGTGGGCACTGGGAACAGAGCATCAGCAGAAAGTCCGCTCCAATCAAGTAAGGTCCTAGACAGCAATGCCGGCCCCTAGTCCAAACAGAACCAGTTCCAAACATTCCCACCATCCCATCGGCTGTTTCCGATGCACTGCCGCCGCCAGCTAAGAAACCAAAAAAAAAAAAGTCAACTCAATGATGTAGGATGATGCTAAGGATAGAATGACATCATACTTCATTTGTCTTGAGAGTCCACAAGCAATGATTGTCACAACTCTCTTTTAACAAGTCCACTAAAGTAAAATGGAACTACCATCCAAATCTGAACTGTTATTGGCTATCACGGATGCTGAGAAAGGTGGCAAACTTACACATCAACAAATGTGTGTAGAATTGACTCGAACACACCCGAGCTGGATAGTGAATCCTAGAGTATGTACTCCTATTATGACTTTCCAAAAAATATTCAATATCAATAGAGAGTCAAAAGATTACGCGCTGTGGGTAACAACTCTGCAGTAGGCTTGCAGATATGTTGGGTCAGTGCTATGTCTAGCTGCTACATCTAAGGAGTAGACATGTTCGACCCTAAAGGGTTTCTGACCAGGCTCTGGCTCAAGAGATAGAGAGGAAAAGAATGAGGGGGACAAAGTCACTGCCAGACCAAATGGAGAAATGTGTTCCAGGAGCTAAGAAGTGAGCTGAAGAAGCTACAACTATGAAGCTACAACAGGGGATGCTACTAAATAACCCAAACTAATGGGGAGCAACCAAGAACTGGAAACCAGAAACCACCAGGTAAAGACAGGTATAAAGTCCAGGTAAGAGAGAGATGATTATGTAAGCAGTAAAAATGCGAACATAACCTAAGGAATGTAAGGGTAAGTCAAACTACGTCAAAACAGTCGCTGCAAGGCTGCAGCCAGAATGTTCACGACAGCGCACTGATAGTTGGCCAGAAAGAGAGAGATCCGTGTATCGCAGTTAAAATATCTGGTGACATCACACTCTCAGCCAGCGTGACTCAAGGATTGTTGCTCTTGTTAGCAAACCTTGAACCAATTAGACAATGCCGGCCTGCTTCTAATAGCAAAGCCCTCCAACTCATAGATGAACTATTGCCGGGAGCCAAACCCCAACCACCGCTGGTATTGTTCCCCAAGGAACAGAATGTGACTTGCTGGTATTATCACATTTATTATATTACAAGAGAGCATGATGATCGGGCCTATCATCCTGTCATGTTAGAAATCTTCGGTAAAAAGCATTGCCCTCAAGGTGAACTCATAGTTGTCAAGAATGGAGTCAATTTTTCACCCAAATCACCTAACTTTGACATTGATAGTGACAAATTAGGGAAGACCTTGTGGTGGTACATCAGAAGCGGAAGAGATCCATTGAGAGAAGCCAGCGAAAGGCGAATGATGCATTATATAGAGCAATCATAATAATGTCAAGAGACATCTGCACCTCCTGCGAAAACATAGGGAGCATGTCATAAGACTTGGAAAAAAGGCTCTCTATCTTGGAGACATACCGTGTTGGAAAACACCTGGTAAATGTGTGTATCCATCGCCACACCCTGGAAGTTAGGTGTGGTCTCAAATACGCTCCAATAACTCAGAGGCTGGAAAGCATCATGAAGTAGAATGACAGTACTACTCTGCATCAATGTGCTGTAAGGATACCTGTATAATGTATTAACACCCTTCTATAAGTAGACAATAAGTTTTTGTTTCTACCTGATGTTTCCATAAGAATTGTAGTAGTATTGCATCAGAGGTGTCAGAACAGATGATCCGTAATACCCAGCTGGCCTAAAAAGCATGTTACATTGGTTCACGAACGCTCTCTTAGACACACTCACTCGTTTATGGGTGCAATGATAGGAATGATGTTGGGCTGACCAGAAAACATAGAAGCAATTTGTTTGATGATTGCATCTGTCTGGTCAATGTTCATTTGGTTTGACTGCCATGTGAGGTATGATATTTTGTGTCCAGAATTATCATACCTAAAAAATTGTGTGAGCTGTCAGGAGACACGGGAAACCAAATAGTGTGCACCCATTTTGGCTTCCAGGAATGCCATGAAGATTGATGATCAACTTGAGTCCGTATTGACTGGCCCATTGTACAGCATTCTGAAGGTACTCAAGTATGAGCCAACCTCCAAGGTTGACGCCTTGCACCTTCTGAGAACTGTAGGGAAAGCCAGGAGAAAATTGAGACGATGCAGAGTAGAAGGGAGACAGCCCGACGAGGGTCAAAAACGCATAGTGGTACATCAGAAACTTAGTGGATGTCAATCCATTGAAACAGGTCCAGCCGCATTTTATTGGGGTTTTATGGCTGCTCCATTGACCTCAGGTATTATTAAATAGAGCTGCCAGGAAGCAGAGAAGGCTGCCGATTTGCGAAAAGAACCAGTGCTCTCACCCCTCCGCACATGCTCAGCACCATCATGATGTCGGTAGGTACTTTTTTGCGCACAGGCTGAGGCTCCGCTGTAGATGCCGTCTGGTATTACAGATTTAAATCCCCAGGTCAGAGTACAGAGTACAGAATGCCTAGGCCTATCAGACCTATCAGAAACATGGTATTCTGATTGAATGGAGAATGCGTTCATAGAATGGCACAAGGATTGCGCTTCATGTGAGGATGGACAGGCTGGATCGTCCCTGGATAAGAATACAAGTTGCAGAAGGGCTCCTGCTTCTCCTGGGCATCTCGATAGGGACATGATAGTATATAGCATACGAGTTCTGATTGCCAATTTATTGCATACTGGAAACTGGCACAAATGCATCCTGAGCTTTGCTTGAGCTTGTAACATAGCGGTATAGTCCAGTTGACTCCAAAGATAAGTACTGAGTCGAGATAATGCTAGTACCACAGAGGTATACCACTCCTTCATCAGCAGCGGTCTGTACACGTGATCATTTGACGTGAATAGAATATGAACAGAGTCCATCTTGGCAATCTTCCACGGAATAGACTAAGAATGGACTATTCACTTACTGAATGTACATAAGTTTGGAGTGCGGAGTTACACTCCAACTTGTTGAAGTTGATGAATTCACTTATGGATCCATTGGCGAGACTATTACATCATGGTAGTTGAGCACAGTTCCTAGAGAAGTGCTCACTTGCATAGGAGTTTTGTACTTCCTAAAATGTCTGGTTCCAAGACTCAAGTCTCACATCACGGATTGTCAATGCATTTGGAAAAATATCAATTAAATGGGACAAAGTATGGGTATATGTAAGTTGCTATCGTGAGTCCACTGTCATACTAATAGGTTGTTTAGCATTCATGCTTGAGGCTGCTATTTCATGTTCAAGGCTGCCATTTTTTAATTGCAGATGACTGGAGTTACCAGGCTGGGTTGAAGTATGGATGCGAGCAACACTTTGTACAGCTTGGCTCAGTTGCTACTGCAACAGTGACTGCACTATCTGAATCATTGGCCAATGTACACCTCATTGACCTTCTCACTGCCCCGGATATGGGATTCAGCACACCAGCATCATCACTGGGACTTCTGGCAGGTGCCGTTCCCTGTGCAAAAACTATCATCGATGGCCTTCAGCAAATAACCCTGCAGTTACTTGTGCTTGGTTATGCGACAAGCAAGGCAATTTTGCCTGATCACAAGGGTGTTGTCGTGCCCACAGATTGGCTATCTGTTCTGACATGTGCATATTTTCATTTTATGATGAGGGGACTGAATGGCATTTGGGGAAGGGGAGTGTGGATAGAGAGAGGATGGTCATCAAGCACAGTTCCTAGGGAAGTGCTCACTTGCGTAGGAGTTTTGTGCTTCCTGAAATGTCTAGTTTCAAGGGCTTTACCCAATCCCGTTCAAGCGGCTCGAGCCATACCACAGCCTCAATTCAAAGACAGCCAAGGTAAGCAATCACTTTGTATTTGCGCTTTCAAGCGCTCATCTTATTCTATCAAGAGCATGGTAGCAGGCTTGCAGCATGATGCCACACAGACAAAGCTCAAATTGCTAGAGCTAGAATGTTTGGTACAATTTCAGTCCACTCACTTTTCAAGCCATGTTATAACAAATTTTACCCCAGAACAATAATCTCTGCAAGCTACTCGGCACACAATCTCAGCCTTCCAGGTCCATTGAATCCATCCACTACCTTTCTCGTAGGATATGACCTGAGCCTCCCAGTATTGGCACATGAAGGTCTTGTAATCCAAGCTAAAAGACATAGCATTGCCTGTTTTGCCCATACAGCTGCCGACCGTGGTTGTGCAGAGTCACAGACTCACAGTCACACAACCAGACCAAAGCTATGACGTGTTTTATGACGATGACATAGATAAATATTCCTTCGGCATTTCTGACCCCTATTATCCATTGTTCTCCTCTCCCAAATGTCTTTCTTAACAAGTAGGTAATCCAGACGTGTATTGTTGGCTGACAAACTGAGATGACTTGACAGCATCTAATGATACTGTAGCATGCAAATTGTGGCCGCCTGAAGTGGCAAGAGAGATGTTAAAACTTCAAGGACCAGAAGCACTTGCATCCTGGCAACTTTTCCCATCTTCCTTGGCAAAGATGGCTGAATGGGCCGATGTCTACAAAGACACAGAATCAAAAGATCCATCAAGGAATCACATCCTGATCTACAAAAACATACCCAACATGGCACCAGACACGGTGTTCCCTGTGGCAATCCGCTTACAGGGCTTGTTACGACAATTCCGTGTAGATAGATTTGGCAATTGGACCGGGTAAGCAACCTGCAACATCAAATAAATTGCAATATATTGACACTGACACAGCCGAGACACGGACATACATCAGGTGGTCCAGCACGCCACGTTATCCTCCGGCGGTAACAAGAAGGCTTGGGACACAACAGTCACATTGATCAATCTAGCATGTGAGTATGTCAGTCGATGCTTGCACATGCCAATGCAAGGAATTCCAAATGACAAAGATCTATACCTACAACAATGTGCATTCATCAAGGTGAGTATTCAATAAGCGACTAAGAAAGCCCCAGCCAATGACTTGACAGAGAGACGAACCGTGAAAAACAAAAGAGGCTGTCTTTAAGTCGATGGAGGATCCAGAAGGCAGTTTCTCCCATGTCCAACAATTGTGGAACACACAATGACCATTACGAGTAGCGGAGATGACGGAGTTGGCAAAGATCATACCAATGAATTCAGTACTCCTAACAGAAGGTGACTTTGTCGATGTCGGAGCTGAATTGGACTTCGTGTTGAATAGAGATCGACATTCGTGCACCATCCTCAAATGTTTTTTGACATGCACGTATATTGTGAGGATAATACCTGCATCTCAAATGCAAGCAATGAATCTCGTAAGTCCCTCAAATCTCATAATGCTCACTATTAACTCATCACGACAAACAGGACGACAAGGCCTCTAAATGTAAACGCAAGGTGGCATCTCCGACAGTGGAAAAACCTACGAAGAAACACCATACTATACTAAATTTCGACGTAGCGTGAGACACGAAACAATATTGGCCGTTGATGATCCCTTTACATATTAAAGTCTGAGAAAGAATCCTGTATAATATAACATGGAATGTTGTTTAGGTTGTTTTGCTGGCCGGCGAGCTTGGATAAAATGAATATTTCGACTAAAAAGAAGGAAGGTCCTGGGATGCCCGGAGGGCCTTTGCGAATCCAAACTCTGTGCAAGAATTGGTAGTTTACTGATGTAATTCCTTACCCAATGCAGAGCTTGTTGTTGCGGCTCCTTCCTCATTTGCATGCCAAGGCTTGTATGGCCACAGTTGGATGCGCGACACTGTCAAATCTCGTGTTGCGGGTGATACTGCGAGCCAAAGGCCCCGTCAAGAACTCGAAGACTATCTGGCTTCCCCACTAGAGGATGTTGAGAACATAGTAGCTTGGTGGGGCGTGAGTTTTTTTTTTTCGAATCATTATTCCTTACAAGTTGACATAAATGCCTTTAGCATCATTCTATTCAATATCCCACCATCTCTCGCATTGCAAAGGACTACTTAGCTATTCAAGGATCTGCCGTTGCATCCGAACGAGCTTTTTTGAGCGGCAGCATCACTAGGACCACACACCGAAATGGTTTGTTGCCGACAATGTTTGAGGCGCTTCAGCTGTTGAAGAGTGGATATCGTCAAGGCCATATATCTGCAACGGCTCAAGCTGAATTTGCCGCTGCTCGTGAATACCCTGTCATGGATATAATGTAGTTACTCATTCGTGTCAAATTTTTCATGTATTTCTTGCAATTTGTTAGAATTTATATGTAGCGTTCAGACGTTCGAACGCGTTCTGAACTCGAACCGAACGCTTCCGAACGCGTTCACAAGGGTCCGGTTCAACGTTTACCCTCCTTGCCTGAACCTGACCGATGGTCCGGTTCGGGATTTAGAGGCCCATGAACTGGACCGAACCTGACTTCGGCAGCACTACTCCCGTCCCTTACCAGCTGCGATGGCGGCATCTCACGATTTTGTCGTAAACTCCTCCTGCTTTTCTATATTGGCAACCGTCTATGGCTATGTATGAAAAAATCAAATTTCTCGTGGTATACATGGTCATGTTTGGTGGGAGCATAATTAAATCCTTCTATAGTTGCTACAGCCACAATATCAAGGAGTCACGGGTTCACTGATGTAGTGGAGAGGGTGGGAAGGGAAGCAAAGGGGTCTTCTGGGAATTTGTGGATAATACGAGCATGGGCTAGCATTGTGGCGGCCGTGGAATGGAGCCAACAAGAACCCGAAATAAGCGCTGACATGAGTTAAGTTACAAATGGGCAGAAATCCAGCTACCCACCCTCATACACCTCCTCACGACGCATAAGTTCGACGACGTGACCATAGAGTACGCTCCTCGTTAATTTCGAGTGCTACTCACAATCTATCTTCTTGTCTAGCGACATGTCACCGAGATTGCTTGATGTAGCAACAAAAGCATATCGTACTGTGAGAGGGCGCACGACACCGGCGAAGACAACATTATCAGCGCAGACAACCCAATTAATGCAGATGACACAAGCGGAGCAGACGACACATCCAGCGCCAACGTGGACGATGGAAATGCATACGAAGCCAGTGTCGGCAGTTGCGTTCTTCAAAGACGGTCAACGGTTCGTCATTAGTTTAGGGGATTGCACCCTGAGAATTTGGGACGTGGAGAAAGAAGTATTGGTGGGAGGGCCATTCGAGGGACACAGTGAGAGGGTGTTGTCAGTGGCCGTATCTCCAGATGACAGGCGAATGGCGAGCAGTGGACGGGATGGAACCATCATCATCTGGGACGTTGAGAGCAAGCAGCAAGTAATCCAGCTGGTGAAGCACACAGGCAAGGTGTGGTCAGTATGCTTCTCCTCCGATGGCAAGAGACTCGCAAGCGGGTCGGAATATGGAACAGTTATTATATGGAATGCGGTGACTGGCGCTGTCCTCTCAACACTCGAGGGTCATCACCAGGAGGTGAAGTGTGTCGCATTCAGCCCAGATGGGCTAAAATTAGCATCCGGATCAGCGCGTACCATCCGGGTTTGGTGCACCGATAACGCCGAACCTCTGCTCAAGATAAACGCTCGCCAAGATTATATTCAAAGTATACTTGTCTGGTCGCCTGACAGCCAGCAACTTGTTTCTGTATCAGAGGACACAGCAATCAAGTTCTGGGACTCATTGAATGGACACCAGGTCGGTCGACCGTGCACCACCGGTCACACCTCCCGGTTCAACTCGCTCGCCATCTCTTCTGATGGCTCCTTCATTGCTACTGCCTCACTCGACAAGACTGTGCGGCTATGGAGCACAACGTCACACCAGCAGATTGGACAGCCACTCAAACACACTGCCGATGTTGCCTCCATCGCTATTTCTCCCAATGGAGATCTGCTAGTGAGTGGAGACTGTCATGGGACGGCTCGGCTCTGGTCCATCGAGAACACACATTCCGCAGCAATCCAGTTGTATTCCTCATCTCCCTCCTACTTTGCGCTCCGCAGTAAGGTAAAATTGGGACAAAACCTCTATGTGGAGGCCCTTTCGGACGCGGAAAAGGTGTGGAAGATATCCCGTCATTGATTTGACAAATGTAATGATATCCGCAGGTCATTGAGCTCGACCCTTCGTCTTATTTCGGGTACCAACTGAAACACGCGGCACTTCATGGAGCACAGCGCTATGATGACGCAATCGAAGCTTTTAAAATCATGTTGCCTAAGTTGGCGTACAATGTACAGATGCAACGTAAGCCTTAAATAACTCGCGTGCCGCCTGGAAGATAATGAACTCTTTTTATAGAACTGCATCAGCATTATCCCAGTCAATCCAAAAAACTAGAAGCTGCTGTTCGACAAGCCACTCACGCTCATCTGGAAAATGCCCCACTTCGTCTAATCAACACCTCCACTGGACGTCTATGCAACCGAGACGCGCAGATCGACACCTTCATCGAAAGCACAAGGTACCAGCAGCTTTTGTGTTCATCGTTGTCACATAGATCCCTCAAAATGGAGCCCATCAAAGAAGCCGTCGTGAAATACTTCAGCTGGGTCATGTTATCCCATAGGTGGGAAAGGGAGGAGCCGCTACTGCACGACATTCAAGACAAGGTCATATATGACTTGGATCCTGTCGAAAACGTGATGAAGTTGCAGAAGTTCTGCAAAGTCGCTCGCGATGCGGGGCATCGCTGGGCGTGGAGCGACACGTGCTGCATCGACCAGAACAACAATGTCGAGGTACAAGAATCAGTCAACTCCATGTTCGTCTGGTATCGCTACTCAGCACTCACCATCGTCTATCTATCGGATGTCTCGCCTTCGTCAGAGTCTGGCGCACTCGCAAACAGTGTTTGGAACACGCGAGGATGGACCGTTCAGGAATTCCTCGCTCCTACAATCGTTCTCTTCTACCAAGCAGATTGGACCTTATATCTCAACGACCACTCACACAACCACAAGGAGTCTGTCAGTATCATGCAGGAGATGGAGCGTTCGACTGGCATAAATGCGCAGGTGCTTGTCGACTTCCGTCCGGGAATGAGAGGTGCCCGAGAGAAGCTCCAATGGGCGTCGACGCGTGTCACCACTTTACAAGAAGACATCGCGTACTCATTGTTTGGTATCTTCGGTGTCCACCTTCCTGTAATCTATGGAGAGAAAAGACAAAACGCACTTGGACGGCTCTTGCAGGAGATCATTGCTCATTCGGGCGACATCTCGGCGCTTGACTGGGTTGGAAAGTCATCCGAGTTCAACAGCTGTCTCCCAGCTGACATCACCTCGTACAATGCTCCGTCATGCATGCTGTCATCTCTATCTGAAGATGAAATGCAGATGTCGGTCTCCACGCTGCGACATGCTGTAGCTTTGGAGTCGGCTTCGAAACTGCATACCCTCCTTCAAAATCTCAGCATTCCTCGTTTCGCGAACGCCAGATTGCAATTATCTTGCATTGCATTTCGTCTCACAGAGGTCAGGCGAAGGCCTGGTCAGGATGGGGACAAATGCTTCACTTATGAAGTCAAGGCAGACGGGCTTCAAGACTTGTTGATCACTACGGAAGACAAACTAATGCAATTCCGGCCTGCAAGGCCTATTCGGCGGACATTCTTGCTCATCCGTCCATGGAACCGTTATGATCTTGAGCTGCCCGACTT
This sequence comes from Suillus lakei, assembly GCA_016628065.1. Classification (NCBI taxonomy): domain Eukaryota; kingdom Fungi; phylum Basidiomycota; class Agaricomycetes; order Boletales; family Suillaceae; genus Suillus; species Suillus lakei. The sequence goes on along the minus strand of JABBWA010000026.1, from coordinate 417,577 downwards.
TGCAGATGTGACGGATGATGAACCTGAGCCTGAGTCTCCATCAGATGATCCGCTTGGATGGTCTCCTGGAGATGATGAGCTGGTTACCCGAGGGTTGAGGTTGCTCGTTCGCCTTGGTCAACCTTTTGGCGCACTTTTGCTGGCACAGCAGCGTGGTGATGAGTACAAGAGGATCGCTTCGGATAATAATGTCATCGCACGAGTCAGGGACATGGCTTCTGTTGATGACATTATGGACGTTAGGACGCTTGAGATATTGTAGCAGAGAAATTTTGCCGCATTCTCATTGACAACATCTTTATATCATATACTGTCTCATATACTTACAACACGCTACTTTGCAAACCAGACATCGTAGCGAAGAGGAGAAAGCTCCGGCGCAAGCGCTTCCTAGAATTGCGCTCGTTCAGATTTGTCCAGTATTCCCTAGTAACACCTCTCTTGAACGACAAGCATGCAAACCACCACGATCGATCATTGCATGATCAGACCGTCGCTGAAAGTTTGAGTTAAGAAAAAGCGATGTTTGTCCTCCGCTCGTTGAGTCACATCAGCTGTGGCTCATTTGTTTAGTTGCATCCAACTACAACACCGGTAGCCTATCCACGCAGAAAGGTAGCTGTTTATACTTGATTTTAACTACGAACCGCAACACCGGCAAATACATTCGACTCAATGACATAGTATGGTGACAGTTTGCGGAGTACGATTAGAGTTGTGAAACCGTCCACAAGGACTCCAGGGCTGGTCAATTTCAGCGACGGGTTGGATTTCAAGAAGGCGAAGGAATTGAATGAGCAGTGTCAGCAGCTTGTATTCAAGTGTACGTCGCGTCATCTTGCTTATTTCAAGTTATTTGCGTGCTTGTCTTACTTTGATGTCTGATTGTTTTTAACGCGCAGGCTTGTTTGGCATTGGCACTCGGGTGACGAACGACTTCAAGAAGAAGAGTAGTGGGTATAAGGAACAGAGCAAGGCGTTGAATATAGTGATTAAACTTGGATCGATTGATGGGAAGGAGTGCGTTGGGATCGGTGGCGAGATCACCAAGGTAAGATATATCAATGGCCGTTTGCGTCTTTTTCTTTTTACAGAATACGGGAGTTCGGATCCGGATCATGATGTTGTGGCGAAGGTTAATTAAAGAGATGTACCAGATACTAGGCCAGTCCATACACCAGCAGTTTTGTGAGTGATGGTATTTTCGTGAATGACAATCTAAATTGACGATGGTCTTGCGTTGGTGTGTCACTTCAGTGGGATAACCGGCAGATCCAGATATAAGTTTCTAAAGGGCTTGCCAAGGGCGTTCCAGCACAATCAAAGCTCGACGACGAAACCTGGTGACTATGTATTAGAACGACTGTCGCGTGCTAAACCATAGAAATCAAAGATCTACTCCAGAGCTGATGGGTGGGACGTCGACAGTTAGGGGCCCGCTAACTCTACCGTTGCTCGTCCCGTACGTCTGACCTCCCCGTGTCAATTTTTTGGTATCGGCGGCATACCTACGGACAACCTTAACATTCAGACCGCGACTATGATGAAAATACATCATACTCGACTGTCAGGACTGCAGCACCAGAACCAGCGAAAAAATAATCAATCGGAATCGAGTTCCTTGCACCAGCGATGGAGAGTACACGATCACTCGTGTTTTTGAGAGGCCGCCGTGCTTGACTTGCAAGTGACCTGACAAAACTGCATCTTCGTAACGCGTACGGGGTCCTAGAACGTTAACATCGTCCTGAAAATTAGGTGCTAATTCCATTTTGTGCTGTAATATAAAAGCAACCTCGTTTTGGAAGACAGCGGGGGAATCGGTCCATCCTTGAGGTAAGACAGTGAGTCTCAAGGTACCAAGGGGAGTTTGGAACGTCGTGATATCGCGGGAGTCTTCATCAAGCGCGCGATGGTGGGAACCGACAAATAAGTCCATCATTGAGTAAATAGAGCGTCCCGACATGATTTTAGACTGAATGAGTTTGTTGACTTCTTCTTTGATGCCAGGGGGAATGGGGGGTTGGCGGTGAGTACAAGGAATGTGCTTAATATTAGGTATAACTGGGGGAAAGTAGTCATCGCGAAAACGGCCAAAGGTTTTTCCGACTCATCTAAGGTTAAGGCAAACTCGCTATTCATTAAGACATGTGCCGCAAGCTTCTGCTCTTCGAGCAATAGAAACGCATTCCAAAAAATCCGAGCTCGTCCATGCGGTCTTCCGTGATGCGTTTACTGGGTACGAATTCCGGAGGCTTAGTGGAGAGGGTGTGAAGGGAAGCAAAGGGGTCTTCTGGGAATTTGTGGATAATACGAGCATGGGCTAGCATTGTGGCGGCTGTGGAATGCAGCCAATAAGAACCCCAAATAAGCGCTAATATGAGTTAAGTTGCAGATGGGCAGAATTCCAGCTACCCACCCTCATACACCTCCTCACAACGCATAAGATCGACGACGTGACCATCAAGTACGCTCCTCGTCAACTTGAAATGCTACTCACAATCTATCTTCTTGTCTAGCGACATGTCACCGGGATTGCTTGATGTAGCAACAAAAGCATATCGTACTGTGAGAGGGCGCGCGGCATCGGCGAAGACGACACAATCAGCGCAGACAACCCAATCAATGCAGATGACACAAGCGGAACAGACGACATATTCAGCGGCAACGTGGACGATGGAAATGCATACGAAGCCAGTGTCGGCAGTTGCGTTCTTCAAAGACGGTCAACGGGTCGTCATTGATTTATGGAATTGCACCTTGCGAATTTGGGACGTGGAGAAAGGAGTATTAGTGGGAGGGCCATTCGAGGGACACAGTGAGAGAGTGTTGTCAGTGGCCGTATCGCCAGACGACAGGCGAATTGCAAGCGGTGGAGAAGATAAAGCTATCATCATCTGGGACGTCGAGAGCAAGCAGCAAGTGTTCCAGCTGGTGAAACACACAGGCTCAGTGTGATCGGCTTGCTTCTCCCCCAATGGCAAGAGACTCGCAAGTGGGTCGCAGGATTGCTCGGTTGTTATGTGGGATGCGGCGACTGGCGCTGTCCTCTCAACACTCGAGGGTCATCACCAGGAGGTGAAGTCTGTCGCCAACACACTGCCGATGTTGCCTCCATCGCTATTTCTCCCAATGGAGAGCTGCTAGTGAGTGGAGACTGTAATGGGACGGCTCGGCTCTGGTCCATCGAGAACACACATTCCGCAGCAATCCAGTTGTATTCCTCATCTCCCTCCTACTTTGCGCTCCGCAGTAAGGTAAAGTTGGGACAAAACCTCTATGCGGAGGCCCTTTCGGACGCGGAAAAGGTGCATACAGTATCCGTCATTAATTTGACAAATGTGATGACGTTCGCAGGTCATTGAGCTCAGCTCTTCGTCTTACCTTGGGTACCAACTGAAGCATGTAGCGCTTCAGGGAGCACGGCGCTATGATGACGCATTCGACGCCTTCCAAGTCATGCTCTCCAAGTTGGCTCTGAATGCACGGATTCAAAGTAAGCCCCAAATAAATCGCTCGCCAACTTGAACATGATTGACTCTTTTTCCAGAGCTGCGTCAGCACTATCCCAGTCTATTTCAAGAATTAGATGATGCTACTCGACGAGCCGTTGACGCTCACCTGGAAAACGCCCCACTTCGTCTAATCAACACCTCCACTGGACGTTTATGCAATCGAGACGCACAGATCAACACATTCATGGAAAGCACAGAGTACGGGAAGCTTTGGTCTTCATCGATGATGTATGAGCCCCTCCGAACGGAGCCCATTAAACCAACCGTCGCGAAGTACTTCAGTTGGGTCATGTTGTCCCATAGGTGGGAAAGGGAGGAGTCAACTCCATGTTCATCTGGTATCGCTACTCAGCACTCACCATCGTCTACCTATCGGATGTCTCGCCTTCGTCAGAGTCTGGCGCACTCGCAAACAGTGTTTGGAACATGCGAGGATGGACCGTTCAGGAGTTCCTCGCTCCTACAATTGTTCTCTTCTACCGGGCTAATTGGACATTATATCTCGACGACCGCTCACGCAACCACAAGGAGTCTGTCAGTATCATGCAGGAGATGGAGCGTTCGACTGGACCAACTCGTGGTTCTTGATAAAGAATTACATTGACAATTAGGTCCCTTCGTTGATAGCCATAGCTGCGTGGTGGGTCAAATTTCATAGGAGACGTGTTGACGAATATACTACTAAAGTTACAGAACGCTGGTTAAGGTACCTCGTCCATCCATCTCACCGATTCGTCATAGTTCGGCCACTGTATTACATCGTTAGCTGGACACTTAAAGAAAGGTGCTTAACATACGTAACAGTCTTGCGTTCGGTTGTTGCCACCTCCGTCTTCGCGCGGTTCAAGACTTTCTGGAACTCAGCTACTCGATGACGCATACGAGAGTGCATGTACGCCTTTGAACACTTGATGTGATAGTGCAGATAATCGCGGAATAGCTGTACATGTGATATCGTGTTGAACGAGACGTCGGCATTCGCAAAGTGGCGAGGGAAGAGGACGAAGGTGACATAGCCGATGTCATCAGTGTTCCGTAGACCTGCGAGATCGCGGATTTCTAAGGGTGGATCGCGGTTGGTGTAGAGCACTTGCGGGGCATTTTGAATACTGGGCTGCCGTCGTGCGTCTACGAATTCCTGGTTGCAACGTCAAGTATGATGCGGGAATCTACGGTGTATTCTTACCTGCAAGAATACCTTGCCAAAGATACGATCGGTCTCCTCCCTGAAGACTGTCGAGAATATCACAGTGACACGGTCGGGCGATGCTTGAATGTAGATGGCTTCCTCATCGCGATAGTGGATCTGCATTAACTGCCCCTGAGCACCACCTGATGCTTCCAACTCTTTCTGTTGCTTAAATGCGAGTTCGAATGGTGCTGCCAGAGCGTTCCGCTTGAATAGCGAGATAGATTTTACAAATGCTTCTCTGCTTTCTGTAGACACCGATTGAGTCAGACAAACACACAGTTGAGCCGCACGCACCTTCATCGGCTGGAACCTGATCGATATCTATTTCAAGACTGATGTTATATTCTGGCTCTGTCTGCTGTTTAATGAACGGGCCATACTCCCGTTGCAATACCTCCATTGCTCCATATGCAACTAGCTCATCCCAGCATCGAATATTCATGGAAAGCTGAACCACAGTCTTCTTTTCCGGTGTAGAAAGATGAAACCTCACGCCATCAAAATCTACAAACAAAACATCGAGAGATGACGGCCTGGACAAGTCTCATTAGTATGCGCAGTGTTAGTCAATGACAATCTCACTTTGCGATCTTCTCAGCAAGCGTGGTCTGAATGATTAGATTATGGGACTAACAGCCATCAGAACACACGTCCTCAAAAAAACTCTCCAACGTTGCTCACCTCGAGGAGGATCATGTTGTCGATGTCTGCTGCGGCGTTGGTCCAATGTTGGTCCGTGTGTTATCTATGTAGGATACAAGCGTGGGAAAAGTCTTATGGTCGCAGCCGCCAAGTTATTTCCTTCTTGCTTTTTGCTACTTATCCAAGCTAGCGAGCGACAAGGTCATACAGCGAAAAGTACTGCACAAGGTTTTCAATCATGGGTTAGTTGTTTCCCAATGTCGAGTGGCTCAGGGCTTACAGAAATTTAGCGCCTAAAAAATCAAAGGCATCAAAGATGTCTCTCAATGAATTTCTCGGCGATAGCAGTACGTTGGTCATTTTTCATGAAAAGTCAGTTGTAATGTGACGGGTAGCGCTGGGATCATGGGCGGATGAGATGGATTCTCTTCCGAGTGCGCGTAAGTACTTGTCTATTCTCATGTCGATTTAGCTTATCGGAATTTGCCCAGCGTCGATAAGAACGGATGATGACAGGTCTCGTCCTGGTGATCGGTTCGGAAGAAGGGACGACTTTTCTTCGTCGCGGCGTAAGTTCTCATTATGAGTCTCGTGATTCGTATCGATTCACGCTCTACGCAGTCGATCGATCGTTTGCGTCGCCTCGAGAAGATCTCCCCCTGCCCACCCAACCCCCTTACACCGTCTACGTCGCAAATCTCTCCTTCGACATCACCGAAGGCGAACTTGAAAGCTTCTTTGGTCCTCATCAGGTGAGTGTTCTGCGGCCTGATATGCATGACGTAATGTGACTTTTGGTCAGACCAAATCCATCAAAATCATCAAGGACCGTGATGACAAACCGAAAGGTTTTGGATATGTCGAGTTCGTAGAGCTTGATGGATTAAAAGATGCACTGGCAAAGACCGGTAGTGTCAGTGGACGTGCCATCTGTTTTCTGCGTGCCGTAGTTGATTCTCTTCTAGAGCCTCTCTGGACGCACAGTTCGTACCAGCGTGGCCGAGCCTCGTGAGTTCTGAAGACACTCTTTCAAGGCTTTCAAGACTTAGTATTTCACAGCAAAGGAAAGGTCGGGATTCTCAGGGTCTGGCTTCGACGACGACGCCAAGTTCTCTGGTAACTGGCGCCGTGAAGGTCCCCCACCTACCGTGCAGGATTCACGCGATTCTTCCCGACGTCGGTTCGATGGTCCTCCAGGAGATCGCATGCCACCTCCGCCCAGTGTCTCGGACGAGGTCAGCCAGTGGAGGTCGAGTAAGCCTCTTGCAAAGATCCCTGAACCAGAGGCTCCGTCATTCAAGCGGAGGGGCTCGGGATTCTCCACACCCGAAGGTCAATCACCTGCAGACAACGAGGATAAATGGGCCCTTGGGAGCAAGTTCAAGCCATCGACAGAAGACCCACCATCGAGATTTGGCAGTTTGAGAGGCAGTCATGATTCGCAGCACGTGAGAGACCCGCCCGCCGATGAGGGCGACTGGCGTGCTGGACGATCGAGAACATCGCGTAAGTGTTATTCTTCCAGCACATAGTCAGAGTTTGGGTTGAAACCTCGGATTCCAGCAACCAATTCCACACCCCCCACACCCCAGATGGGTCGCCGTAAGCTCGAGCTCCTCCCTCGCTCTTCAAACTCTGCCAGTCCCTCCCCTCTCTCCTCTCCGAAAATGGCTTCTAATCCTAGTGCCCCGTCTGCTCCCAAAGCTAGTCCTTTCGGTGCAGCCTAGGTCCGTATTTTTGTTTGATATCTAATCCGTCAAATACTCAAGTTCTCTGCAGACCAGTTGACGTTACATCAAAAGAACGCGAAATTACTGCTCGCGTTGAGAAGGACCGTGAAGCCCTGAAGGAACGTGTCCCGCACCCAATGTCTCGCAACTCCTCCCGTCAAGCGACTGAACGAAGTCCTATTACTGCTACACGGTCACCGCCCCAGGTTATCGCTACGCCACCTACTCCTGGATCTCCGCGTGTCTCTCATGCTACACCAACAACCTCAGCAAACATTAGACCATCAATTAGCTTCGCCAACGCTGCTAGCACGAAGAAGGATGCATCAAACGCCAGGGCTGAGGAGAAGGAAGAGTCGTCCATGGACAAGGTTACTGAGCAGGTTGCAGAAGTAAGCGTGTAGTGTATTGTGTTTATGACTTTTTATCTCTACACTAGCTCCGATTTCTATGACATTTTGCGATTTTGGGGTATTGCGGATAATTTTGATGAGTATGGTGTAACAAACTATAGAACATAATGTGAACATGATCTACCGTCGATGGTGGAGTTCGGGGTCGATGAACTTCATTCTTCCTCGTCCTGGATGCTCTGCTTCAGATTCTGACATGAAAATGCAGCTGAAGACGACCGACCTTTAAATCGCACACCTCCTTCGGTCGCAGGTGGTGTAGATTCATATTTACGCTTGATCCGCTCCAGTTCCTTTCGCTTGGCCTCTTCTAACCGCTCCTGCTCCTCCCTCTCAAGTCTGGCATCATACTCCTCTTCACTTTCTTGCCTAGGAACCTTCTCGTCCTCGTTCTTGCGAACCTCATCGTCAGTGTTGACATCCTCTTTGCTTGCATGTTTTCGGCGCTTGGACTTTTTCTTCTTTTGAGTGCTTCGACCATGGTCTGAACTTCGTGAGCGCGAGCGACTGCTGTGGCGCCTTCGACTAGGAATTTCTACACTTAATTCTTCACCTTGCAGGGGTATCAGTCACTTCAACAGAATTTCTGGCGAAAAGGTCGCACCTTGAGACGCTTCTACCTTCCTCTTAAGTTCAAGTTCACCGCAGTTGACGATAACGATAGGGTGCTGAGGTCTATCCTTCTCATCTACAGGAACCACAGCAAGTTTTTTAATGACTTCGTCGTATCCGCGAATGACTCGGCCGAAAACGACATGCTTCCCTGTAAGGGGTGGATCTCGCATTAAAGACGCATGTGGATTTTCTAGAACAAAGGCTCACCATTTAAATGTGGACAATCTCGCAGGGTAACAAAGAACTGTGATCCGTTGGTGTTAGGCCCTTGTTGGCCATACAAAGAAGGCTGTATTATGAAATTGGGAACATGAGCGAGGTATTGGAGTATTCAATGATGAACCTACCCTTCTGATTCCAAAGGTCGCGTCAAGTCTTCATCAGGGAAAGCACTGCCGTAGATGGATTCTCCCCCAGCACCGTTCCGTTTCGTAAAGTCTGATGATAATGAGTAATGCTCAAGAATGAAGTGATAGAACGGCGCACCTCCACCCTGAATCATAAAATCACGAATGGAGCGGTGAATGATACTATTCTTGTAGTACAGAGGCCGTTCGGAAACAGCAGAAAGGCCTTTCTCGCCAGTACATAGTGCTCGGAAGCTATGAAGGTGGTCAGATCAGGGCTACATACCATGACCATTCATTTACTTTTCAGTTGTCTTTGGTGCTGTGTCGTTGTAAAGTTCGAAAATGACTCTGGGATGAAGTGATGAGACATAAAACCAGTGCAATATAGGGATGTTAATTACCGCCCTGCAGGCTCAGTGCCTATTGCAAAGTCGAAGAAGACGCGAGGCCGCATGGATGGACACCGTGGACTGAGTACGGATGGACAGTTGTTCTGGCGTGCCGCACGTGATCTACCCGCAAACAGCGAAAACAGCGAAGTTGAAACCGACCTGTTTTCGCTGGAAAATCGAAAACGATGACGAAAACAGGTCGAGCCCGCCTTGAGACAAATCCTTGTATTACGACTACTGACGCTCTGAACGCGGACCACATCATGCAAATATCACCCCGAGGTGAGGGACCACGCTCGCTGACCAATTTACCGTAATAAGTATGCACAGCTGATTATCTCTCTCCTCGCCCTCGACAATTCACTTCCGTATTCTTGAGCATTGTCAAAACCTTAATCAGCATCATGCCACGCAAAATGGCCGAGTCAAGCACATCAGCAAAACGGAGAGATAAAGAACGAGGAGCGATCTTGGACTCATCGGCCCTTGGTGAACCTCTTCGGATGAGCGAGGTGGATCCGCCACGCTATGGCGCACAACATCTCCAGGATGCACTTTGGAAAGGTGAGCAACCGCGTTGCGATACGTACCGGCTTACTCATCAGGAAGCAGGCAAAATGAAGCGCTTCCTCCTCAATGGAGGCAGCACAGGATGTTTGGTAATATAATGGCACATGACGATTGCACACTAGCAATAACTTCATGGCACCGACCTTTACCAGGGGTGCGATTAAGTCGGTGAAGAATGTGTCACTAGGAGGGAGAAACTTATGGCTGAGCATAGATCATCCTGGACAGCTTATCGTCCCAGGATGCGACTGGTACATCTCACCACTCGGTCGGTCCTATTTCGTCAACCACAACACTCGGACCACGTCGTGGAAGAAACCAACGCCAGAACGTCCATCATGGATCTTGACTCCGGAGCACGTCATGGGGGGTCATTCAAAAAGTATTTGGAGCCTTACCTGGTTGGGCACCAGTTGCAATATAATGAGTTGTTCGGACGATGGTACAATTTGTCGGTGGAAACGAGACGGAGATCCAATAAGAGAGCCTTGGAAAAATGACAGAGGAGCAGTAATGGCAATGGCAGTATCCCCAGATGAAGCAATGTTTGTATGTGGAAGCATGAACGGCAGGTTGCGGGTGTGGAACATGAAGGGCAGCATGGTCGGCAACCCATGGAAGGGGCACGAGGCTGTAGTTTGGTGCCGCGATTGGTCTCCCGATGCCCAGGAGATAGCAAGTGGATCTGAGGACGGCACTATACGATGCTGGAACCCGGACACTGGCCGACAAATAGCATCACCGCTAAAGATCAGCCATTGGAGGGTGCACACTGTCAAATACTCTCCACAAGGCGACAAAATTCATGAGCGGCGGGGAGGATAAGGTGATCTGCGTATGGCCAAGGGACGGCGAGCTGTTCATGAAGCTCGAAGGACATGAAGAGATGGTGCTGGTGTTGTGTTGGTCTAAGGACAGCGCACACATATTCTCCGCGTCATTCGATGGCACCGTCCGAAAATGGCGGTCTATTGATGGGGAGAAGCTTGTGGTTTTCCCCGGTCATGGCAGTGTCGTCAGGTCCTTCTGTCTTTCCCCTAATGAAAGTCGTATTATCAGCGCATCAATGGGCTTCTCAGTTCGCATTTGGGATCTCGAGACGAATCAACCAGTCGGAGACCCACTCTTGCACGACAACGAACTCATGGCTATTGTTATTTCTCCGGATGGAAATCACACTGTCAGTGCTGGATTAGACGCGAAAGTCTACCTATGGAGCTTGGATGCAGAGCTGGAACAGACAGGTAATGATCATGTGAGTGTGTTTATTCGTCGTCGTCGTCTTTTCTAAGTAGTTTTTGTTTGTCACTCAGATTGGGAATGATAAACGCAAGACGAAGCTCAAGGCAAGTCGTCTGTGCTTCCCTTCAGTGCTATATCTAAATTCTTTACCGTGAATGTGTGTATTCATCGTCAGTGTCTTTTAAAAGTGGTTTTTTTTGTCATTCAGATTGGGGATGATAGCGGTTCAAAGTGCAAGATGAATTTCAAGGCAAGCTTCCCTTTCACGCTTTATCTGACTTCTTTACCAGGGACGTGCTATCCGACCGAGAGACGTGCGCCAATCAAATATGAACTAATCCTTCGAACGTTCGTTCATCACTGAACATCTCGTTAGATCTTTGACGCCCGAAGCTATTTTCACACTATCGATGTAGCTCCCGCTCTCGATGAAAATCTGAGACTAAGGCCGAGGCGGCCGCAGCTATGTAAAGTATGTACAAGGAGCAAATGAGGCTGGTGGGACAGGAGTACTACCACACGGTCACGGGAGATGTTCCTTATGAAATTACGGATTGTTTTAGTTGTGGTCGTCTACTGAAACTCTCTGTTACTCGATAATTTTCTCTCTTCCCTAGTATCGTCGGCTTTTGCGGGCTGTTAGGCACCAAACTGAGTCCGCAGTGAACAAAAATGATGATGTGTATTTGGCCATCTATGCTAAATACAGCTCAAGTACGGTAATAGCTCGATAGCTCAAGCAAGGCAAAGAATGAAAAGGAGAAGAATCAAGTCCAAGATGTATATAAAATCAGAATTACTGTCCGTAAGATTTTTACAATCTTAGACATTTTGTAAGCAATGTGTAGCTCATTGATGTTGAAGAGACTGGTTAAGGAAGAGACAGAATGAAATTGAAATGATTGATGGACCTAATGAGTGTTTGTCCTTGAAAGACATCGAGTCAAGGATCCGACGGCTAGAGGTAACTTTTGATATTGGCCCAATTCTTTCCTCCGACTCATTCTCTTTACAAAGGGAGCTCCAGCATCTACGTGCACAGCTAACCTCGTCAGAGGATCGGAAGCCCTCACGTGTTAAGATGAACGCCATGCAATTCAACTTCTGGGAACTCATTGGAGTTCGAAATTGGTATCACCACTGTTGTAAAGGTACTCTGCAGTGGGACTTGAGCGAGACACAACTTTTGAATTCCTGTTTGAAGTTCTAGACTGTCGTTGCCAACGCAGCTGGTACTTAGTACACGGTTGATAAACCTTTCTCTATCCCACCACGTGGGGAATAGGTACAGTGCCGCATGCGTTTGAATTCCTGAGGCAAATGCTAGTGAGTGTTCGTCGCTTGTGACAATCTGCCTTTAAGGGCGTTGTATTGAGTATTGATTGACATGCATGTGGAAGGAGCCAAGTGCACCTTGACCTGCGCGCATGGGATCACTTCCAAAAGTTCCAGAGAGTGTTGGGTAAGTACGAGATGAGTTTGGACTTCGGTGGGTATGAATATGAATAAGATATTTGGCCATCTACGCTCATGTAAGCTCAGGTACCTAGGTACCTTGCCTCGATGGGCCGAAAAGTATACCACACGTGACCCATTGTTGTTGGAAAGGCTCTTTCATTCGAATCCTCTGTTACTTCTTATGTTTGTGTTTCAAGGGAATCTGCTTACACTATCCTACAGGCTGCATCTTATTGTCTAAAATATTGCTGTTTAAATTCCCACTATCATGATTTTGGGAGACCTTTCTGCTTGTATATTCATTGATGACCAGGAGCTCCCGGAGTATGATGTCGTCGTTTCCAGCACACCAACGGAGAACAGAATTACGTGCTGGATTGCCTCAGAAGAAGGGAAGGTGTGTTGTTCATACAATGTACCTGTAAAAAGACCTTAAATGCCTCCATAAGAAATTTGGAATCAGGGTAAAAATTTTGGCTAAGCAATCTTCGGAAATCCTTTCAGCCCTCTCCGTCGACGGTGTTAGATGTCGTACACAGAGCCTGCCCCTGGGCTGGGTCGGTACGCTGGACCGCACGTGTCTGAGTGACGACTACGTCAGCAGAGATTTCATGTTTTCCCACATTGAGCTTACCGGTCAGTGTGTATGCAAAAGTGTTCAGAGCCTACTTCTAACACTGAACTTGAGATGATGAGTCAATGCTCGACGATCAAACTTCAAATGACATAGGCCAAATTGAGGCGAAGTTCAATCTGGGGAAGTTCACAAAGGCCGAGAAGGTAGTGAAATTTCAGATGGTGAATAATCACACCCTTCGTGTGCGAGGAGGCAAGGTGCATGAACGCTCGAAGAAGGCATGCTCTCATCGTGTTGCGTGCGTAGAATTTCGTCCGATACCTCATTTCTTATAATTGTCATTTGGTTAAGCTTTGGAGAAGAGTCACCCGTTTCAAGGCCACCTTTGACATCTGGCAGGTTCGTATCAGACAATAGTCCCACAACTGCCTTCGCGTTCAAATACACGCGCTTGGGTGGGTTATGGTGTTTTCTCTACATGCATCCGCCACTCACGCCTACTATTCCCAATCCAAGACATCTTGCAGGCAATGGGTATAGCACCACTGACGTCAAATACACCAATCACGGCAGAGACAGAGGATCGCAGCGATGAAAATGAAGCCATGAGTGGGCCTAATGAGTTCTCGCCCTCTGATGATGTCAAGCCACTGGCAAGGATTCGAGAGTTAGAGGTAATTTTTCGCTTTGGTGATATCTTTCCCTCCGGCTCATTCTCTTGTAGATGGAGCTCCAGCGCTTATGTGCACAAGTAGAGGATCGGAAGCCCTCGCAAGTCAAGTTGGAACACGGGGGATCCCGACGGAATCACGCCGTTATGGAGGTCATTGATCTAACTGAGGATTAGCTTCTCCGTCCTTTCTTCGGTCCAGGCCACTGCTCCGAGGTAAGCAACCCAGATTCCCAGTGTAATGGACGCTTCCATGCGATTCAACTTCTAGGAACTCGACTCTTTGCAAGGAGGGGCACGCTGCATACATAGTTTCTGTTGGGCTCGAGATCATCATCATTGTGGATACGCACGGTATTACATTACATTTGCACAGAACTTCTCAAAAGTCTGCCGCCGCCAGTTCTGACGTTACGCTTACGACTTGAATAATCCTTTGTTAGTATATTGTTATACTGTTAGTACACCTTTTTCTACAACTCCTCTATTTCAAGTCATAGACTTCATATGATTTTAGCTCGCAGTCCAAGGCTTCAGAAGTTTGATATCACTGAGCTCAGGATTACTGCTTACAAGCGAACGTTCATCGCTTTCTTTCTCCGATATCGACACACATGCTCCTCGGAGACTTCAACTGCCTGGCCGGCGCAGCGATTGAGGGAAACGAGCTCAGCGCTCGCGATCGGAGAGTGTGGTTTCACCGTCTCTCCTTTGGGACAGGAGGTTGCTAATGTGCTAGATTTGTGCTGGATTGGATTTAAGGAAGGAAAGGTGTCCTCTCAACTCGCAGAAGTTCCGAACGGCGCGGGATAAGGAGTCCAATTAATGTCATCGCTTCGCTCGAGCGTTTCCGGGTATCTTCGAGTTAGTACCAACACATTCTGAAACGCACATGTACATATGTTAGTGATTCGGGCGCACCAGTAGCCGCGACTTCTCGTCTCACATCGACCGGTAGTACGTGCCGACTTGCTATAGTTCCATTGGTATCTCGACCTTCGAGTTCATGACGCCGAGCGATATGCAGATGATGACGCATACCCACTGCCTCATAATTAAGAAGTAACGACTGTCATCAGTCTGACTATAGGGGAGACTACCACTGCCTCAATTGGATGGCTACGGGGAAATCTATCTGACAATCATATATTCCACGAAAAAATTCTAAAAGTCCTAATGGGACATTCAAGTAGTGTATCGTGTGAGCAGCAGCCATAACCCTCGGACTTGACTCGTTTATCATAATTGCAGCTTCGGAGACATAGTCAAGAGACCTCTACTAAGTCACCTCATTTTTTTACAGACAACCTCCTATTCAACTCAATGGCTCCACCGGTAAATGTCTCTGATTTCTGTACTGGACATTATGAATGTTCTGCATTGCAAGCCAATGGTATATATAACACAGCCCCAGCTGGAAGTGCTCCCTGCCTATGGATGAACCGGAAGCCGGTCGCACCGCGGGACTGCTGGAAAAGATCCGGAATCTCGAAGTAAGCGGACTGATTTTGCCATCACCTAATGAGTGCGGAATGAGTTTCAAAATCTGAAACAGGACACTCTCGGGATCGAAAGCCCAAGCGAATCAAGAACCATCCTCGTGAGCTCTGCCATCGTGGCTACCGGCCTGACGTAAATGCAGCTTTGGATGAGTCGCGCCGGCGGCAGGTGCTTATTCTGTCGTCAACATGACTCATTCCACGTTTTAGGTGTGATGTCCTGTACTCGGATCTTCGTCCTTTTTGACTCCTCAAATTCTATGATCCTTTAATTTGTGTTCTGTGCGACTGGTGGTCCACGGTGCCTGTCTGTACCTGCCTGTTCAGTGCCACATCGCATGACAGCACTCGTGGTTGAAATTGAAACGTCACATGAAGACATTTACTTGTACATCGATTCTCCCAGTAAGTTCCTGATGTTCTCTGAAGTGGCGAAGTGGCGTAGAACTCTTGAGAAAGGGGCTGGAGGAGTAGTGGATACAGTGTTTTTTTCGTGCGTCATTCGGCTCAGATCTGTCACAAAGCTGAGAACAGAGAAATATGAATGTCGCGTATCCTCCAGAAATTTAGAGTTTAACTAGCGTGATGTTTGGAGTTTACTGGCGCGTTACCGAAGTGGTGACGCCTTGCGTGATAGACATGGATTGCGTCGAGTCTCGGCCGCCTTCCCGGATCTACATCAACTCCTCGGACTTTATTGACACGAAGGAGTACTAGTGCGTATGTGGCCGTGATTCCACGCGAAGACACCTCGTGTTTTTGGTCCAGGATCCGTTGCCAACCTGCTGAAGAAGAAAGCACAAGAGCGCTGGACATTGGTGGTCCGTTATATCGGACGATGTGAAATATCAACTCCTATGTGCCGTTCATCACGTGTTATTGATTTAGATGAGTCAGGCGTGCATCGTGCTATCTATCCTGGGTAACATCACTGAAATGTCAAGTCAGCACATTGTGACATACTTTTGTGAATGGCTCACTCAAATTAAAAGCCGGTTCGTAGAGCCTGTCCTCATTGCCACAGTTCTGGCACTTTTACCAAGCCGCTAGACCAGCAGGTAAGTCCATTCAAATCGAAGATTAAGCTTGCGAGAAGCATCTACCATAGTTTACCATCTCCAAGATGCGAATCGTGAGTATGGTCCGGACTAAAGTCACAGCTTCTAGAAGTAAGTGTTCACAAACGCTCTGGTGCCTAGTACCCTACTGGGGGAGGCAACGTCACATGTCTGTCTGCTGCCGTGAAGAATGTTCTGTTCCTTCATAAAATCTCCTCGACGTGCCAAAAGTTGGGGATGATGTCACATGACGCGAACGCGTTCCTTGGTGCCGCTGAGTTTCAAATTTAATTAGTGGTTAAAGCCAAGTTAGAGCACGCGTTACTCCTTGCACGCCTTCCTGTACCTGGCTAAGCGCGTGTACATCGATTGAAAGCTATCCACGTCATAATTTCTCCTTTCCTCTAATGCTATCCTACGGGACGCTACGAGCGTGCATCAGGGTCGATGGACAAGCTTTGGAGAGCTATAGAATTGAGACGTTTCCAGAAGAAAATAAAGTGACCTGTTGGATTGCTTCGGAAGCAGGAAAGGTGTGTACTTGGTGAATTTCGTACATGAGGCGACCTCCAACGCCGCCTCCTGTCCCTCCCGCAGACGTTCTCTGTAGTATGGCAAGATATCAATCATGCACGCCAGTATCACCAAACAGGAGATGTGACACTCGATGGCATACATGGAGGGGGGCAACTAATGCGTGCTTTAAGCTTCAATGAGCCACCGACGTATCAGAGATGTACTATGGAGTTCAAATACGTCAACACATCGATGAATTCCATCCGTCCGCTTACCTTCTCGAAGCTTCAGCTGACGGGTTAGTTTCATCTGGTGCAGTTTATCGGACTCCAGAAGTGGGCTCACATACTTATAGATGAAGATCAACACCTGAATTCTGCACATGCCGGGCTCGGAGAAATTTCCTTGGCCATCTGGCCTGTGAATGTGATTGGCATGGGCTACCAAAGGAGTTTAGTCTCTGCTAAGGGGACGATGGTCCACGAACGATCAAAGAAGGCATCAAGTCACTGTGTGGGGTGCGTAGTTTTGCTCCATCTCGTCACTCAAGTCACAAACGATCTTAGGTTCGGAGAGGAGATCCGCGTCCCACCGCAGCAGGTAATTAACGTGGCCCGCGTTGGGATAACCCCCACGGCTACATTTGTTTTCAGGTACAGACCATTTGGTTCGTGTGCACACCACAGTCGGTAATTATACTCTGATGCTCATATATCCTTACTAGATCGACTCGTGGCAGATGGTATTGCCCCGCCGCCCATGCAACCTTCACGGGGAACCAAGCGTGAAGCTCCTGTAGACGTGCCGGAGCTGGAAGATCACAACGATGGGACAGGCTTAGATATAGATGATGAAGCTTTGCGTGAGCTTAATGCACTGAAAGTCAGAGCTTTTCTTGCGGCATGCTTATAGAAGCGCTGAAACCCTCTGAAGGCACAGGTGAAAAGGCTCGAGGAAAGAATATCCACTACTCGCAGTGCCAAGAGGGTAAAAATAGAGGTCAGTGACACCATCGATCTGACACGGAGTCAGTGAGACGTTGAGGAGAACTACTACCTTATGCAGGTAAGTTTCGAATCTTTCCCTAATAGCCTGATCGCTGAAAGCAGAAGCGCACGCAACGTAATTCCGGCCCATGTCTTTCTTTTGCACGCTACCTTTGTCACATTCACATGCATGGGAAAACGCGGTTGAGGTTTGATTGTCTTTCGCTCCAGTCATGTCCCCGCCAACCGCACACCGTGACGAAGGAGATGCTTTGGAGCATTGAACAGCATTGCATCCTCGCTCATTTCCGTATCCGCCTGCCAGTTAATTGGCGTCAAATCTGCATCAGTGTTAACCATCCCTTCGTCATGCTCCAATCATATTTCAATCTTGTACAATTGGCTGTCGTTCACTTTCTTGATAGGTACGTTCTTGCAGGATACATGAGCTCTCGCTGACCAGACCCTGGCAAGCAGTTTAATCAGCATACATTGATCATTCTCACCCGTTAATCCTCGATCGATTTTAATGGCCTGCAATCACGGTCCGCATTGTCCAATCACCGCCTCCACTTTTCAGATTAGCTTGATTCACTCTACGTACCGCCACTCACTCAAGGTATCTTGATGTACCCACTCCGATGAATGCTCCTGCTTTCCTATACTTAGATATCCATGCTGAACGTGATTCTAGTTAGCCGATAAATGATCATGGTTTTTGCGCTATTTGACTTTGCTTGATCACAGCCCCGGCGCTCAGCACCCCTCGGAAATGAGGCAAACGTTATTTCTTAAGGAAATGGGCTTCCATGTGCAAGGGGAAGGTGGGCCAGGCTGTGCACCTTGTGTTTTTCACTGATGTGGCCTAGTCTGGTCTGGTCTCCAGGCGCATCCAGGGACCTCTCGCTGGACTATACGTGAAACGCCCGGCGTCCAACTTTTCAGCCTCGAGGTTGGCTTTAATTTTGTACGTACCTTTGATTGCTTCTATAACGAAGTTCCACTTAGGATAAACTTATGGAGCGGGCGAGGGACTTTCCTGTGCAAAGAATTTCCATGAATTGCAGTCTGTGCGGCCCTAAAATGTCAAGAAATAGCGTAACTGCCTCGTGGGTCGTGGCACTAATGACTATAAAGCGCACACAATTCCTTCCCGTGTAACGGAATATCCCCTGTATATCATCGGAGTCACGTCATGAGCGCAATGACTGCAAGTACAACGCTCCAATCTTCTATGCCTCGTGTTCACGGTTTGCTCACCAACCTCATGCAGCAACGCACTAATAGCAAGCACCCCGGACCTACCCGTCGAAGGTTACGGCTTCTTGACAAAGCTGTACAATTTTTATCGCGCCTAGACGGTCGAGGGCCTCACGCAATACACGAGGTGTCCCTAAACTCTTCATTCCATTCGCTTCCGTTATGTCAGGTAAGTAATGGCAGAGTATAAAGGCCCTTGTCCAATGCTTTATCTTCACCAGAAACAAAACCCATCCATCCATTCAACACTTGATATCCAGTCAACAATTGATATGCCTGACCAGCAACTTGCGCTCGTCATCCCATCCAAGCAAGCGACATTTGCTGTCGCTGGCCGCAAAATACCCCAGCCAGGTCCTGGCGAAGTCCTCGTCAAACTTCAGGCTACTGCGCTCAACCCTTTCGATGCGAAGATCCACAGGGATGGCACATTCGTCGACAGCTATCCTGCGGTATTGGGTACCGATGGTGCCGGCATCGTCGAAGAGATCGGAGAAGGTGTTACAAAATTCAATCCAGGGGAAAGAATGTAGGCCGTCTCACATCTACGATGGCAATGCTGTAAGATTGATCGTTACTTCGGGACCTAGATTCTTCCATGGTGCCTTCGACGATAACGATTTGGCAACCTTCCAGCAGTATTGTGTAGTCACGACTGACTTCGCAGCTAAGGCAAGTTAATCCCCGCGATCGGATGGCTGAGACTCGTGTTGATCGATATTACTCAGGTCCCGAGAAGCTTATCGCTCGACCAGGCGTGTACCATCGCATGCGGAATTGGCACAGCCGCGATTGGGATGTACGGTTCCATCAATGGTATCAGTCTCACGCCGCCTTGGGACCGCGGTGGGTGGTCCAAGTACAAAGGCTGGCCCATCTTGATCTTCGGTGGTGCTGGTTCCGTGGGCAACTACGGTAAGCTTCCCAGCTCATTGCCGCAGCCAAGTCATCTTACTCAAGCATCATGGCTACTAGTTATCCAACTGGCGAAGATGTCAGGCTTCTCACCTATCATTACCACTTCCTCGCTGAAGCACACGGAGCATCTGAAGAGTCTCGGAGCAAATCACGTCATAGACAGATATCTTTCCCTGCCAGCACTAAAACAGGCCGTAATGAAAATCACGGGCTCCCGCATACACATCATGTACGACTCCATATCCACGGCAGAGACGCAGGAGGCTGCTTGGTCGTTACTTGCACCTGGGGGGAAGCTTGTCGTCACACAACCATCTTTGATCAGCAAGGACAGCTATGACAGCAGGCAAGTGGTTCCTGTAGACGGAAGCCCGCAATCAGACGAGAACTGGGAAACGGGGAAAAGGCTGTGGGCTCATCTTGAGAAATGGGTCGAAGAAGGTCACATACGAGTAAGTATCAATCAAAGCTTACCTCCAGATATCTTCTAACGTTTCCCCAGCCAAACCACGTCGAGCTATTACCTGGCGGGCTGCGTGCAATACCAGAAGCGCTTGGGAGATTCAACGCAGGAAAGGTAGACGGGGTGAAGATGGTCGTTCGCCCGCAAGAAACTTGAACACTTTGCACGGGCGATCGCTTTGGACATCCATATATGATCATTATTTTATCTAGATACCCTTAGCATTACCATTCATTTCTTTGTCAATATGAATTGCTTCTTGCATGCGTCATCATTTCAAAATGGTCGAGTTGTATATAAAGCGGGACCCCTATGTCAACCCTATGTAGAGTCGCTTTCGATCGTCACCACACACGCTGAGCCAGCATCTTCACAACCATGTCCAACACTCAGCAACAAAAGGCACTCTTCCTTCAGTCTAAGCAAGGTCAATTCGCTGTTGGTTCATACAGCATCCCGAAGCCCGGGAAAGACGACCTCTTGATCAAAGTTTACTCTGCAGCCCTCAATCCTATCGACTACAAGATTCAGGAGTATGGAGTGTTTGTCGAAAAGTATCCAGCAGTACTCGGCGAGGATATTGCTGGTCTCGTCGAAGAGGTAGGAGAAGGTGTCCGCAACTTCGCGAAGGGAGATAAAGTGTGAGCATTACTGGTAGCCCCTGAGCTGTGGCTGGGCTGCTTCTTTAACTTGTTCGCTGTAGATTTACCCATGGCCAGTTTTCAAACGATCGATCTGCTTTCCAACAGTTCACACTCGGTGTTACGGATTTCACTGCGAAGGCATGTTCCTAGCGAAGGATCTGCATTGGCGCTGACAGCATGTAGATCCCGGATAATTTGGGATATGACGACGCAGCCACTATCCCACTAGCCTTCGACACTGCTTCAACTGGCCTGTATAATAAGAACAAGTACGGGATAGGCCTTACGCCGCCTTGGACAAAGAACGGTATTGGCATGTACTCAGCGACTCCAATCGTCATTCTTGGTGGAGCTTCATCTGTTGGGTCATATGGTAAGTCGCGAATAACTGCCAAGAGAAGGTATCATTCTAACCTCCATCTTTCAGTTATTCAGCTGGCCCGTCTCTCTGGGTTTTCTCCTATCATCGCAACAGCGTCGCCCGCTCATGAAACGTACCTGAAGTCGCTTGGCGCTACCCATGTATTCGACAGGCACATGCCTGTTAACGATCTCCAGGCTGCCGTTAGCAAATTTACAAGCGGCCCAATCAAGTATGTGTATGATACTATCTCTCTTCCTGAGACACAGCAGGTTGGGTGGTCGCTTCTCGGCCATAAAGGATGCCTGGTTTTGACACTTCCGGCGTCAGTCAAAGAAGAGGGAGGGAATGGAACGCAGGGCTATCCAGACGTTCGGAAGTCCACATGTGGATGAAAACAAGTCACTTTGCAGGGGGATCGTGGGCCGTTCTTTCGGAGTGGCTTGAGACAGGTACCATCAAGGTGAGGGTATTCAGCGTAATTCAATCTCACTAGCCGCTGACCTACTTTCCCTATAGCCCAATAGGTACGAAGTTCTTCCAAATGGTCTTGAAGGAATTATCGAGGGGTTGGGACGAATGAAGAAAGGGCAAGTGAGCGGGAAGAAGTTGGTTGCCCACCCGCAAGACACGAAGTGAGGTTATGGTCGATGAGGAAGGCAATAGGTTTTCGTCTGGCTTATTGAAGCATCGCTGCATCGATCACTGTATTTGTAAAGCAATGGCACATTACTATGTAGTATTAAAGCCATCTCATGAAGAAACCCGTGATTCAGATTCCATTAAGGCGAGCAATGATTATTGCCAACTCGGCCTTCAGCGTCTACGGTGTTTGTCCATGTCATGACCGGCCTCAAGTAATCAGTGCATTATGTGTAAGCTGCAGTGTTTACTACTTCTACTCCATTGAACCGTCTCAGGGCTCTGGACGTGCCTCCTAGGGCTGCTCTGCTCAATTCTATGTAAAATGTCGTTGTCAAAGTTGACTTGAGCTTACAGTCATCCTCTCGTAAATTACTCATGCAGCCCTTCTGCACGTAATGCACCTGGGCGGGGCCTCGTGTCTTCTATCAGGAGCAATTTGTGGTCTTTGACCTCGAGTCTTGTGTGTGCCCTCACCCGCCACTGATCATCATGCCAAGACCTTTTGAGACTCTCCGCATCTCAGAGATCCTCGTACTTATCCTTGATGGATTACAAGGCGACAAGAAGTCGTTGTACCACATGTCTTGCTGTTGTCATGCATTCACAGATCCTGCCCTCGATATCCTCTGGAGATCTATGCACTCCTTCGCGCCATTCACTTCGTTGATTCCACAAAGTGCGTTGTTTGTAAATGTAAGTGACTCACCTCATGTCTGTTGTTGAAGCCAATCCTCGTTGTATCCGCAGGACGCCCGGACGAGTGACTGCGATCTCATGAGGTATCGCTGCAATTCATTGGACGACTGGAAAACGTTCGACAAATACGCTGCACGGGTCTGGAGTTTGAGCATAGGAGAACACAACCATGAAAGCGCAGATCTCATGAATTGCTACACTCGTCTAACGGTTATCCGTGGATGGAATGAGTTTCATCTTTTCCCAAAACTACGAAATCTGGCCTACGTCCTCTCTGGGCCAATTTCCCCGCAAGCGAAGCCATTTCCCCCCTCCCTGCGATCTCTGACCCTCATATGTTGCAATACACTTGATTGTGACCCCATTGAATTAGTGCTTCACCGCGCTGTCGCTGAAGTCCCGCATCTAGAGAAACTGCGCATTATTGGTTTCATGCGGACGACGAGAGCGTTGCACTCGACACCGCAACTTCAATTCGGGCACATTGGGAGCGTCGATCTGTCCGAAGCTCACATTCGTGCCCCCGAGCTTGCAGCCCTTTGCACGCTGTTGTCCCAGGCACCTATTTCAGACCTCAAAATCTCCCTCCAAGATCGCTTGAACATGAATTGGCAAGCCATTCCTCCGATGTTCCCTGCATTAAAGCAGTTGGATGTTCGGGGATCGATGTTTTCCGTCGCCCTCTTCTTGTCACGCCTTGCAGCAACAAATCTACATACGCTGGTGTTTCAGCCAGACGGGCAATCTTCTGGTGTCATGACCTTCTTTGATTATCTCATACCTATCATCGTGGAGAAGCTCGGAAAGTCGCTGAAATCATTTGATCTTCATATCAATGGACCTAGGCCTCATGCCCAGGATAGCGACCTCATCAAGAGTATTTTACAGGGGCTTAAACCTCTTGTGGAAGAAGGCTTGCAATCACTGCGCCTGTACTTGCAAGTAACTTCCACATTAATACCAGTGCAATTCGCTCCGGAAGTGAAGTCCATGCTTGAGCCCTGCGCTTGGCCTTCTTTGGAGCAATTTCACTTTGCGACAAAGGCAATCGCATTGGAATAACGATACATTCGGACAAGCAGTTTTCTTCTTTGGTATCGATTGTTCGAGTTATACACTAGCATACGTAGTCTTTTGGTCCCTATGTAAGTACTTAGGAGGGTTTGGTGTTTAACTTCTCCTTAAATAAATAAAAGTGTACTAAGCACATAGTTACGTCACTGTTGAGATGCTGCCTTTGTGTTTGCGTACGGCATCTTTCAAATCCAGATCTCGTCTTGACCTTCACCTCAGCTGCACGTATGCTCTGCGTCTAGGACATATCTAGGTGTATCGACGTAGAACAGCGGTACCCACATTCAGTTCTCGACCATGGATTTACTCTTGTTGGCGACTAGTTGGGCTCATGTTTTGTTGGCACCATACACAAAAGTTGAAGAAAGTTTCAACTTGCACGCAACCCATGACGTTCTTATGTATGGAGTTGGAAGGGATTATTTATACAAGGCATGAAAATTTTTCATCCTGACTCTTTGTATCTAATTTGTGGCAAAGTTTGACCATAACACCTTTCCAGGCGCTGTACCGCGGACGTTCATAGGAAGCATTTTACTTGCGTGGCTCACTTCACCAGTCGCCTACGTAGCGAGTCAATGGGGCCTACTGAGCACAAAACTCGATCTTCAAATAGCAGGTTTGATTTGATGTAAACACTTGGCTCACAGGGTCTTGACCTCTCTGATAGTGCGTTTGGTCCTGGCTACACTGAATGCAACCGGCTTCATGTTCGTACGGCGGGCTGTATGTAGACGATTTGGTCGTCCAACTGGCCTCATGTATGTCCTCCTGACATGTTCGCAATTTCATCTGCCGTTTTGGATGGGTCGAACATTACCAAACATGTTCGCATTGTTCCCTGGTATGTGACTTTGTCTGCGACACGAGTCTCTGTTTAATGAAGGAGGAACACAAGTCAACCTTGGATTCTACGCGTTGTATGACAGAGCTCCGCATTCCCAGTACCCTACAAGAAGGAGTGTTGATGTTGCATTTGCTTTGCTAACTTTCACTGCCGTTGTTTTCCGCTCGGAAGTTGCGTTGTTACTGGCCCCTCTTGCTATCCAAGCACTTCTTCTCCGGCATACCAGTTTTCTGAGACTGATCAGAGTTGGTTTTCTGTCTGGCATGTTGTCCATTGGTGCGTATTGTTCTTTGTGCACTGAAAGGTCTGCAACTGTTAAACGACTAGCTTTAACTATTACCATCGACTCATACCTATGGAATCAATGGCCGGTGTGGCCCGAGCTGTATGGCATATATTTCAATGTCTATCAAGGCAAGAGCTCTGATTGGGGCGTAAGTTGTTACTCTCTTTTTCTTTCATGTCTCTCACTGATTGTGCAGACATCACCTGTGCATGCGTATTTCTCCTCACACCTCCCGAGGCTTCTTCTCGGGTCCTTGCCATTGGCTGTACTCGGAGCTGCGTTGGATAATCGTGTCCGGGCCCTAATTCACCCCCCAGTGTTGTTTATTGGTCTCATCAGTTGTTTGGGTCACAAAGAATGGCGTTTCATTATTTATGTCGTTCCCCTCTTCAACATCGCCGCCGCTCGGGGTGCCTGGTGGATGTAAGTATTCATTTTTTCTACTTCGTTTCATGGGAGGCACACTGAACTTTTCAACAGGGTATCTCGAAAGAAAGGTGGTCTTTTCGGAAGAGTGATGTTTCTCGCAGCCATGAGCATCCTTACTTTGAATTGTGCCATCACTTTCGTATCGATGCGGGCGTCGATGGCAAACTACCCTGGGGGTTCCGCACTTGCAACATTCAACGATCAATATGCGGACCAGCATGCTGGTAAGAGGCACAGTGGATAAGCTCCTGGGTCTAGCTGACAACATCACGATTGCAGTCCACGTTCACATATCTAACCTTGCAGCCCAGACTGGGGCCTCGCTCTTCCTCCAGAGTCACTCACCACCGTACATCTCGTCCATGCCCGCACCAGCAACAGGGGATTGGGTCTACAACAAGACAGAAAGTCTGTCCCCGCACGATCTTACAACGTCGACGCCTCTCACTCATCTCATTGCCGAGTCTTCGGTAGAGTTCATCAGGACCGGACGATGGAAGTTGGTAGACAGGGTGCAGGGGTTCTCAAGATGGAAGTGGAACCTCCCACAGGGCGGCATCGCCAAGGTTCTGGAGGTTCCCCTCCATCAGTGGTTAAGCGTGTTGGAAATGGAGACACATGACCAGCTTTATATATTAGAGAGAGCTAAGTAAGATGATACATGTCTAAATTTGTCGCTATGTATATATCTTCTGTACCCTGCTATCCTCGCACGTGAGGCGAGTGGGCCCATCTAATGCTGCGTGCTGAATTTGTAATGGAAAATCATCGACTAGAAGTTTGGAATATTATTAATGTTAATGTTGACTGCGTGATCATTAGTCTAGTGTTGCTGTGATCAACTCGGGTCAAACTCGGCTCACTTCGAAAATGACCAAATTCGTTTCAAGCAGCCGCGGGATATAAACAATTCAACGTCATTGGCGGCCGCGAATCCATTCGTTCGAACTCGAATGCTTCAAAGTTCACAAGCTGTTTGTAAGCTGTTCAGCTACCACCAATCGTGTGGTCATACCCAGGTTTAAGATTGAGTTGAATCGTCTTCCGGGAAACCATGGACGGCGCACCTACAGACTCTACTCACCTGAATTGGGGCAACGTCGGCCTCGGCTTCTCCTTCATTCTTTTCAATGCCCTCATTTCCACCTCCCTACAACTCGGAGTAGGATCGTCACTACTCTCCGCAGCCATACGCTGTGTAGTGCAATTAGGGCTAGTCGCGCTGGTACTGCAGAAGGTGTTCGAGACGAATAATCCATGGGCAGTGGGCGGTATCGCATGTGAGCGTTTTCCGTGTTCACTTGAGGTAGCTGGGCACTAAAATATGGTATCCAGGTTTGTTGAATTTACTTGGAACTATCGAGGCAGGTACGTCCGAAGCAGTTCTTACTGTTGATTTGGTTCCTGACGCGGAGAAGTTGTGAATAAGTCTAAAAAGCGCTATAATCATATGGTAAGCTCTACGATAGATGTATCTATCATCATCTACTGAACAGCTGCATAGTTCTCATCCGTACTGTTCGGTATGCTGTGCTCGACAATCCCTGTCTCTATCATCGGCATCCGCTTCGCCATGGCTATAGAGCCGTTCTGGAAGCCCGAACAATATAGTATGTCGCGATCTCTTCGTGTAGGATCAGTGGCATTGACTTTAGTAACCACAAGTTCCGATTGTTGGCATGTTATGTGGGGGTACGATCTCGGGAATTGTTGTTTCCGTGTCCTATGTACTCCAGGAGATATAGCAAGTCGCGCCACCAATGCACTCGAAGTACAGATATTGATCATTGTCCTTGCAGCGACAATCGCGACAAAGTAGAAATGTACCTCGCATTTGGAGCATCACGTTTTGAAGCGTGTAGACCTGTTGCGCGAGAAGCGCTTCGTCTTGCACTGACTCCAACGATCAATCAAATGAGGTTCGTACCATCCAAAATACTAGGCTGTTTCTAATTCAGTGTTTGCCCTTGACAATAGCGTGATCGGAATCATTGCTATTCCCGGCATGATGACTGGTAAAGATTTACACCACGACGTGGGTGAATGGTTGTGCTGATCAAGGGTATCAGGTGCCATACTTGGTGGATCTTCCGTTCAGCAGGCAGCGCGGCTCCAGATGGTTATCATGTTTATGATATCCGCCTCCACAGCACTTGCATCAATCATTACCACGATTACAACGCTTGCTGTCGTCGTTGATAGCGAGGACCGCCTCCGCCCGGACCGCGTTGATGTGCGCGAGCATCCGGTCTGGCGTGCGAGGAACTGGCTCTTCAGTCGAGCGGTAGACGGGGTGAAACGCATGATGCGGAGCTGTTGTGGGCTCAGACGCAAGGATAGGCAGAATGGGGCTGCAGAGACGGCAAGGTTGCTGGGCTGATACTCATCTTGTTCTATCAGGTCATAAATTATTTCCGCTTTCTTGCTAACAGCGCGGAGTCCACACTCTTTATTCAAATCCTATCGTGTATGGATGGTGATTTTATATCCTGATGCTGGAAGTCCATGCACATAGTACGCAGATGTTATTACTATATAACGTCAAAAGGTTTATAACTTAACTCGGTTACAAATTTTGTGGACCTGTTTTCTCTTGCAATCATGCATGTTTGTCTCTTACATCGAGCTTCGTCCTTACATTTTGTAGATATGATACCATGTATACACGCGTTGAGAACGACTGCCTGATCTTGGAAATAGATCCAATGTGCCTGTTGGAGATGTGTGTTGTGGGCGGTCATTAGCACTTACGAGGGCTAGGGCATACAGGAGGAAGATCGATGCAAATGCCCAGGCTTGATTAGAGCTTGATCAGAGGTGTCCGTCGAAAACACCCTGATGCATATCTACGGACAGGTGAGAATGAAATCTTATATCAAAGGCTTATGATTTGAACGCCAATGCAATGGGTATTGTAATCTCGGGGTCCGAAGTTCATATCAATTGATAGGTGGAGTTGCGGCACCCTGATTACTTGCAAAGGTCGTCTAGAGCTTCAACCCCATTCAAGTTGCGGTCGAGACTCGTCAAGGTGATTATCCATCATTACATTTCAGGAAGACAGTCCTCAAAAACGTCGCAGGAGATAACGACAGAATGGAAAAGCATGGATAGATCTCGATACACTAATGGTGTGGATTGACGTGGCGCCATGGACCTTGCAGATGCCGTTACATGGACCATCACCCATGCTTCGTCTTCTGGCAAAGCGAAATAGAATGCAGGTAAAGCCGGCACGGATGGCAAGGGATGCCAGTGTCAAAGGCACCGAGGTCACACATTCATGAGGCACCCTGAAATCAGTTAGTATAAAGCAATGACAAGCCAGCTCAATGGAGGCGCTCTGGATAGAGTGGAGAAAACCCTAGTCCAAGGTTCAATTTCACTGAACAGCGAAGCGATGGGCAGTGGAAGTCGCCTTTTGCGCGTGGACTGCGGTGCGTTAAACGCATTGATACTAAGAGAAACTTGCTGTTAGGGGCGGATGAGAAGACGGGACATTAGATGAACGTGAACAAGCGCGCATAAGCGTTCGCCGCCGAGATCAGTTCGAGCCTGAGCACTCAACAAAGATGCACTGATGAGACATCTATAGTGATCCGCCGTCGAGGATTTCGCATGCCTGCTGTGATAGGCAGTACTGAAGTAAGCGAACAGCATGGAGGTAGGTAGGAAGTGAGGTTAGCCAACCTTAGCCGGGACATGATGTTCAGCAACAAGGATAGTCCTTTTTGGAGATACTAAACCATGGGATCGGAAATAAAGAAAAAGCTTGAGAACGAAGTACTCCATACGTTTTCGCATGGTTCTCTCTTCCCTGTTTCCAGAAAAACTTTGTGAGCAGGTGTTCTGCTAGACAGACTTCTAACACGTAGTACCTGTGAATCCATAGTAGTTTGACGCCCTCGGTGTTCATTGAAGATGTCTATTCGAGGTTCCTCTAGAAGCTCTTGATTGATTTTTCCCAGACAGGAATTATTTGAGCTTCATGCTGTAAGGTGCTATGTACGAACACCCTGCTGGGCTTAACTAAAGCGCACTGCTTGTGAGAGTCGAACGCCGCAAGGATGGTTCTGAAGGGCGGAGCAGGACTGGATGTGCCTTCGGGCCGCTTATCAGATCGTGAGTCGTTCCGACGTATTCCTCCCGTCTGAACTGGGGTACTAGGAGCACCAGACGCGCTGCAAAAGACAGCCGAGGAAAACTCATAGACGCGTGTGCGGTTCTACATGGGAGATAACAAGGAACGCTGCGCCAATATGATCATTTTATGTAACATAGAGACTCTGTTTTCATGAGACTACGCACACATCACGCATCGAGAAAAACTTACACGTAGACTAGATTCTACGCAATCCTCATTCTAACTCATGATGGGAAGATACCACACATACATTCACTGGGGTGTGAGCGAACAGGGTACCATGAACTCGTATCAAAGTGCATTGATATCAAAAATAGAGGTTAGAAATAAAAACACTTGGTGAAACATCCACGGTGAGGTCCATAATCCGTCAGCCAACAGAAAACTAGCAAAGGTATGAGAGGGGCGATGACACAAGGCCACATCTATGACAAAATCTGGAGATTGGTTAGTCAAGTCAACCTGCATTGGTGGACATTTCACGCACAGCCAGGAGCACAACTGCAACGACGATGACAAGGATAATCATGAGGCACGCTGCACGTCGCCCAGCTTTGCGTTGGTACTCGGAAGCAGTGGAAAGCTCCTCGGCTGCCCCTTGGGTATCTACAGCAATGGAATACACGTTTGATTCAATATTATCTGCAAAAAAGGGAGAAAAAAAATAAAAAGAGCCAGTGAGCCAGTGAATATAACGGAAGCTATGTTACGTACCAAGCATGCCGCCTTGTTGGTTGACTAATGTCCCAAGGTCACGGAATATCTCCGATAGTTCGTGTATACCGGACTCAATCTCTTGAATTTCCGCTTCTCGTTCTTGAATTAAAGACTCTTGGTACGCGAGTTCGTGTGGGGAAAGCTGTGACTGAAGAAGTTGAGCCTGACGTTGTCGGGGAGACGCGCTTGGCTCTCGTTGGCGCAGCCTGCGGGTACATGAGGCGATAGCACCTTCATGAGTGGAAAGTAACGCACGCATCATCATAATGCTCGTCTTCTACTGCTATTTTCACCCCTTCCACCACTGTTCTCTGGCGCTCTGCACTAACTTGTTGTGCTCTTTGGAATGCCACCAAAGACAGTTGCAAGTCATGTGATATCTTCTGAACTGAGGTCTTGTGTTGAGGCTGGTGTATCTAATTCAGTTGACAAGAAGGTCAGTGTAGGATATCAATTTACGCTTGCCGTAGCCAGTTGAGGCAATCTTCTTCAAGTCCTCAGAGCCTCGCTTGGCCATAGCCCTCGTCGTTTCGGTGAGGTCATGTCTGTGTCCATAATACATTTAGTAACTGAGGTGATAACAAGCGAGTAATACGCACAAAGACTTCCTGAGCGTGGCAGAGTCCTTTGTGGTGCCAAGTTGGTCGACCAGCTTGAGAATACCCTGTACATTCGAATTTATCTTGAACACTTGGAGTGAAAGTGACGATTGCAAGGAGAGAAACGCAGACTCTTCACGCGGCTGAAGCGCTGTCGAACTTGATTGTCCCGGACGTCCAAGGCCAGTTTCAATGTCCTGGAAGCTCATGATGGCACAAGAGAGAGCTGAAGGAGGACAATAGCGTAATGCTTGTGGTCCTCACGCTGCCCACGAGCGCAGTTACCCAAAGGGTCCAACCAAAAGCGCTTACAAATCGTCTAAAATACATTCAAGTTTCCCACGATGTTCTACGAGACTATCCAAGTTGACGCCGATAATCATATAAATCATACGGTCGGGATTCTCGAATTCTACTCTGTTCGACACCAGGCCGTCATATTACAATGATAACAGCATTATACATCACCAGCTGTAGCTGTAGCCGTATACTTTGAGTACTACTAATCCGAGGAGAGTAATTACTGCATTTGTTGCACAGCCACGGCCGGTTGGCAAGGCCCCCGTGGGGACTCGACTCCAACGACAACTGTCGCGCGACGAGTTCAGTGCCATTTTTCTTGGCTTTATGAACGCTACCTTGTGACGGTTGGAGCTGAGATGTCAAATGAATTGTCCGTGTATGAGCCGCTGTGCACACACTCCGTCACTGGCGCCTACTAAGGACTCGCAATACGTATTTCATGGACTCCAAGCTTATGATCTTATTTCCGCAGACGCGGATGATTGGATCCAGCGCGTAGATCGACCATTGACACACAGTATCAATTATAGGGTGCGTTGCAGATATAAGATAATCTCCAGCAGCTTTCTGTTGACCAGAGATTACAACTGCAGGTCTTGCCTTGTCTGTTGCACTTTCCCTATTTTGTCAAGAATGGATATTATGACCACGCAATCTGTGACCTTTGATTCACTCCAGGCGTAAGTGCCTACGCTGTCGTATTGCATCGCATGCCTTCATGAATAACCTCCTGTTAATAGTCAACAGGCTGTCGTACGTCTGATTCCGAGTATTCACCGTCTCAACATCTGATATATCTCAAGTTTGTGGCTATCGCGAGCTTCACGGTTCTGTGTTGGGATCACATGATCACATTTGCGGACGAGGTACGTCTCATGAGCATTTTTACCTCAACAACGTGAATGAAGTTGATCCAGGTAGCTTGGATCTGGTGTAAACGCAAAGGGCCTCGTAAGTATAAGTTACCCTCTGACATTTTCGTCCGCTCACTTCACTCCAAATTCGTTCTAGTTGGGTATCTATTTCTGCTGGTACGTGAAACCGCATTTGATGTTTCTGAAATTACATTTTACTTTGAATCTAAGAATCGATACATCACGCCTCTGGGATTCGTCGTCAACAT
This sequence comes from Suillus lakei, assembly GCA_016628065.1. Lineage (NCBI taxonomy): Eukaryota > Fungi > Basidiomycota > Agaricomycetes > Boletales > Suillaceae > Suillus > Suillus lakei. Next base: position 385,643 of record JABBWA010000026.1, on the reverse strand, counting down.
CGTCGGTGAGCTCTCTTCCTGTGTTATGAGTTACTCTTCGTTGAAATTATTGCCAGCATTGACCCTCCCCACTTGGTCCATAGAGGTAGGCAACTGCTTTCTACAGTTTCTCAAAATCTAATCACATGTATTATCTTAGAGGTTTGTAGCCTCCAATCTAAGTTGACTGGCATCAAACTTGTTGTCAAGCTGCAGAAATTTTGTGAGATACGAAGGGGCCATGGCGACCATTGGGGTCAGTATAGCGCAACTGATAATGCTGTTGCGGTGAGCCACTTCAAGGAGACGGTGGTTGGTGCGCCTGACAACTTTTTATAGGATTTATGTTTTGTATAGAGGGAACAGACTTGCTATTGCGATCCCGTGTCTCCTCTTTTTAGTCTGGGTTGCACTTGAGGCGTATGTCATGGCTCGTGGCGAAAGTGAGCACACCTGTTATATGTGCAGACAGCAGTGATAACATACCATTGTAGTGGTCCCCATGGCTCAACAAGTACACTGTGAGCATTGGCGCCCGATGTAGGTGTTTTCTCGCTGATTTCTCTGTTAGCCTGTCGTGAGGTCTATGACTTGCCGCTGTACGACTTCTCGTTCTATTGGTTTGTCAATTACTCACTAACTGTGACACCAGGACACTTTCTGCTGCTCGGGCATGGATGCCTTTGACATACGACTCAGCCGTTTTTGCTATGACCCTATGGCATACTTTGCCCATCGTCCGGAATAAAGGAGCTGGACGAATCTTGCTCACATTTCTATTAGACGGTACATTGTACTATGCGTGTGTACATTTCTTCATTCAAGTCAACTACTGAACCTGTTGATTGAGTAGTGTCATTTGCTCTGCCAACCTAGCACTGACCGTGATGATCGTACGAGCACCCCAAGGTCAGAAAGGTATTGCTGCTCAGTAAGTCAACTCTAGTTTTGTGCCCGTGGCTACAATGATTCATGCTTATTCACTAGATTGGTGTTCTTGTGAGATTCTCAGTTAATCATTCTGCTGTTATACTGAATAGATCTGTGATCTTGTTGTTAGGTTAACAGTAAGTCGACGAACATGCAAAAATAATTCTCGATTGACGTTTTCTGTTACTGTAGGTTGTGATGACGTCGCGCGTCACACTGAATCTTAAAAAACAAGCAGAGACACCAGCAATCATTATCTCTCGTGACCAACGCCGACATTATTCTAGTCACTCTCCTCTGTCAAAGTCTGTAACCTTATTTGGATCCCGGCAAACGCCAAATCCACAGCTACAATCACAATGCCCGACATTTGTCTCATGCACCCCTGTGTCATTATTCGTCTCGATGGACGCTGATCTCATGGACGATGCCCAATCTTTAGGAGATGAATTGCCCAATAGGACTTGTGCTGATGTAGAGTCGCAGTGACGCTATGAGCATGTTTTGTCTCAATAGTCTTACCGGATCGTTCTATTCAGGGATGACACATTTCTGTCCTACGTGCTGTAACGGAATGCGCAGGAAGCCTGTGTCGTTCTCACAGCAGTTGGCTGGACAATCCGCGACAGCACCAGCGTCGGAACAGTACATCTTGTTCCACGTCTAGCATTTTCTTTTGACGAGTGGCAGGAACGTATGGAAAGCTGGAGCACCGTGCTTTGTTGCCCACCGTGACATGGCCTCTTTGCGGAGAGACATACTCTATGTAGGACAATTCATTCTAGTCTAGAAACCCCTGGTGTCTCGATCGCATCTCTGGGTGCACGAATGCCCTGATGTGAGGCGTGCCCCCATCAGTCCGCCGTTCCCGCCGGCCGTTTTAGACGTGCCACCTGTTGGGATGAGATGCCTTTGTATGTACTCGCAATGGCAGTGTGCTTAGAAGCATTGGAGTTGGATGAGTTATGTGTCTGCTTGTGCCGCGTCTGGACCTATTCCAATTTTCATCATTGACTTGTAAATTTTGTGCTCGTGCATGTTTGCAAGGCCAACTTGTAACAAGCCGGCATTGTACTAATGAGCCATCTCTCACAATTAGCATAATCATGTGTATGTCTCTTTACATAAACTGCGTTCTTCTCAGGCACTACTTTCAATCTCGTACAATGGTGGATGTCTCTAGCCGTAAATGCCGCACTAGGCGAGCCATTCAGCTGCAGTACCTCATAATAATTGACGTGACTGGACTACTTTTTTTTGAATCCTTGGTTATTGCCTGCCGGGGCTAAGCCCTGTGTTGGACACTACCTGCACTATAGTACTCGTTCCGTGTGGTCGCTTCAGTGTACTGAGATCATATATTTCAAACTAATGGGAAGCCCAGGCTCCTTTATCAATCCGTCACGGCGACCATCGAGGCATTAGGCGTGCTGCGTGGGAAATAATGTGCCCGACTGAGCGTAGCCACATTAAGTACCGGTGTCTCTGCTTGCTTTTTAAGATTCAGTGTGACGCGCGACGTCATCACAACCTACGGTAACGGAAAACATCAATCGAGAATGATTTTTGTATGTTCGTCAACTTACCGTTAACCTAACAAGATCACAGAGCTATTCAGTATGACAGCAGAATGATTAACTGAGAATCTCACAAGGACACCAATCTAGTGAATAGGCATTAATCATTGTAGCCACCGACGCAAAACTAGAGGTGACTTACTGAACAGCAACGCCTTTCTGACCTGGGGGCGCTCGTACGATCGTCACGGTCAGTGCTAGGTTGGCAGAGCAAATGACACTACACAATCAACAGGTTCAGTAGTTGACTTGAATGAAGAAATGTACACACGCATAGTACAATGTACCGTCTAATAGAAATGTGAGCAAGATTCGTCCAGCTCCTTTATTCCGGACGATGGGCAAAGTATGCCATAGGGTCATGGCAAAAATGGCTGAGTCGTATGTCAAAGGCATCCATGCCCGAGCAGCAAAGAGTGTCCTGATGTCACGGTATGGTGAGTGACTAACAACCAACGGGATGAGAAGTCGTACGGCGGTAAGTCATAGACCTCACGACAGGCTAACAGAGAAATCAGCGAGACAACACTACATTGGGCACCAGTTCTCACAGTGCATTTGTTGTACAAGGGGGACCACTAGAATGGTATGTTATCACTGCTGTCTGCACATATAACAGGTGTGCTCACTTTCGCCACGAGCCATGACATACGCCTCAAGTGCAACCCAGACTACAAAGAGGAGACCTGGGATCGCAATGGCAAGTCTGTGCCCTCTATGCAAAACATAAATCCTAAAAAAAGATATCAGGCGCGCCAACCACCGTTTCCTTGAAATGGCTCACCGCAACATCATCATCAGTTGCGCTATACCGATACCAATGGTCGCCATAGCCATTTCATATCTCACAAAATTTCTGCAGCTTGACAACAATTTGATGCCAGTCAATTTAGATTGGAGGCTACAGACCTCTAAGATAATGCATCTGATCAGATTTTGAGAGACTGTAGAAAGCAGTAACCTACCTCTATGGACCAAGTGGGGAGGGTCAATGCTGACAATATATTTCAACGAAGAGTAACTCATAACACAGGAAGAGAGCTCACCGACGATATTGACGACGAATCCCCAGAGGCGTGATGTATCGATTCTTAGATTCAAAGTAAAATGTAATTTCAGAAACATCAAATGCGGTTTCACGTACCAGCAGGAATAGATACCCAACTAGAACGAATTTGGAGTGAAGTGAGCGGACGAAAATGTCAGAGGGTAACTTATACTTACGAGGCCCTTTGCGTTTACACCAGATCAAAGCTACCTGGATCAACTTCATTCACGCTGTTGAGATAAAAATGCTCATGAGACGTACCTCGTCCGCGAATGTAATTATATGATCCCAACACAGAACCGTGAAGCTCGCGATAGCCACAAACTTGAGATACAATGATATATCAGATATTGAGACAACGAATGACCGGAATCAGACGTACGACGACCTGTTGCCTAGTATCAACAGGGGGTGGTTCATGAAGGCATGCGATGCAATACAGTATAGGCACTTACGCCTGGAGTGAATCCAAGGTCACAAATCGTGTGGTCATGGCATCCATTGGTGACAAAATAGTGAAAGTGCAACAGACAAGGCGAGACCTGCAGTCGTGGTCTCTGGTCAATGGAGAGCCGCTGGCCAATATTCTCTTATATCCACAACGCATCCTACATTAGATACTTTGCATCAAGGGACGATCTACATGCTGGATCAGCGTCTGCCAAAATAAAAGAACATGAGCGTGTTCTTGAAACACGGATCAAGAAAGATGCTCATCTTTCTTGCTGTATTCTTGTTGTAATCTCTTTGGCATCTGCCACTTCCAATTGCCTAACAAGCGGTGTCGGGCGCTATTTTGTGCCACAATCAGCACCCCCCCCCGACCCAGCCTTCTTGATCAGGTTTTCACTGTGGCCATCGACGACGGTTCGGTCACCATTACGATAAGCGTTCGGCGTACCGCGTGGTGAACAATGTGGCTAACCGAGCATAGCCAATTCTGATTAAGCCCCCGCCTAATGGTACCACTAGAATCATTTCACGGGGAAGACTTCATTGATGCACTTCCCAGTCCCGAGCGTCATAAACACAAGTAGTGATACACAAAAATCCTAGTGACGAGGTTGAATGCCTTAATTCCAATCGAACGTGTAAACAAAGTCCTGAGATCTCTTGGATTCAATACCTTTTCGCACGTTCGGTTCGAGTTAGCCACCTCTAGAAGCTACACCAGCTGTCCTACACCACTGTGCTTGACAGAGAAGAAGTAAATTGGGTTGTTTGTGGAAGTCGAAATGAATGACGCCCTCGGAGGATGATTGCAGAACTGGATCATATTACAATCCACTGGCAGGATGTCGGTTGTGCCATTGTGTTTCCACCTGTTGAGCGTGGGAGGTATTCTGCAAGGGAGAAGTGACAAGGAATGCACGATCGTATTTGATATCATGGAAGATACAGCATCCATGAAACCAAGAACGATCACGCATTGCTTAGACTGAATTCTACAGCATAGCTGCTGCAACGATGTGTCGTTGGGTTTGTAGAACAGGTAAGTAGGACAAAATGAAAACTGGCACGCGTCGTTGTACCAGTTCTAGTCAGCTGAGCTGCTGACCCTCGTGAAACATCAAGGCCTGGAAAGACGCGATTCTGAGTTTGTGCCAATCTGGTATGAATGCCCGCTCGCCGCGTCGTTCCAGCGACTGTATCGTGGACGTGGCACGTGTATGAGGACGATTTAAGACTGTTTAACTGGGGAAATTTAGTTGCAGGGAATTGTTTGGTCATGTTTGCTTTGCGGCTTAGAACTAGCAAACTTTATTTCATGTATCAACACGTTAGGCAGGCTTGAACACCTCAAGATCGTCAAGACCGTCAAGATCAACGACAATGGCCTCAAGACCCACCGTTACCGTCCAATCCGTCTCCGGAGGTTCGTACTCATCGTTTTATCTCGTTGTCCGTCCACACTAATAATCTCGAGTAGAGGCTTCGACCTCCCTTCCCCTTCCTGCCGTCCTCACTGCTCCCATCAGGCTCGATGTAGTTGCCCAGGTTCACAGTGCGTAACAAGTGTTTGGCACTTCATCAGAAATCTTACATTGTCTCAGAGAGCATGGCTAAGAACAGGCGTCAGGCTTACGCTGTCAGTGAGAAGGCCGGCCATCAGACTTCCGCTGAGTCCTGGGGTACCGGTCGCGCTGTTGCGCGTATTCCTCGTGTCGGTGGTGGTGGTACCCACCGCTCTGGTCAGGTGCGTGGGTGGGCGTCCGATCTCTGATTTTGCATCATTGACCATATGTCCTCAGGCTGCCTTTGGAAACATGTGCCGTGGTGGTCGCATGTTCGCCCCCACTAAGACTTGGCGCAAATGGCACGTCAAAGTCAATCAAAATCAGCGTCGCTTCGCTACTGTCTCCGCACTCGCAGCTTCCGCGCTCCCATCCCTTGTCCTTGCCCGTGGTCACCGTATCGAGCAAATCGCTGAGGTTCCCCTCGTTGTTGAGAACGCAGCAGAGTCCTTCAAGAAAACCAAGGAGGCTATAACTCTCCTCCAGGCCCTGAACGCATACACCGATGTTACCAAGGTCTCCAACTCACGCAAACTCCGTGCCGGAAAGGGCAAGCTGCGCAACCGCCGCTACCGCCAACGTCGCGGCCCTCTTGTCGTTTTCAAAGAGGACAACGGCATCGTCCAGGCCTTCCGTAACTTGCCTGGTGTTGAACTCGTCAACGTCCAAAGGTTGAACCTTCTCCAACTCGCTCCTGGTGGACATCTCGGCCGCTTCGTCATCTGGACAGAAGGCGCCTTTAGCCTCCTTGATGAGGTGTTCGGCACCTTTGACAAAGCCTCCTCGTACAAGAAGGACTACCTGTACGTACCCCGTGCATCGTCTTACGAACCAACTAATCATTGTATATAGTCTTCCCACCGCCAAGATTTCCAACCCCGATGTCACTCGTCTCATCAACAGTACTGAGATTCAATCTGTCGTCCGCCCCGCTGGCCCCAGAGTCCAGAAGCGCCCATGGACGCAGAAGAAGAACCCTCTCGTCAACAAAGGCGTCCTCTTCCGCATGAACCCTTACGCCAAGACCCTCCGCAGACAGGAGTTGCGTACGTATCTTACCTACCTTTCCTCCTTTCAAATTGATGACTCATACTTCACGTTGACGTGTTTTAGTCAAGCAGGAGCGTGTGAAGGCACAAAAAGACAAGAAGGGAAAGAAGGCCAAGGGCTCCTCTGCTGGAGAGGCTTTCCTCAACACGTTGTTCGCTCCTTAAGTGTGTTTAGGCTATGGTTACCTACATCTACGTCGATTGTCCTCGCATGCCCTTATGCATTCATGCCATACAAAAATTGTCAATCATGGAGACTCTCCTTTGCCAGTACTTCTGATCAATTTTAGATGCTGTTCCACTCCATTCCCATTTGGTCAAGAAATACGTCCAATTGAGTTATGGTTCAGCCAAGTCTTTCTGTCAATGTGTGGATGCATTCTTATACAGTTCAGCCTGACAGTGCCTGATCTTTCCCCCCTCAAACTGAGTTCAGTGTACTTACCCTGCAGGAGCATGAAGTTTGCGTCTTCTTCAATATTTCCAAACACTATTGGTACAAGAACTACTTCAATTGTAAAAAAACAATTACATGGTAAGTACTATGTTGTCTTGAGTTTATGTACCTGCGACCCTTGTGCTACCCTTGTAGGTAAATTTCCGTAAATGTGCTGTCACAACGCCCGCTACCTGCAACATACATCATGTGCCCAACGTGTGCCTATATACGAGGCGAGCTCTTGGGACGTGACGCGTGGGACTTTCTGTCTTCAAGCTTGCAAAGTTCAATTGTAAGTTCGATCCACTACGGCAACGTACTACCACTCCACACGGTCATACGCGTCGTTATCCTGCGATGACAATTCTCTGACAGGCGTGGAAGTTCCTTTTAGCTTGTTCAGAGCTTTGAGCACGACGACAAACGAACTTGTCAAAATTCATCCGACGGGTGCTGTATTTTTGCATTTATTTCACATTGTCGAAGTCTAGAACCCTAGTGATATGATGAATTGAGAAGTTCACCGCCATGATAATCACTTCTGTTGCGATGCGCGGAATTCTCTATTTCGAGCTTCTGGCAGTACAGCGCGAGAGGATGTGAGCACTGCCTCACGTGAGGAAACGTCGTGCGTGTCTGTAACCCCTTGAAATTCATAAGGAGACCTCCTGCAATCCTTTTCCACCACTTCTTCAGCTATGTCGACCCTGTTTTCTGACTACATTATTGGCGAGACTGCATTGATTCACTCTAGAGACCTTGCCATCGCCTCAGCAGCTCTAATTGTCTACGACCATGTAATAACGTTTGATCAGGAGGTTAGTGCCGTGCTCCTAATAGGACGGGAAGTTATTGATTGACGATACATGCAGGTGGATTTGTTTTGGACCGGTCGACGAGATGCATCAAGATTTTTCTACCTTAGCGTAAAACACGTCCCACTCCACAGTACAACATCTCCCTGATTGTCCATCTGCAGATACGATATTTAGGATTAACACAAGCATTGTGAGCACCGAGCGTCTAACTAATATAATCGTTCCTCATCATCTCTCAGTATTTCAGTATACCGTAAGGAAGGTTTTTGTGGCAAAGGGGATCTCTGATTTCATGTCATTTCAGTGCACTTTCGTGTCTCCGATCCTCCCGTAAGTGATCATTGATGAGATATCTTTGGTGTGGCAAGTCGCTCAGATCACTCGCAGCTGTGAGCCTCGCTAGCTCCCGCTGTCGTCCAAGGCTCCACGCTGATTGATACCAAGCTTGAAGGCATTGCTTATTGGGAATGTCACGTTGATAACTCTGGGTGCGGCGCTGTGTCAAGGTACGCGGCTTGAAATTCTGTTGATGCATCTACCAACAACCTCCCAAGGTGTCATCGCTCTCCGTGTTTGGTACCTCTTCGCGAGGAACAAGCAAATACGAATATTTGCTGCGTCGCTATACATCGTGTGCATAGGATTGACTGCAGCGTTAACTGGCTCTCTCTTCGATCAACTTTTTCAGGAAATAGTTAATCCGAGCTTTACCAAGAACCCGACGATCTTTGCCATCGCGTACGCGCCTAGCCTTGTAGACCATAGCGTGCTTTTTGCCCTCAAGGTGTACAGGTATTTGGCGAGCGACCGATTTCAGAGACGCTCTTCGCTTCTAGAAGGGTTTTTGAAAGAGTACGCCATTGACTGTGCAGCTACTCGCATCAAATACTCACTATATACATTATCAGGGGCTTGATCATGTATGCATGCGCGATGGGTAAGCACTCAAGTTCGACATCGACTTTCGGACCTGTCATGCTATAGCTCAGGAGCGTTTCTGTACACAATCATCGCTACTTCGTTGATCAATCCTTCGCAGCTGGACGTGAGTAGTATCATCCTATCTCTTGCTCTGCTCACCAACTCATGATTCTCTAGGTTTACTCCATAGGTTTACAAGGCGGGTGGGTCGCTCTCGTGGCTCACTAATGGATGAAATCATGAAACTAATTATTTACTCAGAGTCGTCGTCGGTGCAACCATTGTCTCCGTCTGCCACGCGTTACTCAGCATTCGATCTATATCTGCGACGCTTCACGTGGATCCGGCGTGGCTTCTCAACCACGCAGAACTCAGTCGTGTCCAATGGACCAAGGGAAACAGTGAAGGCGAGATTTTCGTCGAGCTACATGGTTCCAGCGATACAGAACTGCCCATGATGAATCTTTCTCACACGCTGGCTCCAGATGCGATGCTATCTTCGAGTGGCAGCGATGGTTTCGATAGTCTAGGCACTCCCACGAGGAGCTGATGTGCGCTGGCCGCCATTACATTATAGGTGAGACTCGTCGCTATGTTTTGAGTCTTTTGACTACTGATGTGATTAATTCAGTTGTGGATCAGTGATCGTGCTGTTTCAGCTATATGCTTTTAGTGTACACTGCCACACGGCCCATTGATACCCCAATAAAAATAGGGTTTACTGCACTTGTGCGCTAATCCAAGTGATTCGCGCAACTACTCCATTACACGTAAGATAGAAGTCGTTGTGAAAGCGAGCAAGGCAAGTGTCCAGCAGACATCCGTCTTTGATGAATCGGACGAGATCTTCATTGATGCTGTGTCTCAGCTGATGATGGGAGTGGCAAAATGCATCATGACAGCATCTGGACACATTTGGAACCATCAACGCCATATATGTTGGCGAAAGATGCCAAACAGGGTTGGACGGTATAATTGTTTCTCCTTTCAAGCAGGCCAACGTGTATCATAGAGGTTACTGCCATCAGCTTCGCCTCTGGCTTCAAATCGTAATGGTATATAGGGTTGGTCCCCATTAACTCGATGCGATTCCCCGGAACGGTCCTTTCTGTAGGCATTCGAGGACCCATCTCCAACTCATCATGACCACACTGGCGCAGAAGTCGGCGAGCGTTGCCTCTACGCAATTGGCTGTGGCATCATTCACCCTAGTGGTGTACGATCACATTATCACGTTCACTCAAGAGGTACCGTCGCCTCCATCATCGATAATGATCTTACGATCAACCACTGTCGACTCATTGTTTTAGGTAAATTTCTTCTGGTCCGGGCCATGGTCAGCTTCAAGAATACTATATCTCAGTGTAATGCCGTCGATGGATTGTATTTTGCCGCCAGTGCTTAACCATAGACTTGATAGATCCGATACTTGGCTCTGACACAAATGATGTACGTGTTTGATTCCGTCTTATATCATCGCACCAGTTGATAAGATTGATCAGTCTTGTGTTTTATGGTCCGTCAACGAGAATATACGTGTCATGGCTCTGACTGATTGAGGAATAGGGAACTTCATGACTCCCGGTTCTACCGTAGGTACTTCTTAAGGTCGTATCGTCGTCTGGCGTCTTACGTACAGCTTTCCACAGGAGTGAGTTATGCATGACAATGCCCCAACAGACCAATTCACACATGAAATAGTGTAAACTGGCTTTTTATCACAAATTTCGTGCTTGCGTTCATAATCATGGAACTCTGTCAATGTCCGTCTTTTTGCGCATTCATCGATCACACTGAATTAACTGATGTTTGCAGGTGTGGTAACATTGCGGGTATGGCACCTATTTTACCGTAGTCGTTTCATCAGATGGCTGGTAGTTGTTGTTCTGCTCGCTTCCGCGTTAGGAGTTGCAATCGCTGGCGGCGTCAAGTTTCATGCCGTCAAGACTGCCATGTACGGGCTATACAACCCGTCGACCTTGGAGCCGAACCCTGCAATGTTATTTGTCATATACCTGCCAGCCTTGGTTGTCCATACGACCATGCTGTCATTAACGATATATCGTTTTCGTGTTAGCTCAACAGCATTGCCGAGGCGCGGGATTGTCCACCGATTCTTGAAAGAGTAGGCCCCCCCTGTCGGTAACAAGCTCTACTTCTAAATCTAATGTTTGCTTAGAGGAATGTTCGTGTATTCTTTTGCAGCCGGTGAATATGTCTCAAATTTTCTCGTTGAGCAGACGCTGAAGCAACTGACAGGAGCGCTACTGTACGAAATCGTCGCTCTTTCTCTGACTAAACCAGGGGATACATCCGTAAGTTTCATAGCCAAAGCTGCACGGCTCGTTAAAACTCGAATGGTTCCCAGATTTACTATTCAGCTCTGGGGGGAGAGTAAGGTCGTGTCAACCTTCATTGTTCACTGAAGCTCACGAGCAACGTTTACTTCCCAGAATAGCAGTAGCAACTACAGTCGTCTCCGTCTGTCGCGCGATGCTTAGTATCCGCTCCTTGGCTGCAACTTATCACGTCGATCCAGCATGGTTGCTCAATCATGCAGAACTCAGTCGCGTTCAATGGAGGAGAGGAGACAGTGAAGGAGAAATTTTAGTGGAAGTCACCGAGATGGATGTGGTTCTCCCCTGCAGATCGCCGCCGTTGTCTGCTATGAAAACGGAGTATCCAGGCAAGATTTAAGGACAACGCCAGATGTATTTTATCTCAACAATCACGATTTTGCTTTAGATAGATTTGTTCGGTTAATGAGCATGTCTATTTGCCTCACGCACTGAAGTAGACGACTAAATCAACAGTCACCTCGTATAAGAGACGGTGTGTGGTACGTTTGATACGAAATGAAGTCCATGGAGTATTGTCAATGCAGGTGCTATCAAGGTATGAATGAACATGTCATCAGAAATCCCCATTCTTCGCAGCTACAATATTTCTTAGCGTTCTGACATCCATCATGTCATCAACAGAAGTTGCGCCCCAGACTCGTGCCATGATGCTCTGATCCGACGCGATCCTCTTGTACTCCTCACCACGCTGCTGCGCTAGCAAAAGTGCGCCAAAAGGCTGAGCAAGACGGACGAGCAACCTCAACTCTCGTGCAGCCGGCTCGTTGTCTCCAGGAGACCAGCCGAACGGATCATCCGACGGAGATCCAGCCCCAGGAGAATCATCCGTCTCGTCTGCAAAGTCGGGCAGCCCGAGATCATGGCGATTCCAAGGACGGATGAGTAGAAATGTCTGCCGAGTAGGCTTTGCGGGCCAGAATTGAACTAGCTTGTCTTCCGTTGTGATTAGCAGGTCTTGTAGCCCATGTGCCTTGATGTCGTACGTGAAATATTTGTCCCCGTCTTGACCAGGCCTCCGTCTGACTTCTGTGACAGGAAATGCAAGGCAAGGCAATTGCAGTCTAGCGTTCGCGAAACGAGGGATGCTGAGGTTCTCAAGGAGGGCATACAGTTTCGAAGCTGACTCCATAGCCACAATATTTTGCAGAGCGGATACAGAATTCTGCATCTCGGCTTCGGATAGAGATGGCAGTGCATAGGACGGAGCCTTGTATGAGGAAATATCGGCTGGCAGACAACTGTTGAAGTTGGATGATTGTCCCACCCAATCAAGGGCTGTGATGTCGCCCGAATGGGCTATGATCTCCTGCAAGAGTCGTCCTAGCGCCTTTTGTCTTTTCTCTCCATAGATTACAGGAAGGTTGATATCGAAGATGCCAAACAGAGAGTAGGCAACGTTCTTCCTCCCTCGTGGTGTAACGGTGTGACGCCCATTGGAGTTTCTCTCGTGCACCTCTTGTCCCCGAACGGAAGTTGACGAGCGCCCACGCATTTATGCCTGTTGCATCTTCCAACTCCTGCATGATAGCGACAGACTCCTTGTGGTTGCGTGAGCGATCGTTGAGATATAGGGTCCAATCTGCTTGATAGAAGAGAACGATTGTAGGAGCGAGGAACTCCTGAACGGTCCATCCTCGTGTGTTCCAGACACTGTTTGCGAGTGCGCCGGACTGTGATGAAGGCGGGACATCCGATAGGTAGACGATGGTGAGCGCTGAGTAGCGATACCAGACGAACATGGAGTTGACTGATTCTTGTACCTCGACATTGTTGTTCTGGTCGATGCAGCACGTGTCGCTCCACGCCCAACGATGCCCTGGATCGCGAGCGACTTTGCAGAACTTCCGCAACTTCAACACGCATGTGACTGCGTCCAAGCTGTATATGACCTTGCTGCGGTGCAGTAGCAGCTCCTCCCTTTCCCACCTATGGGATAACATGACCCAACTGAAGTACTTCGCGACCGCTTCTTTGATGAACTGCGTTCGGAGGGGGCCATACATCACCGATGAAGACCAAAGCGCCTTGCATTTTGTGCTTCCGATGAATGCTTTGATCTGTGCGTCTCGATTGCATAAGCGTCCAGTGGGGGTGTTGATTAGATGAAGTGGGGCGTTTTCGAGGTGAGCGTCAACGGCTCGTCGAGTAGCATCTTGTAATTCCTCAAATAGACTGGGATAGTGCTGACGCAGCTCTAGAGAAAGAGTTAATCATGTTAAAGTCGGCGAGCGATTTATTTGGGGCTTACTTTGAATCCGTGCACTCGGGGCCGGCTTGGAGAGCATGACTTTGAAGGTCTCGAATGCGTCATCATAGCGATGTGCTCCATGAAGCGCTACATGCTTCAGTTCGTACCCAAGGTAATACGAAGAGCTGAGCTCAATGACCTGCGAACGTCAGCAGATTTGTCAAATCAATGACGGATATTGTATGCACCTTTTCTGCGTCGGAAAGGGCCTCCGCATAGAGATTTTGTCGCAACTTCAACTTACTGCGGTGTGCGAAGTAGGAGGGTGACGATGAATACAGCTGGATCGCTGCGGAATGTGTGTTCTCGATCGACCAGAGGTGAACCTTGCCAGCATAGTCTCCACTGACGAGCAGTTCTCCATTGGGAGAAATGAGGTAACTCGTGAATTGTGTTTGAGTGGCTGTCCTATCTGTTGGTGTCAGCCGCACAGTCTTGTCATTCGCAGCGGTGGTAATGAGGGAGCCATCAGAAGAGATGACGAGCGAGTTAATTTTTGAAGTGTGACCTATGTAAGGTTGACCGATCTGGTATCCATTTGACGAGTCCCAGAACTTGACTGTTCTGTCCCATGATGCAGAGACAACTTGCTGGCCGTCTGAACATAATCTTGGTGAGCGGTGCGCCAAACCCGGATCGTATGGTCCGATGATCCGGATGCTAATTTTAGCCCATCTGGACTGAACGCGACACTCCACACACAACCCGAGTGACCCCAGGACGGTGCCAGTCTCCGCATCCCATATAACAACTGAGCGATCCGACGACCCACTTGCGAGTCTCTCGCCATCGGGGGAGAAGCAAACCGACCACACTGAGCCTCTATGCTTTACCAGCCGGAATACTTCCTGCTTGCTCTCGACGTCCCAGATGGTGATGGTTTTATTCCGAAGTTCACCGCTCGCAATTCGCCTGTCGTCAAACGATATGGCCACTGACAACACCCGGTCTTGATGTCCTTCGAATGGTCCTCCTACCAATGCTCCTCTCTCCACGTCCCAAATTCGCAGGGTTTTATCATCTGAACTAGCGACGACCCGTCGACCGTCGTTGAAGAACGCGATTGCTGACACTTTTTGCGTGTGCCCTCGCATCGTCCGCGTTGGCACCGTCTTCTCCGGCGTCGCGCGCCTTCTCACAGCAAGATACGCTTTTTTGGCTATATCAAGCACTCCTGACATATCGCGCTGGCCTAGACAGGGAGATGAACGGTCGGCAGTATTTCAAGTTAACGAGGGGCGTACTTTATGGACACGTTCTCAATCTTATGTGTCGTGAGTAGAGTTGAAATATATACCCAACACGTGTAGGCGCTTATCCGAGGTTCTGGCTCCGTACTTAGCAGGCTGTTACTGTATCACACCGTCAAGTACTGCCAACGTCCGTCATATATAAATTTCTGCGCACAGCAAAACTGCTCTGATAAGCATGTGTCTAGAACTCTACTGCAATCAATTCTGCAACCAGATCTCTATTCTACTCTACGTCTTTCATCATCCTTTGTAAGGCATCCTGCTTTACCGTGAGATCAAGACGGCCTAGAGTGATCGCTAGGCGTGGTTGTATCGATGGGGTGCCACATTCCTGGCGCACCCGACCGGCGACTACTAATGAATCTTTCTGGTTCGCACCCCTCGTCTGCCTGATAACGTTTTGCACCTCCTGTGCAAGCTTGCAATCATGCGCTGGCGCCAGATTACTGCTGACAGTTTCTCCTTCCCCGCTTTTGTGGACGAGAGGCTTAGTGGTCTCCCAGGAACGCATTTCATTCAAACGCACCTTCAAGACATATAGACACTCGCCGCGACTATTGACGGTTCCGTGCAGTATTGTAAGTATCTTTTGTATCAGATATAATGATTGACATTGGCAAATACAATCTTTCCATTGGATATTGAGGAACAGCGAGGAGGCAGTCGCGGCTGATTCGCAACCTGCTTCCCCGCTATCGGACTCCATACAGATAACAAGACAAGGCTGAATCAGATACTGGGTAAAGCATGGCCTGGACTTTTCCCAGATTGGCTCCGCTTTCCCCGACACGTTTAACTACGGAACCAGGAAAGTCCCGAGAAGTTACTGACGTTGCACACTTCGTCAGGAGATATTGCTCAATCTGCCATCCCCCGGTTTATATTAGTCGTGGAGATTCTGAAGCGCAAATATCTGACAACAGTGGTCATTTCGTCAGGATAGCTGACGGGGCTGCATCAATACAATGTACTACAATTAGAGTAACGTGGCGGGATCCTCGCTGAAGGGGAAGATCGAGCGAGTACCTGAGCAAGAGCTTTGGATCAACTGTCTCAGCGGATGTGGTCGAGGACAAGTAGGATGACTTGACGAGCGGACAAGCATCGCTTCTTTGACTGGAACTTTCAATCTGATCAAGCAACCGTGGTGGCCTGCTTGCGTGCTGTTAAAGACGCTCTAGAGACACTGGATGGATATGGACGAGCGCAGTTCTAGATCTAGGAAGCACTCACGCCGGTGTTTTTCTCTTTTCCTCAGGACGTCTGGTGTCGAGACTAGTATCAGATGAACAGAACTTGAGAGGAATGTGAGTGAACGTACACACGTTGGACTATCGTAGTTCATTCGAGCTTAACCGCCTCGAGGGGTCACTTACTTTCGAGAACATAAACTGACAAGCATTCAATACTGTGTGTCAGGATGGGTGCGCGAGCCAAATAGAAGAATCGCCGACGAACAGCCACCTTGCGGTATGCACACTCAAATCCGTTGTTTGGGCTGTTGGTTTCGCTTCGCGAAGAAGCACAAATGGTCCTATCGTGCGTTTCCGCGAAACGGCAACACTCGACGAATATATTATAGGCAGTTTTCAAGCAGTTGCACCCAAAGCGACACCACAGAGAGGCATGTCCCAAACAAGAGAGGCACATACTCGCAGGATCTAATCGTCGTGGCCTTGCATAGAGTTGTACCAACGCAGAATAGACATTGGGTGTGTGTACGTATGGGTGTTCTGGTAGAGCATGCGAGTCATAAAGAGGCAGAGTGAGGGTACTGGCAGCCGGATAAAGTTGTAGCGCGTCACGAGCGTATACAAGGAAGGAAGGTATAGGAGACTCAACGAATTTAAAGGCATGAGAATAAATCAAGACGTGATCGAGTGTAAACTTAGCAGACGGAACAAGGCACGAACGAATTAGAAGATTGTGTGAGTCACGACTCGCAGAGGCCCATCCATAATCGCATTGGCTTGAGATGGAAGAGAGAATATGAGGGAGTGTGGCTCAGAGCTTCGACTCTGTAGGAGATAGTGGGAGGGCTGCTCGGACCCGGGAGAGGATATTGTGATGTGATGTAACCAACAATAGACAGTGCAGACCGCTGAGTGGGGTACTAGAACGCCAACAGCACAGGACAGCCTTCAGGTGATCGCTATGAATTCGAATGGTGGGATTCGGCATGCCGCACGCCTGGTATGACAGGCAGCGCCCAATAGTCGGTGATCATAGAGTATGGCATCCGTGAGAACTGCACTTACTACCACTCTACATATGATCACTTGGATGTTTCATCTTTTATATACTGACCAATAGTACGCTGCATGAAAGAGATCGATACCTTTTGATGAAAAGGCAAGAGTCTAATACCATGCGTATTTTTTTTTCTAACAGACAGCTGCCGTCAATGATTCTGGGAATCTTTTTCATGTACTACTAGTACTTTGTTCCAGTTGGTGAACGGGACGCTTTCCAACAACAATGAGTACTTCAAATGAACCTTTTATGCTATCTTTTTCTCCTTTTTGGGCAGGTGAAACGTATGAGATGCAGGCCATCATCTTCGCCTCCTGTTCATCACGGTGGCTATATATATGGTATAAAGCACTGTTCCACCTTCCTCGATGCGACTCACCAGAGGGTCATTTGACTTCTGAACACTCGAAGGCACCTATATTTTGCCATGTCCACACAGCAGTTGGCAGTCGTTGCCACTAGTATGGAGTTAGTTCTGGTGTCATTCACCCTTGTGGTGTACGATCATGTCATCACGTTCAGTCAAGAGGTGTTGTCGCCTCAATAATAATGATCAATAGCAACCTAACCGTGATTCACCACAACTATTTTATAGGTGACTTTCTTCTGGTCTGGGCCATGGTCAGCTTCAAGAATTCTATATCTCAGCGTAATGCCATCGATGGATTGTATTTTTGTAACCAGTATTAATCATGAGTCTAACAGATCCGATACTTGGCTCTGACACAAATGTTGTGCGTTTTGGATTTCTTGATCCTATAAAGCAGTAGTTGACAAAATTGTTTTAGTCTGGCGCTTTACGGTCTGTCAGCGTGAACGTCACTTGTCATGGCTCTGACATCTAATAACTCAATAGTAAATATCAAGACTGTCGATTTCCTGGTGGGTAATCGTGTATCGTCGTTTGGGGTCTTACAGATAACTGTTCACAGGTGTGAGTTATCATATCACACATTACTAATGCCTCAGCTCATACTGAAATATTCAATAGAGGGAACCTGGCTCTCGTCACGAATTGTGCTCTTGCATTCACGGTTCTGTCCCTCTGTCAATGTCTGTTTTTTTGCACATCCAGCGATCTCAATGAATTGACTGGTGTGTGCAGGTGTCGTGACATTGCGAGTATGGCATCTATTCCACCTGAATCGCTTCATTAGATGGCTGGCGGTCATTGTTTTCATCATTTGCACGGCAGGAACTATAATAATTGGCGGCGTCAGGTTTGATGCTATCAAGAATGCCATGTATGAGCTTTCTGAAACCTCGACCGCTGGGCAGCAGAGTCCTCCATTTATGTTCGCCATCTACGTTCCAGCCTTAGTCGTCCATACGACTATGCTCTTCCTGACGGTGTATCGCCTCCACGTTAGCACAAGAATATTGCAGCAATATAGCATTATATACCGATTCGTAAAAGAGTAGGCCCACCTCTCGGTCGCAGTCTCCACTACGAAAGCTAATACTTTTCTAGAGGGATATTCATGTATACGTTTGCAGCCGGTGGATACGTCTCAATTCCTCTCCTTCATCAGAGACTGAAACGATATCATAGGATCGCTACTGTACGAAATCACCAGTCTTTCTATGACTGAACCAAATGACATATCCGTAAGTTTCATGACCATGGCTGCACGACATATTCCCACTCAAAAATTTTACCAGAATTACTATTCCGCTCTGATGGGAGAGTAAGGTTCTACTATCCGACATGGTATTCACGAAAACTCACGAGAAACGTCTATTTCCCAGGATAGCAGTAGCAATTACAGCCGTCTCCGTCTGTCGCGCAATGCTAAGCAGCAGGTCATCAAGTCCCACTAATCCGTCACGGTTACTCAGCCATGCAGAACTCGCTCGTGTTCAATGGAGGAGAGGGGCCAATGAAGGGGAAATCTTCGTCGAAGTGAGCGACATGAACGTGCTTCCCCCCTCCAGATCGCTGGTGGTATCTGTCGGAAACACAGAAGGCGAAGAAGCTGTGTAAAAACTCGTCTAACTTTCTGTATTTTGAATATGATTCCTTAAAACAACACATTCTTGTTGAAACAAGACTCATCGCTGCAGCACGTACCCGGAGAGGAATTCAAATTAAGGTCACATCCTATCTCGATTTGTGCTTGTACTCAATATAAGATAGCTTGGCTAATGATTATCTATCTAGTACTTGATGGTGTACGGAATACAAAATGAGCGACGATAACAGTTTCTTATCAGACGAGAGAACAGAGGAAACGGGAGCAACGATTCTACTGAGGACTACTTATCGCGTGCTTCCCCTCTATCAGACTCGATAGAGATACCAAGACAGGGCTGAACCAGATACAAGGTAGAATATGGCCTGGACTTTCCCTGGTTGGCTCCGCGGTGCTCTCCCCAACCATTTAGCCAACATGACATGGAATCAAGAAAACCTCGACAGGCCACCGACGCTGCACACCTCCCCAGTGGAGTTTTCTTCTCTTCCTTAGGACGTCTGAGACTAGCATCTTATTAACAGAACTTGAGAAGAATGGGAGCGAACGTTCATACGTTGTGGTTCGAATTCGAATTTAACCACCTCGCCAACATCATATCAGGATGCGTGCACAGACCAAAAAGTGGCATCGCGGACAAACAGGCGTCGTGCGGTGTGCAGATAAAAATCCGTTGTTTGGGCTGTTTTTTTTCGCTGCGCGAAGAAGTGTGATTGTTGCATTGAGCACGTCCTGCGACGGCCTATTGTTATTACGGTGACACTCGACGAATAGATAGTGGGGAGTCTCTAAGCACTTCCACCTGAAGCGATACTATGGAGGCATGCCCCAGGTGAGATATGCGCACACTCGCAATGTCTGATTGTTGTGACCTTGCATAGAGTTGTATCAGCGCAGGATAGACGTAGAGGATGTGCGCACGTATGGGTGTTCTGATGGAGCGTGCGAGTCATAAAGAGGCAGGGCGAGGGTACTGGCAGACATGAAGGCCAGATCAAACTGTAGTCTGTAGCGTGTCGCAAGAGTAAGCAAAGCGATGAATTTTAAGGCAGGAGAATAAATCGAGATGTGATCAAGCGCAAACATAGCAGACGGAACAGGGCACGAACGGATTAGAAGATTGTACCAGTGACGAGCCTCGGCATCCGCGATCGCATTAATGATGGAATGTAACACAATAGACCGAACACGCAGGCAGTACGGCAGGCCAGGGTGAGTGGGGTAGAAAAGTTGATTACGCGCACAGCACCTTTAGATGATCGCTGAGTTAATGATGGGGTTAGGCACGCCTAGCTAAATGATATGAAGTCGGGCCAGCAAGACAACACCAGAAGAATAGCGCTCAGTAGTCCATAGAGTAAGCCGTGGGAACTGTCTTTCCGTTTCAATATTCAAAATTTCAAATATTCATGATCGATCGATCCTCCTCCACTTACCACTAGCTATGATGCATATGATGTTTTATCTTTTACTAACTAGTATATAACGAGTCATGAAAGAGATCGATACCTTTGATGGAAAGGCGAGAGTCCGATTTCATGCATGTCTTTTTCTGACAGACAGCAGCCATCAATGATTCAGGGGATCTTTTTCCTGTGTTTTGTCTCATCACCGGACGCTTCCAGACAACAATGAACATAACGGTATACTTCAAATAAACTTTGATGTAAGATTTCATGCTGGCTTTTTGAGCAGGTCAAACATGTATGAGATGGAGGCCATCGGCCGCATCAGCAAAACGCTTTGCCTCTGTGGGCTCTGTACAGCTCTGTACAGAAGGGACCAAGCTGTGGCTAGCCATTTTTTGGTGGTGGGAAAAAGTGTGTTTTGCTGATCCGGGCTTCGCCTCTTGTTCATCACGGTGGATATATATATGGTACATAGCACCACTCCACCTTCCTCGATGCATCAAGGCTTTCAAAGTCAGCGTGATTGAGTACGTCCCACTCTGCAGAAGTGCAATAGTTTCCTGATTGTTGACGTGCGTTCCTGGTATCTAGGATTAACTAAGGCATTTGAGCGGGTCCAATGGACCAAAGGAGACAATCTGTGTCGAGCTTGAAGATTGGGCCAGCGATGCAAAACTCCTATGATCATTTTATTGCTCGTACGAAAAATCTGGATCCGTGCAAAGTTCAAGCGATGGAGACTGTTTTGGCGGTCCGAGATAATGAGTGGTGGTGGGCCGCCGCATCATCCAAGCTGTGTGGCCTGGTACAGTGATTCACTCCCTGTTTCAAGTTTCAACCATACGTTTTATATTACGCTTCGAGCACAGGATTTATAGGACTCACGCTATATCGAATGATTTCCACTGATGGCCCTACTAGTACATAGATGGTTGATGACAAGGCGAGTGTACATACATGGCACACTCCTATTCTTCTGACGCAGCTGTTGTATCAGTGATTCTGAAGAGATCTTTGGGTGCTTAGTCGACGATGAACACCCAGTGATGACCGGGCACTTCTCAGCACAGTATGTTTTGATGTTAAATCCACGCTATCTTTTTCTCTCCTTCTTCAGCGTATTTGAGATGCAATGCCATCAACTTCTCCTCTTCATCACGATGGATATATGGTATATAACGCCAGTCCGCCTTCCTCGATGCGACTCAGAAAAACATACTCTGAGCTCTAGGCACTCGAAGGCATTCAATATTCGTCATGTCCGCGCAGGTACAGTCAGCCAGCATTGCCGCCAGGCAATTGGCTATGACATCATTCACTCTTGTGGTATATGACCATGCTATCACGTTCGCTCAAGAGGTATCGTTACGTTCATTGTAACTGATAACGATCTAACCCTCATCTGACACTGTCATGCTCCTACTACTAGGTCACCTTCTTCTGGTCTGGGTCATGGTCAACTTCAAGAATATTATATCTCGTGGTAACTCTGAATTATATGTATATTACTGCTGATTTAATGCGGGTTTGATAGATCCGATACTTGGCTCTGACACAAGTTTGGTGGGTTTCTGATTCCATCCTTTAATACCGCGTTAGTTAATGAATCTGATTAGTTTCGTCTTTTATGGTCCGTCGGCTTGAATATTGCTTGTCGTGACTGTGGCGACTAATAGATCTACAAATACTAGGACACTTCAAGACTTCCTGTTCTACTGTGCGTACTTCTTAAGCTGCGTATCGTTCAATTGGGTCTCACTCGCAGCCCTTCAGGAGTGAGCTGTGACACGTGATAAGGTTCCATCGAACCCGTTGACCCGTTGAGATAGATCGGACTGGTTTTTTATCGCGAGTTACATACTTGCATTCACAGTCATGACACTCTGCCAATGTTTGTCTTTTTGCGTATTCATCGACTTTACTGAATTGATTGGGTGTGTGCAGGTGTCGTAACATTGCGAGTATGGCACCTATTCCCTAGGAGTCGCCCCACTAGATGGCTGGCGGTCACTGTTCTCATCGTTTGTACGACAGGAACCGCAATTGCTGGCGGCTTCTCCCTTGATGCCATGAGGCACGTCATGTACGACCTGATGACCGCTGGGAACTTGAAGCGGACACCTGCATATATATTTACTATGTACCTGCTACCCTTGATCGTGCATTCGACCATGTTGTCGCTCAAACTGTATCGCTTTCACATCAGCTCGAGAGCCTTGCAGGGGCACGGGATTATCCATCGTTTCTTAAAAGAGTAAGCTCCTCATCACTCACAAGCCTCACTTGCTGACGCTGACCTTCAATTAGAGGGATGTTCGTATATGCATTTGCGGCCGGTATGTATCCTTTTCTATCTCGTTTAGCAGACACTGGAGCAAGTGTTAGGAACACTTCTGTACGAAATTGTTGGTCTTTCTCTGACCAAACCAAAGGACACATCCGTAAGTTTCATTTCCATGACTGTACAAGACTTGCTCAAAATCAAACATTGCCAGATTTACTATTCATCTCTGGGGGGAGAGTAAGGTCATACCATCAATGATGTTGACTCAGGCTCACAAACAGCATCTATTTTCCAGAATGGCAGTAGCAGCTACAGTCGTCTCCGTCTGTCGAACGATGCTAAGCATCCGCTCTTTGGCTGCAACTCACCATGTCGATCCGGCGTGGTTGCTCAACCATGCGGAGCTCAGTCGTGTCCAATGGAGAAGAGGGGCCAATGAAGGAGAAATCTTCGTTGAAGTCAACGAGATGGACGTGGTTCTCCCCTCACAATCGCTAACGACATCCGCTGAAACAACAGGAGGTAAAGGAGACGTGTAGAAATCACCAAAATTTCTTGTTTCGAAGTCTACCTTCGAACAACGCATACTTTCGGAAACAGGACATCCTTAATATTGCAAAGAGGGTGATAATTTGAGAATGTGTTCAAGCAAGGTTACTTATAGTTACTATGTCTCAATATTCGTCCTGTCGCTCCAAGTAGAATCGCCTGACCAATGACCATAAATATGATACGTTACACAACCTTTCGGTCGGAGCGGGGCGTATTACAGGGAGCATTGTAAGGCTCTTCGCAACACATGAATTGCACAATTTGCATTTGCTGGGAGTTGAGCTGGTAGGTAGGATCACTGGTGCATATAATCGCGAAGGGGGACATGTAAATATAGAGAAATGCACGGGGAGGGAATCACAAAGGACGAACACAAGATAAAGAAGAGAACACACTACAGAGGAAGGGGAGCAATTGTGGAGCAATGCTAGGTGGCATTACAGGTGTGGGGGTCACTGGGGGAGGCTGTCAGAAAGCGGGCTTCCGAATCAGATGATGCTGCGTGATCGTAGAAGCAGAAATAAACCTGTGTACAACTGCGGGGTCTTTGAGTTCCTGGCTGGTTATGCCATCGCTCAGCCTGAGCTCCGCCTTGCGTCAAGCTTATATATCGCGATCGTATTTCACCCTATTCATTGCGGACACTGAAATTCAAAATACACTCCGCAGTCCATTCTGAAAACGGCTGATGGTCTGGGGATGCATTGATGGAGAAGAAAAGCACTGGCAAAGTCATTTTGTTTCAAGTGGTCCCGTGACATGCATTGTCCGATAACCTCAGTCGCTGAACCTGGTGCTCAGTTGACTTGGCATGTTGACTATCTATGTACAATATACGACACTCTACTCAATTCCGAGCTTCTCCTCGGCGACCTTGGTTTTAGAAAAACATGTTTCTACTCTCACAACGTCGCCAAATTCCAAGGATATCATGTCATTACGACTGGCTTGTCACGGTCTCCTCCGACGTGTCGTAAATGTGACACGTACAAAGATGTACTACGTTGGCACTAATACGGTAGGGTTGGGGTTGTCAAATTCGTACTATTAATTTTGAGGGCAAGGGCAAAACTATCAAGCTACAGATTGTGATTCCCATTTGGAGTGTTGCAGCGAGACACGGCGTGCACTGGAGCATGCCAATGTGATCGCGTTCTGGGACTCCGCATTTACTTGCCACACTTTGGTAGCTCCTCAGTCACGCAAAACTTGATCGTGCACAATGGACCAGGGAGGACTGCGATGACGATTTTTTCCGAGCTAGAAGACTTCAGCGATGCAGAACTTTCCATGATTAACATTACATTGCAGATGCCGTGCTACGTCAACCTTCGAGGGACAGCGTCGAGGAGTGTCTCGGTGATCTATGTATTCCACAAAGAGCTGACGAGTGTTGGTCATCATAGGTGAGACTCGTCGCTATATTTTGGGTACGGATGCATTCATTCACCTGCGATGAACATTGAACTCCTTGTTTCAGCGATATATTTTCAGCTTACACACTGTCGCATGAACCGTCGACGATGGCCGTCGATACCTTAATAGGATTGATCGGGCATAAGTGTACTGAACTCTAGCGCATGACCGAGGGTGGTCGTGAAAGGTAGCTCTTTTGACCCCCTTCAATGACAAGGCGAGTGCACATGTTCCTATCTTCTTCTGACGGACAGCCGCCATCAGTTTTATGAGTAGATCATCTTTGAGTGCTTCCTCCGAGCTGATCACAACAGTAGCAAAAGAATCCGATGGAGACAACATCTCAACACACTAGTATATTTTGAAGTAAGATTGACTTTATTATCAATTTTTTTCGAGCAGGCAAACGTGTATGAGATGCAATGCCATCAGTTTCACCTCCTGTTCATCACGATGAATATATGGTATATAATACTAGTCCACTTTCCTGGGTGTACTCACCAGAGGGTACTTTGAGCTCCCGACGCTCGAGGGCACCAGTACTTTGTCATGTCCGCACAGGTGCAGTCAGCTAGTGTTGCTGCTGAACAATTGGCTCTCGTATCATTCACTCTTGTGGTGTATGATCATGCTATCACACTCGCTCAAGAGGTATTTTCACCTCCACAATTTATGACATCATGGCAGTCTAACCCTGATTCGTATGTTCTAGGGAACTTTCTTCTGGTCTGGTTCATGGTCGGCATCGAAGAATACTATATCTCAGCGTAATGTCATCGATAAATCATATCTTTTCTTGTTAATTATGGCTTTCACAGATCCGATACTTGGCTCTGGCACAAGTTTCGTGCGTTTTTGACTCCATCCAATAAAACCGCACTAGTTGACACCATTGCCTAGCATTGCCCTTTATGGTCCGTCGGAGTGAACATTACCATCGCCCTTGCGACTAATATACAAATAGCAAAAGTGAAGACTCTCAGTTCTGCAGTGGGTATTTCTCAAGTTGCGCGTATCGTCGTTTGGGGCCTTACTTATAGCTTTCCGCAGGAGTGAGCTCCTTCATAACAAGGTCCAAATAGACCGCTCACATTGAGATAGAGAGATTTGGTTGTCTCTTACGGTTGCCCTCCTTGTATTCGTGGTCATGACGCTCTGTCAATGTCTGTCTTTTGTGCATTCATCGATCACACCGATTCGACTGATGTATGCAGGTGTCGTCACATTACGAGTATGGTATCTATTCCCTCGGAGTCGCTTCATTAGATGGCTGGCGGTCACTGTTTTGATTATTTGCGTAGCAGCTGCTGCAACAGCTACCGGCCTCACGGTTGCTCCCTTCGAGACCTTGTTCGAGCCTTACGACTCGCTGATCTCTGAGACCTTGCCGCAGCGCCCTGCATTTTTATTCACCTTTTACCTGCCAGCCTTAGTCCTCCACACGACTATGCTCTTATTCAAGATTTATCGCTTTTACATCAGCCCAAGAGCCTTGCAGAGACACGGGATTATTCCTCGAATCATAAAAGAGTGGGACTGCTTATCAGTCAAATTTTCTCCGAATGCTAATGTCTATTTAGAGGGATGTTCATGTATGCCTTTGCGGCTGGTGAATATATATATATATCGATCCTTCACGTTGAGGAGACACTGAAGCCAATGATGACAGGAACGCTACTGTATGAAATTGTCAGTCTGTCTATGACTGACCCAGAGGTCAGTTTCATCGTCATAAATCACAATGCATTACAACTCGAAACCGTTTCCAGGTTTACGACTCAGCTCTGGGGGGAAAGTAAGGCTGTTTCGTCCATGGTAGTTCACTAAAGCTCACAAGAAATGCTTATTTCCCAGCATAGCAGCAGCAACGACAGTCGTCTCTGTCTGTCGCGCGATGCTCAGCATCCGCTCCTTAGCTGCAACTTACCACGTCGATCCAGCATGGTTGCTCAACCATGCGGAACTCAGTCGTGTCCAATGGAGGAGAGGAGCCACTGAAGGAGAAATCTACGTTGAAGCCAACGAGATGGATGTGGTTCTCCCCTCGCAATCATCTGCTGGGACAACAGAAAGCCAAGGTGACATGCCAAACCTCACCTAACTTGTATATTCGGAACTTTGCTACTTTACTTCTTGATCAACACATTCTTGGTGAAATATTCTTGCAACGACGGTGGGAAGTATTGGGGAAGAAGTTAAAACGAAGTCACATGTAATTATTTTATTGAAGAGCGTCCTGTTTATCTGAAGCCTTGGAGTGATGGCGCAAGGCAGAGATAGTGGGTGACAAAAAAGACTCTTAAGAGTCGAGACAGAAACGGGGAGCGAATGCAATACCGCTGGACCAATGTGGTCTGACATTGACTAGGTAAGTCTCGCTTCGTTTCGAAATTGAAGATGTCGATCAACGCAAATCCTGCAGGATCACCTTGTTTGACTGCCAAGGACGCTCAATGCCGCAAAAAACACACACAAATTACGCATGTCGAATTCCCTCGAAAGCACATACTTGCTGAAAGCAGACATCATTAATATCGCAAAGTGGGAAGAAGTTCAAACAAAGTTAGAGGTAATTACTATGTATTCCCTCTTTTGCTCTAAATGGAAGGGCATAACGGATGATCATAACCTTTCGGCCGGGGCAAGGCGCATTGCAAAGAGCTTATGTTGTACAGTGCATGGCTTCGTTCGATGCAGAGAATAAAGCTAGAGTGTGCAGTCGAGTGCGCACTGACACGCATGAAAGAGCGGTGCGTCGCTGTCACGGTGTGCACAGAGATTTGTGCGTGAACCGAGTGCGGCTTGCGTAAGCATTATAGTATAGTCGTTGACAGCCATTATTGGAAGCTGTGGCGAAGGCGAGGCGCAACTTGAATTACTTCTGATTGACAGTTGATAAGGAACACTCAGGCAATATTAATGGCATGCGAGTGTGTTTTTGAGATGGCCGCGCAGTACTGAAGTTCAACGAATCGATAGTGCAGTGTTACGATGCAAACTCTAGCGTTGTGCAACCAGATCGTGCGCCACTGATATTTCTCACCTATAATTATAATTGCACAAACTGCATGTGTTGGGCGTGGGCCTGAAACACTGGTGCATTAGTAACTACAAAGGGGATGCATATAAGGAACAATGAACAATTTTAATTGGCTGACTACGCTACTGATGTATGTAACTCAGGCACTACATGCAGTAAATACCTCGCCAGCTCATTTGTAAAATAAGAAATTGCTGTAACAGCAAAACAGAATCACCGGTGGTACAGTAAACAGGATGCTGCGAGCGGGACGTTTGCCGGACTGGTACTCCGCTATCTGCTCTAAGTCAGAATCGTCGGTGATACAACATCGAGAATTTAATGAAAAGAGGCCATGAGATTGCACATTGCAAGAAAACACTCCAGCTCGCATATAAGACCCACTTTAAGATAATCACGTAATTCATTCTGAAGGCCGTGAACGGTGTTGGCAAGCTTGTCCGCCTTTCAAGGTTGTTCCAACCTCGAGCGCGGCAACGCCGTCCTTGTTGTGGGGATGATTGATAGAGAAGAACAAGCACGAATTTGAAGTCCTTTGTTGACGTGTTGTTTGTAATGCACAGCAAATTCCCAGTCACCGGTTAGTTCCTTGGTGTGACTGTGACAAAGTCCTGACTCTTCAGCATAGTGTCAACTTGTTGTATACGACTCCACACTAATGACATTCTACCCGCTTCCAAGCTTCTTCTCGGTGATTCTGGCATTAGAAAAGCATATTTCTACTGCCGCGGCGTCGACAAATCTCAAGGACATTCTGACCGTGTCGTTCAGTTAACTGTTTTGTCTCCTCCGTTTCGCAGATATACAGGGCTCCATTGGCACTATTGGTGATGACTCAAGATTGCACTATTGAACTCGACGCAAGACTTCAGATGATGTGAGTTAGGTACCCTCATTTAGACTGTTGCAACAAGACACTGACGTGGATCAGTACTAGGGCAGGCCTGTGTGGTTGAGGTACTGCATTGGGCTCGCGTTTACCTGCCACACCCCGGTGGCTTCTCAGCCACGAAGAACTTGGTCATGTACAATGTACCACGGGACTACCAAGGCGATATTTTCTTCGAGCTACATAGAAGATTCTACGAAGTAGAGCTCTCCATCGTTGATATTACACGCACGGATCCGACTGCGGATCATCCCGTGCAACCTTCGAGTGACAGCGACTAGTATCTCAGTATTCTGAACCATCTACTACAAGGAGCTAATGATTGCTGTTCATCACAGGTGAGACTCATCGCCATAAACTCCTCGTTTCAGACATGCGTTTTAGTTTACAAATGCTCATGCATGGATCGTCGATACGTTGTGCGCTGAATCAAGCATTTTCCACATCATTCTTGCGTATAACAGACGGCTGTTGTGAAAGAAAGCTGTTTGGGCATCATTTGGTGGCGAGGCCAGTGTATATGCACTCCTATAATCTTCTGACGGACAGCCGCCATCAGCTTTATGAGGATATCAGTCTTAGGTGCTTCGTCTCAGCTGATTATGGCAGTGGTAAAAACAATCTGATGTGAACGACCATGAACATGGTATGATTTGATGTAAGCTTGGCAGGCCAACGTGTATGAAATGCGGTGCCATGAGTTTCACCTCCTGTTCATCACGATGAATATATGATATATAACACTAGTCCACTTTCTTTCACCAGAGGGTACTTTGAGCTCTCGATACTAGAGGGCACCCATACTTTTCCATGTCCGCACAGGTGCAGTCAGCGATCACTGTAACTGGACAATTATCTCTGGCATCATTCACTCTTGTGGTGTACGATCATGCTACCACATTCGCTCAAGAAGTATTTTCGCCTTCACAATTTATGGCAGTCTAACCCTGATTCACCGCCGTTGTTTGTTCTAGGTAACTTTCTTCTGGTCTGGTTCATGGTCGGTGTTAAGAATACTGTATCTCAGCGTAATACCGTTCATGCATCATGTTTTTCTTGCCGGTGATTAATAATAGGTTCGACAGATCCGATACTTGACTCTGGCGCGAGTTTGGTGCGTTTGACTCCATCTAATAAAAACCGCACTAGATGACAATATTGTTTAGTCTTACTCTGGCAACTAATGGACAACTAGGAGTAGCCCAGGCTCCCAACTATCTCGTGGGTTCTTGATCTCCGCATATCATCGTTGGGGTTTTACATACAGTGTTCCACAGGAGTGAGCTATTTTCATACGACAAGCAACAGACCAACTTACAGATTGATGTAGACTGCACTGGTTCTATGTGATGGACTACGCCCTTATATTCACAGTCATGAGTCTATGCCAATGTCTGTCCTCTGCTTATTCATCAATCCTACTGAATCGACTGGTGTACAGGTATTATAACGTTGCGAGTATGGCATCTATTCCCTCGGAGTCGCTTCATCAGATGGCTGGCGGTCACTATTTTCATCGTTTGCTTGGTAGGAGCTGTAATATTTGGCGCCGTCAAGTATAATGCGGTCAGGAATGTCATTGGCGTGAATGATCAGTCGAATTTGGCACAGGGCCTTCCATTTGCATTCGTCATCTACCTACCGGCCTTGATCGTCCATACGGCCATGCTCTTACTAACGCTGTATCGCTTTCACGTCAGTCCCAGATCCTTACAGGAACACGGGATGATCCACCGATTCGTAAAAGAGTAAGCCACATTGGTCACAAGTTCTACCACAGGAGCTAATATTTGCTTAGAGGAATGCTCATGTATGCGTTTGCAGCCGGTGAATATATCTCGATTCTTCTCGTTTAGCAGATGCTCAAGCAAATGATAGGAATGCTACTGTATGAAATAATTAGTCTTTCTCTGACTACACCAGAGGACATATCCGTAAGTTTTATTGCCATAGCTGCACAACTCGTTATAACTCGAAATTGCTATCAGGTTTACAATGTAGCTCTATGTGGAGGGTAAGCCTGTCCCTGGTATTTCACAGAAGTTCATGAGCAACATCTATTTCCCAGAATAACAGTAGCAACTACAGTGGTCTCCATCTGTCGCGCGATGCTAAGCATACGCTCCTTAGCTGCAACTTACCACGTCGATCCAGCATGGTTGCTCAACCACGCGGAACTCAGTCGCGTCCAATGGAGGAGAGGAGTCACTGAAGGAGAGATCTACATTGAAACCAACGAGATGGACGTGGTCCTCCCGTCCAAATCTCCAGCATCACCTCCTGGAAATACAGGAAGAGAGGTGCAAAACCACACCTAACTTGTATATATGGAACATGATTTCCACGCTCTTGCAGACAAAAGACATCACTGCCGGTGAAAACCAAAGCTACGTGTAATTACTATGTAAAAATTGTCCTTGCGATTAGAATAGTTGAACTAATGATCATATATTTACCTTGCGGAACCTTGGAGTGACGCTGCACGGAAAGGGAAGTGGGTGACTAAAGAAGTCTTATTAGTCGAGATACAGAGGAACGGAGCGAACGCACATTGCGACACCACTGGACCATCGCGGTTCGAAATCAATCGTCTCCCCGTCTGCACCGATTCGTTTCGAAAATGTAAACATGGCAAGTAGGCAAGACATTGCTATCCATACAGATGCGTCTGCAAAATGTCGGCCAACGCAAATCCTGCAGGATCACGACGATGTTCGATGTCAAATGAGAAGATGAGATATCATGACAAACCTTCTCCCAAACCCAAAGGCCATATCGACGGTGTCGTCATTGAGGTTGCCACCAGCGTTCAGGAAGCGCTCGGGTGAGAACTGTAAAGGATTTGGGTACTTCTGTTCATTTCGTGACATTGCCCTACAAAGTGGTTGGCCTCTGGTTGATCCCATAGACATACCGACTCACCACACATTCGGTACAACGATGGCACCTGTTTACTATATCAGCAAGGAACATCAGAAAATATGAAATTTCATACCTTTGGGTATGTAGTATCCCTCGTAGACATCGCTATTCACCGACGCATGTGGTGTTGCTACACAATTCCGTAAGAAAAGGATGGGCGCTAGAAACCGTACACGCACATAGGGGCAAAATCGGATGCCAACGAAGAGTTTCCCGGAGGATAGCATCGATATATTGCAGGGACGATCTATCTTCGAAAGTGGGCAACCTCGACGCGCCAACGACGGCATCAATCAGAGCGTGGGCTTTCACTTGTACTTCCGGGAAAAGCACCATGGCAAGGATGAAAGCTTGCAATACTGAAGACGTCTAAGTGAACATCAGAGCAGTGCAAGATAGATCAATTGAAACCTGAATACTGTTTCGGAAGCAGCTGCTCGGACAGTTCTCGTCAATATCATTTCGGCACACTGTATCCGACTGGTGCTCACCTCCAAACGCTGTGGCTGCACTTTCCTTGATGATTGTCGCCTCACCGCAAGAATCTTTTCCGTCGATCCGTCTGAGGGCGTTTGAAACCATGGATGGCTGCGCTGTCCCTTCAGCCTTTTGGGACATGTCAGGTGCGAATACACAAGAACTCGACGGCGTACCATTCTTTTGAGCACATACTGGAAAGGATCATTCATCCACTCTCGAACCCACTCTCGTGACTGGGTAGCCTTCTTCTTGACCGACATACCAGGAAACCATGATGGTAGTCGAAGAACTACAGAAACAGCATTGAGTCAAGCTCAGAAGATACGACTGAAGACCCACGGATCGGAAGTGCGCCGAACACAGCAGCCACCTCAGGTCTAAGTTCCTGCACGGCCAATTTCAGTGACTTCCCAACGAGTTCCACCAATGGGTCATCGTGCTCCGTATCATAGTCATATGAAGCCGACATTATCACAGAAGATGAATATCTGGCGGAGAATCTCGGTGTTAATCATACACCGCACCGGCGGGAGAAGACTTACGCGTGAACATGGTTTACAAATTCCTCTGGGGTATTAAGCATGTCACGGATAAGCTGTTGAGCCTTCCGCTGCTGCATTGGACGGTAAACTAGAGCTGCCTCTGCCCTGAATGCTTGATGGAATATCCTTCTTTGACAACGCCAGCGAGCTCCGTATTTCATTAGTATGGTGTTGAAATCCAATCCGAAACTGTTAGAGGCACTGTGTCAATAACTACATTGGCTGGTTGGTTAAACATAGCTCCTACAGAGTGTTTGTTGGAAGGTACGGCCTGTCAGAGTAGTTGTATGACCGCTTCTCCAAAAGCTCGTTCGCCACTTTCTCAGAGTTGATCACAATTATGTGTTGACCGAGAAAGTGCGAGTATACAATATCACCTGGAGACCATTTAGTGATATTCGGCGTAGTCAAATTTCACAATGTTTCCGTATCATCGCACGCACCGTATTGTTTACCCCATTCCGTGTAACCTAGCCATGCTGCGTTGATGTCAATCCCTCGGATATTGCCAATGATTGGAATAGGCCGCGGTCCCGGCGGCAGCGGAAGCACTTTTCTCTTCTCCATACCACAGCGGACCGCACCAACAAGAGTGGCACAGATCAAGGCGCCAATGCAGATGTCTCTCCAGTCCGACGACATGATGGGGATGAAGGAATTGTGTTGTTTCGGGCTTGTCCGTTTATATGTATGGTGAGCAAATATTTTTTTACATGGTGACCCGATTGCAATAGCCGTCCAGGGCTGCACATTACCATTATTTATGTCGCGCGGAGCCTGAGGCCTGCCAATGAACTCGAAATCACATTCGCCGCGAATAGGATGGGCTCGGAAGAAACGTGCACGGCATGCCAGTATACCTTGGTTTATATGTCGGCGAGGTACGACTTGTACTTATCCTAAGTACTTAGGGGGTCAGACTAGCACTTCACGACCGAGTAATCGGTGCGATACCTTTGAATGCGCAGGTCTAGATGTTTACAGATATGCTGACGATAATCCAAGCTCTAAATGAAACGTCTTCTCACAGGTTTCCCTGGCATACAGCTAATCGAGTGATTGATGAGACTTTGGAGCCCCAGACAGTGTTAAACATTGCCAAAAGATCAATCCACCCATGCCGTACTAGTACGTTCGTCCTCATGACACATTCATATCCTCAAGATGCGCTCACGAATCGATATCCCCTACTGAATCACGGGAAACACGTTTTCTGCATGCACCATCAGCATGTCTACGCTTCTTCCGCAACACCCTTGCAAGTGGACGATGAGGGCTCGTCGGCTCAAGGCTACATCGCTCCTTGTCTTCTTTCCTCTGCCAGAGTGGCCACTCAGGTGGACTTCGACAGCTGCTTCACCGGTTCCAAAACAACCTATACTCGGTCGTAAACAAACACTTTCGGTATGTCGAATCCGTTCCTCGGTTAGCTAAACACCAATATCACGCGTCTAGCTGGTCGAAATGCTTCCCTTTGCCTCAGTAGTCTGTATCCTTGCTGCTCTCGCCTGCGGCTCTTTCGCACTACAACGCTCCCCGACAGTTTCCAGTGCCCCTGATGTCAGCAGCTCGAGAATATATACGAGTGCTATCTCGAGTGTCATAGCTGCGGTGACACCCATGCTTGCTTTAATCTACTTCTGTCCGCTCTACCTTCTGTATCGGCATTCAAAGCGGCACCCAAGGTCTATCAATAAGATATCTGGGGCGCGAGTTCAACAGTACGGTCCACGTTGGTGTTTTGTCCTCATCTCTTGCTGCCTCGTTGTTGACGCACCTTGACTTTGCCTTGCCTAGTTGTGTATGTATTCTTGCTGGCCGTTAGCTTGGCAGAGGTGAGAATGATACTCTAACTCCGTACAGAAACATGCCTGACTTCTTCACTATAATAGGTTGCAGATGCCACTTGGTTGTTGCTGCAATTTCGCTTCAACAACAACGCACCTGATCCCATTACCCGCAGTGGTGTACGCTTTCTCTTGTGCGTTTGTTTCGCGATTTGAAGTAATATATAATTGAACATACAGTCAAATAGGTTTTCAGCCTGTTGGACAACTGTGACCTCAGGCACATACACTTTGTTCTTCCTCGATCCCATGTGGTCCAGACGTCCAATCGCGTCTATAGGCACGCAGGCAATCTGGGTGCTTGTTACATGGGTATTCTGGGTTGCCGGAGCAGGTCTGTTCAACAAGTCACTTCCTCGCTTGTTCATGAGTGGATCATGCGATGGAGTGGTGTATTGCGGTCAATTGCAGACGCTCTTTGGTAAGGAAGCTGTACTCTGAAAGATTATACAAAAAAACTAATGTACAACTTCAGCCCTTGCGGTTGTTCAAATGTGCGTATGTCGAAATCATATTGGACTGGTAACTGATCACATTGGATAGCCTCACCTTAACCTTTGGAATGCTTGTGATTACCTGGCTCGTTTGGCAATCGGCTCGCAGTATTCGCCATCCGATGGTTATCCGAGTTGCAGCCGCCATATAGTTCTGGCGAGTAACTTTGTGCGATGAGTCAATCGCCGAGCTCCTGGGCCATTTCCGTATTACCGCCATAAGTTGCGACCTAGATGTTGTTTGGCATCGATATCACCATGATGAACAATGACGACTGCTGTATTATGTGGGGTTCTGGTACATATGTGACAATGTGTAGACATTATACAACACTTGCTACTACTTATGCTGTGATTCATTCAATTTATCACAGGAGCGAGCTGGAGCGCTGAATCATGTGTTACTGCGAGGTGAATTGAGTCGAACCGAGGTGAACACTTACGACATCTGATTCGCGAGTTGGTAACGAGTTCGGGATTGATGCGGACCAGTGGTGAAGCCGATGAGAAGCCAGATCCTGAGGCCTGAACGTTGAACGACGAGTATTTGCAAGTGACTACAAACATGAGCAGACAACAACTGTGATTTAATAGGCTCATTACGATCAATCTTGTGTTCGCGAGCAACTGATCGAACTCTCGAAGATTCCCAGTAGCCGCAGCTCGTTGACTGCTCTTGGAGTTACAGGTCCAGATATTGTGTGTAAATTTGGGCTTGAGGCGATCTTGCTTGTGAGTAAACTTCAGTGCTTCAAGTGTGGTCAGAGATAGGTTGCTGCATTGTAGAGCGCAGGTTTCTTCGCTGTATGAAAATATGCACTCGGAAGGCACAGATGAAGTTTGAGGAAGGACTGAGATGACTCACATGAAATGACCACAGGCCCCGGCCAGCATTCTGCTGCAACAACACGGGGTGACCCAGACATGTTGCTCACACGGTAGCTCCAAGCTACCACGACATCTAAGTTTTTTACTTCAATTGAAGGGGTGCAACCCAAGGGCCTCGATTCAAAGAACAACCGGCGAGTCCCGAGAGTAGCCATCTAGAATTTTCCGAGTCCTTCAATGTTGAAGGGGGCAGCTACCAGTCTGCTGCAGCTCATGCCTATTGTAATGAGGTAGTATTCATATTGGCCATTCACAGGAGATTATGATGTATAGATTGAACTACACGAGCTCGAAGGTTTGAGTTGAGACGAATTTGGTCATTTTCGAAGCGAGCCTAGTTTGGCTCGAGCTGAACTCGTACTGCCGGGACCAAGGGACCGAGTATGCTTCCGTTCCGTGTCCGAAATGGCACGATGTTGATTGGCCAACGTAGCAACGGGGAAAACCGGCAACCCTTCGGCTCGATCGGACTCAGATCATTTTTGAAGCAAAAAGTTAAAGACCAAAAGTATCCACTGGTCCACCATCGTCTCCACTTACCTTCAAGGCTCCGCTCGTGTAATTAATCCTTCTGTCTCTCTATTTCATAGACTCTCGCAATGCCTTACGCTTCAGGTTCGTTCATAATTTCTGTTGCTGGATGGAATAGAAGAGCCTGACACTCATTTAAGGTGACGCCGGTAAGGGTGCTGCTATCTTCAAGAGGAGTTGTGCTTTGTGCCACACCGTCGGTGCGGGCGAGCCCAACAAGGTCGGCCCTAACTTGCATGGGTAAGAGCATCCGTTACCGCCTTTGACTCTCGCTGAACCTCTCCCAGTCTTTTCGGTCGCAAGACTGGTTCTGTGGATGGTTTCTCGTATACCGCGGCTAACGTGAAGAAGGGCGTTGTATGGGGAGAGGACACCCTGTTCGATTACCTTGAGAACCCCAAAAAGGTTTGTGCGGGCGCGGGGAAACTTCTATGCATCATCACCGACTGATGCACTTTCAATTTTTGCACAGTACATCCCAGGAACCAGCATGAACTTCGTTGGTCTCAAGAAAGAGAAGGACAGGAATGATCTCGTTACTTTCTTGAAGCAAGCGGTACGTCATTTCTCCTCAAGAATAGCTGTGAGATCCGACGCCAACAAATTGTTCCTGTTTCAGACGGCCTAATTTTATATCCACCACGGACACCTCACCCTCACTCATACAGACTAGCTATAGTACGGTTTTGCATCAGGTCTTAGTGCGTTAGATGACCATCCTTGCCCGCATCTCCTTGCATCCTTTATCCCCGCTCATACCACGATAAACTTTTTTACAACTCTTGCTTGTTGGTAGTTGGCGCTATGACATGTTGCCTTCATGCACCACAGGAAAAGTGGATTGATCAGTTTGCTGGCGATGGCATACAAATACATATGGTGCGTAACACTAATATGTTACAGCGTAAATCTACGCGTTCCTATTGAACACACGAGGTTGAGAGAAATGGATAAATAAATCACACAGGTAATATGGTACTTGTCCGCAGAGGGGATGAGGATGTTCTCCCTCTTATGCATCGTACATGACCATATAGGATGGGCGGATCGCGTCGTTCGTGTAACACACGAGCTCATCATGATTCAACGATCCTCCATTCGCCACCTCCGCAAGGACCTAGGACGGTTGAGTAAGTGTAAAAGGCCAGAGGTAGGGCACATACAGAGTCATAACCAGTTGGAGGCGCGGTTAATGACGAGTTGTCTTGGGTCATCTTGTAGCCTTTGCCAACAACTACTTTGTTCAGCAATATCGCCTTCAAGCTCGATGGATTATTGTTCGTAGAGTAGTCGTTCGATTTCGATGACGTTGATGAAGTGTAAATGCCGTGACCAAACCTGACATACGCGTCATGATACCATGATTGATTAGTTAAAGAGTGACATACCGCCCCCAGCCAGTCTTCTTGCCAAAGAGATTCAGATTGTAAGATGTTCTGAGAATGCAGCACAAGGAACATGTCTGAGATGAGCACAGTGTGCAGTTGCCATTATCGCCCAGATTGCATTCTCTGGTCGTGCCGTGCCAGCGACGGTTCTCGTTCCCTGCCGAGCGCCCAGCTGCAACGAAGTTGCCGCGACCCTCGACAGCAGCGCTGCTCCTTGTCAGTCAAAACACCAGCGTCTACATTTACAAATACTGACCGATATGCCTCGTATTTAGCGATGGAGGCTGGCGACGAGATCACTTTGTGCACCTTCCGAACTGTCGGGCATGGAGTCTGATGTCTCCACGACGTCTTAAATTGGTCAGCGACTACAGCACATAAACGTTATCAACCGCCCGCACAAACTTGCGAGTGCTACTTACCGCTTTTGAATGTATCGTGTCCTTGCGGAACTTCTAGGAGCCCCGGGGCACTCTGCTCAGCCGCCGAGGTGCACGCACGACTGCAGAAGTGACCCTTGCCCTTCACAGCCTTTCCGCACAACAAGCAACCATTGTTGGCTGGACTGGATCGAGAAGCGGTAGTAAGTACTGTCAACACCCGATGGAAGAATGACTGGACGGACTTGGCTGGTTGTATAGGCTGTGCAGCAGACGTTCCTGCAGCCTTCGCCTTATGTGCGCAAGTTTTACTGCAGTACGAGTGGGTAGTCGTGCCATCGTTGTACTTGGGTTGCTTATGACAATGCTGAAGTGACACATGTCAGTTGACCTAATCTTTAAACGAGTACCAATCACCGTACGTCGCATAGTCCGCGAGTGGCTTTGTTGGTCTTGTTTCGCTTAGGTCTGCTGTTGGGAATGTGCTTGTTTTGTGCTGCAGCCGCACAAGTCTTCCCGCAGTACGAGTGC
Source organism: Suillus lakei (assembly GCA_016628065.1). Classification (NCBI taxonomy): domain Eukaryota; kingdom Fungi; phylum Basidiomycota; class Agaricomycetes; order Boletales; family Suillaceae; genus Suillus; species Suillus lakei. The sequence goes on along the minus strand of JABBWA010000026.1, from coordinate 347,187 downwards.
GTCTTCTGTCCGTCGAAGTGCTTCGGACGGACTTTACAAATCTGCAACGGCGTTGGCTTTTGAAAGTAAAGACCTCGTTCAAATTACATACGTTACACATTGCTGGAATCGCAGCCCCGGTGAATTGGGTAGTCATATTAGCGGGCACAGGCTGCTTAGGTTGAGCTGCTTGGCTCTGCGCAGCGATGTACTGGCCAGCAATCGTGCCGAGCACAGAAAGTGCAGTATGCATGGGTGGGAGCGTGGAAGTCATCTTGCTGGTATCAGGGGGCTTGTCTCAAGCCAGATGATGCTATGATCAGGGCTAGATACTCAGTGAACTTGGCTCTCCAGGAGCTTTGAGTCTGCGGATGAGTTGAGATTAGTGGTGTTTGAGGCGAGCAGCACTTTATAGCTAGCACGCAGTTCATCATGGAGAGAGGCCAATCGCTCTTCGATGAAACGCGTTTGGCGTGTGTTCTCCGCGAGGGAAAAGAGACTCCGTGAACTCTGTGCAACCTTGGAATCAATGACACTGCTCATGGGCACGAAGATCTCGTGATCCGAGCGAGCAGGATAGTGCGAGGCCGGATGGTAATATAACAGCCGTATCGATTGGATGCACGGCTTTCCACAGGGTGCACCATGCACAGCCCGCGAGTTTTCCTCAAAGGTACCATGTAAGTACAGCCGCAGAGGATATCGACGGATGTTAGGCTTTTAGATCTAGAACATTAAATAGTGCCAGAACAACGTACACCGCACGACCGATGCGGGGACATGCTCAGTGTGTCAGTGTGTCCTCTCACTTACACGCAGGCCCGGCAACCTAAGAGTGTTTAGTCGCTACTCATGAGATTTAATTCATGATAAGAGCATTCGTTTTGTCACTCGCGCACCGGAGGTGTTAGGACATGTCAGAGGTTTGTGCGGGGCAGCCTTAGTAGGGGACAAGGTTTAATTACACAGCCACATCAAATCGTCCAAGCAGGACACAAGATTTTGACCACATTTAATACCACTCCGTGACATTCGCCTTAAGCTACTTATACAAGTAATAGTATTACAACAGTGGATAGCTGTTTCGAATAAATCAGTATATAATGTTCCTCGATCCCCATGCCTTATTATGGATATGATGGTAGAGTCGAACGTTCGTTCATGAGACTAACGGTGTCTTGAATATCATCGACATCAGGGTCTTAAAGCTTAGCTTAGGCGAATCTTTGGGCTTATGTCCATATACAATAAGATACGCAGGACGCACAGCGTCATTTGTGTAGCATACGGTTTCTAGGTCGAATATGAAAGGTAAGTAAAAATCCACATGTGAATAACCAATCCAAACTCGCCTTCATGGTTCAGGTCCCAGCCAATCTCACCAGTAACCTGCGAGGATGTGAGCAAATATTGATCAAATAAAGAGTAACTCACGGAATCGAAACCATCGGGAGGTTTTACGAGGTCGGGTGCATTCCTGTACCGTTTGTACGGCCTCCCAACGACAACACGGTTGACTAGCAAGGTGCGGAGGCATGCATCTTGTGACAAGTTGCAAGAATAATCGTCAGCTTCTGTGCTGGGATTGAGCGGGTGCACCGATGTAAAAAAAGGGAGGCAAACAGACTTGACGAGCAAGCAGAGGTATATATACCATGCCCAAATCTGCAATACCAGCTGTCAAAACAATGTATGGGATTCTAAATGCATTTTCTCACCTCTTAAAAGCGTTCTTCGAGCCTATGTAGTGTTAGGCGGTAGATAAGAAGGTGATCGAGAAAAATCTCACCGCATTTCTTTACATCAAAAGATGCGCGCAAGATAGAGCAAAGATAGCACTCTTTGAGACCACATAAAAGAACATTTCTCGAAGATTCTCCCAAGAGACATGCCCTGTTTGTACCGTGAAAGAGCAACTTCTCGTTCCCTGCCTTGTTCCGAGCCCTTACGTGGGCCTGCACCTCCTTCCTATGATGCAGCAATGGTCAGCGCACATCATTTTCACGTCGAGCGTTTGTCAGGCACCTGTACTGTAGATATGGTTCAAGATTGCCGTCGGGCCAGAGGATCTTAAATATTCCTTGTATCTGTGGCCTGGCTTTCTTGCCATGTCGCCATCCCCTGTTGAAAAGGTCTTCAACTAAAAGAGCAGGATTAGCTAGCGTCAACTAATGAGTTAGGATCAAGCTACCTTCGGCGAAGTGAGCATTATCACGGCTCAGATACACCAAGCGGCTGCGCCGACCTGCGGAGCGATTGACGGGGTTCTCCAAAGAGAACTCGTCCAAGTTTAAGGATTCAAAAGATGAAGTTGACATAGAAAGCAAGGTCAGATAGATTGAGTACAGATCGAGTCCTACATGTCCATAAAATAAGATCTTGGTATCTCAACGCGGTTGAGGTGCACCCCCCGCACGCTATCCGCATAGCACCATCAGCCATAACGAATTTATCGGACCCGTCCACCCGCACCATGAAGAGCCTCGTGTCGACGCGATCAATGCGAAGAGCATTAATGATTGCAACCGTGGCTTCTTAGGAGCAAACGTAACAAAGGCGGATCACAATCACTGCCCAATCTCAAAGATAGGGTATATCCATGCTGCAAATGCGCTGCAGCCATGACAAGAACATGAGGATAAGTGAATGCAAAACGAGTCCAAAAAAGGAAGGTAAATATGATGCCGCTGCTTAATAAGCACACTGCTTTCCATGCATGCTCCACGCAGAGCTGCCTTGCGGCCTTAATCGATGACGGAGTCTCCCAGATTTGAATACATGAAAGGATCCACTGACTACGGGCTAGACACCTCTATCCGAAAAACTCATCCCTGCCGAGTCTGTTCCGATTGTATAGCCTCGTGAAGGCATATAAGAACCTCTGGACCAGGAAAGCTGTTTCGGTTTCCTGAGTTATCAACTGAACTTTTCACTCAATCGCCCATTGAAATTTACCAAAATACTCTACGCACTCTTCGCTGTTACTGTTGCCGTCGCCGTCGTCATGCTTGGAATCCCAGACAATCTGATCATGACAATTGCTGGCATACTCGGTTTCGACTATCCTTCAGATGCGCCACCTGTGGCGCGTCGGGCGCCTTCGAAGTCAGTACCTTAACTTTCCACACTATCGTGATGTTGAAGTTGCTCTATGCATGTACCAAGCTTGAAGCTGCCTTCATCTGGTACGCATGATGACGGACAACCAGAAGCTTACTATCCTCCGCTCACCGCTCCGCCGGAACCTGTGGGGTCGTCAGTAGCGCCCTTTCAAAAAAGGAAACGCATTCTATTTTATAGTAAACATGAACCTTACTACGAATTCACGAATTTCTCGCCGCATGATGTTTTATACGCTGGGAAGAGATACCCAACCAGCGAGCATCTCTTCCAATCATTCAAAGTTGGTCAAATACATTAATTTTCTGATGCCTTTCTGACACTGTTGGATGTGGTGGAACAGTTTTTGGATTCCCAGCCAGCCATTGCGGAGCACATCCGCAAGTGTGGGGACAGACCAAGTGCTGTATTCGACGAAGCTCATCGTCACCAGAAATGGGTTCGATCCGATTGGAGACAAGTAAACATTGAGAAGGTAGTTCTTGTGGAATTTTGCTGGCCGTCAGTATTTAATATGACCTGCAGATGGAAGTCACACTTCGGCTCAAGTTCACTCAGCATTCTGATCTAAAGGCCTTGCTTCTTGGCACTGGCGATGCTGAACTAGTCGAGGTAAAATATCAGGTGATTATGGGTAGTACTTCTGATCTCTGATATCGTGGATAGGACTCCCCAAAGGACTACTTTTGGGGGGTAGGTGCTGATGGCTCTGGACGCAATGAGCTCGGCAAAGCACTTGAGAGTGTGCGCGATGAGCTTCGTAAGTATCCATTCACGAACTACCGAAATCCTTAATTACTAGCCGACGTGAAGGGCACGGTGACAAACCAAACAGGGTGCCCACGGTCAGGCGTGACACATCCCGATTTTCGTTGCAAGACCTGACGTCGTTCTTTGTGGCGGCGCCGCCCCAACCTCCAATCCAAGCATCGCAACGCAGCTCCGTTGTTCCCACGGGCATGGTATTTGGGCCACCCTCAGCAGGAGCACCTCAACCTCAACTCCAAGCGCCGCAACGTTTATCCATTGTTCCTGCAGGCATGGCAGTCAGCCCACAGTCAGCGTCTCCTCAAGACGCAGGGCTATGCGAGGTTCGTTGATGCTATTCTTGACTCTGCGCTTCTTCTCTAACTTTTTGCAGTTTTGCCAGCAGACACCGAAATATGAACACCATCCTTACTGTGGTAGGAAATGCGCTACACAAGCAGCGACTATGTGCAACGTTAGTTTGTCTTTCTAGCTGACCGTCCGTCACGCTGACCGACATTCTCTAGCATTGTCGCAACAAGCCAAAGTATGGCAAGCATCCTTACTGTTCAAAGACTTGCGCTGCACTTGCTGGAAAGACAATCTAGGTTTGAAAAAATCTTCCCGTTGGGATAATTGGTACTATAAGATTATACCTGGTCGTTTGCGAGTCCATATTTGTTATCTATCACCGTTTCTCTCAATCTGCGTCCACCAAATTACTGTCTGTTCCACTAAGCTAGGTGTTGACGCGCTCAGGGTCAAATTGAACGTCGCTGAGATTCTCTACCCGCGACAAACCACTACCCTCAGAAGATCTTGCTCTATTCGCCAAACTGATTTTCAATGAATCGTTAAAAACAACGTCGGAATTGTGATACTGCAGATCCATGAATTGAGCCAGGAAGTTAAATATTTAGCTGGTCTATGGAGGAGTCTGGGAGCCGCGCAGCGGCATCCACTCGTGACATGACAAGAGAAACGTATGCTATAGTATAAACAATTGAAGATGAGTTGAGGAACTAAATGTATTTTAGATGAACTATTCATTGCACTCATTCACGCATCCGAATGAAAGCACCCGTCGAAGACCATCTGCTGAAATATCAAAACATCAGCTGGCAGAACAGAAAGAATGCAAGAATACAACATGCCTCGGATGGGACTGAGGGCTCTAGCCGGGCTGAACGCTCGTTTGGGGCTCGTGGCACGAGATAACACCTTTTCTCCCAAAGTCGGACTCGCAGGAGGGGAAAATATGCTGCTTTTGCTCAGAAAATTAAGAGGCATGTTCATATCGGAACCCAAAGCCTCTTGGGCGCCTTGTACAGGCGATGCAGGGCGGGAAAGGACCATCGCAATGCTGTCATGATACCCGCCCTCACCGAGACCGCTGCGAATGGTGCTCCTATTGCTGCGTCGCCCACGGTTGGGGTGCCAATGCATCGGGAAGATTCGTTCGCGTGTGCGATGCACTCGGGTTAATATGAGTGGCACTGGGCTTTCGACTGCGAGGGGGTGAAGGAAGGGTCCTTCGCGTGAACCTTTCGCGTTGTGTGGGTGCTGCGCGAATGGCCCGATGTGGAGTCCGTGTCCACAATCGATTTGGACCGATTGCGAACCTTTATCGAGGTTTTGTTAAGGGGCGAAGACTCCGTGGAAGAGTGTCCAGGTTTCTTTGCCTTTCGGGTGTGCGCAGACAAAATACTAGTAAAATCGGACAGATCGCCAATGTTGTGAATGTGCAAATGAAATTTGAGCGCTTCGGGATCGCGAAGGACATCAGTGCATCCAGGACGTTGACAACGGATCGCGGATCCAGGAGTGCAGTGTCCAGCCTCGATCATTTCCAATCCCTGAAGCTGCTGTACAGACGTCAATATGAAGTAACATGGGGTGTAGGTGGTAGCACTTACTGCCTTCGCTACGCCTTCCAGGTCATGATGAAATAGACTGAATCTCTGGCTCGGGGCGCTTCTCAAGATCAATCGTGGATTGGCCATCATAAGTTACGGCAAGGGTGTATGACGAATCCCTTTTGTTAGGAGCAATAGGAGGTTCCTCAGCAGTGTTGAGGCGGCAGACATCTGCAGTCCCTTGGGCCTCGATGATCGCATGTGGTTGTAGGTAGTTCCAGATGACTATCTGGGCCTCGGTTAGTCCGTCGGGATGCTCTTGATATTCCTTGACGATTTCCTTGAGCCTCAGACAGAATGGCATCGCTGGGCTTTTGATCTACAGCACATGGCGTGACGGGCGCAGGAACAAACTCCCATGAGGATTCGAAGTCGGTGTAAAGACTGGCATCGGCATCGACATCCTCCTCATCGAGATACATAAATGAGATACCCTCTGCAATTTGAGAAGGGAGGAAGGTGGCGTATCTACGAGTGTCTGCCTTGGAGTCAGTCGAATACATCGACGGCCGACACAGTAGCTGATTCTGAGTTCGACATGATTAACTGACAAAAGTGAAAGCAGGCGGCACAGAGAAGAGTAGGAAAAGAGGAGTGTAGTGAAGTATTCCATGAAGACAAATTGGTGGGGTTTTATACACGCTGGATGTGGGCCTTGACAGCTTTTGTGGATGTGGACACTTGAAGTTGGTGGACACTGTGCTTTGGTCGGGTCCACTAAGTTTCAATGAACCCCATTCAGGCATAACCCAGTTCTAGGGTTAGGGTCCCCTTTTCAACAAACAGCTTTCAAGTCAACCGTCATTGCTACTTCGACATGTCAATGATTTGTCCTTCCCTTCCTGGGCCTCTGATAATGCGCACGGGGACTCATTTACGAATGAGCTCAGTGTCAGGTTTTTGTCATGGAATTCATAAATGGTGCAGTGTGATCAACACAAGCCAAGCTCGCTCCTTCGTCGCACTGGCGGCTTCGCCTAGGTCTTTATCCTATCCTACCAACAGAGAACCACGCTCTGTTCACACTAGTTCTCGACTGCCACCAGCATATCCTGGCCACATACCACTCACCCCATTTGAAAATGGATTGCTTGCAGTCGGCTCTGCACTCATGTCTCTCATAGATACTCGTCGCGCGGGTAAGCACTTTCTGATCTTTTATGGTAGGTATATTCCACTGACAAGTCTATTAGATATGGTTGCAGCTTGCGGAGAAACTACTGCTGGATCAACTCTGGTAAAGTTGCGGGACATAATGTTGGAGTCTCCAGAGGGTCGGCGCATTCTGAAAGAAGTGCCACGTATCAATACGCAGACCTTGGACTTGGAGAAGTTGCGGTCCCTTCCAGAGAACACCTTTGGACGTGCTTATGTGGGGTGGCTTGACGCTTGCAATGTCACCCCCGATTCTCGTGAGCCCTGTGGGACTATTTTATTCCAAGTTATGTATACCAGATACTTACCATTCTGGACCCAGGTACACTACATCGATGACCCGGAGCTGGCATATGTTATGCAGCGCTATCGCGAGACACACGACTTCTATCACGCCCTCTTTGGATTCAAAGTCTCGGCCCTTCCAGAACTTGCGCTCAAAGCCTTTGAGTTTGCGAATCTAGGCTTCCCTATGACTGCATTGTCCCTGGGAGCCTCAATAAGACTTAAATCACCTCAGCGGGCCCGGCTTTGGGGGGAATTTGTCCCTTGGGCTGCGAGATGCGGGAGTCATGCGAGGTGCTTGCTTACAGTGTATTGGGAAGAGAGGTGGGAACAGGATCTGGACGAAATGAAGAAGGAATTCGGTGTCTGGGATCCGCCGGCGGGGATTACCATCCCGCGACCCTCGCGTGTTGATTCCCTCTGACATATAATGGTGATAGGAAATTGAGATGTCTTTCTGTTTCGCGGGTCCTGTGGAGCTACAGCATGCGGAACCGGCCATGTAGATCGATATTGTCAAAATCTCCTGTCGCCCCGGTTATCGATTATATGCATCGAGTCTGTCCACCCACACAGTTCCGTCTATAAAGCACAACAAATATTTCAAAATCCCCCAATCCAAGTACCACAGGAAAATGGAGAAGTAGAAAGAGTTTGACTATATATCAATTTGAGATGTTGAGATGTTTGATGTCGCACCTCTCGACTTGTCCGTGGTAGTATACAGTAGGCTGGTCACGAGCCTAAGGATGTTGTGGATTTCACCGTCAGTCCACATTGCACTGATTATTAGGAGGGGAGGTGCAGCTGATGCTACGATCGAGTCAGCATGGAATACGTGACAAGTACTATGTAGCTTGCTTGTATCTGGTTCCAGCGTTACATGACTACAGCGCGCCTTCGACTACAATATTAATACAGTCATCAAAAGCTGACGAAGTCCATGAACTATGTTTTCTATACTGCAGCGAATACCTACATAACTACCATGCTAAGATGCGTGTCTACAACCCTTCTTGATGTGCATGCATTGTGAGTGACATAAAATAACGAGGCATAACGAACAAAGCGAGAGACCAAAAAAATCAAAGGAAAAAAAATGCCGCAAAGAACAAATGCAATGATAACATGCTTGACATACGTGAAATTCCATCCCATGCGCGTCGTCTCCCTTTCCCAAGTTTGCCCTTCCATTACCTCCGGATAGTGGCACCCCTCCCGATCATGCTTGAACTTCCAGTCATGCTGGGCAGTTTTGACTTCGACGCGCTTAATAGTGGGTGCTGGAAGTCTGGATGAAGGTAGCGCTCCACCCTGTGGGACGGGGCAGCCCCGAAGCCGTGCCTACGGTCGCAAAGCGCGATGGCGGGCGCAGGCTCTTCGACTGCGGCAATGGTGTTGGATGCAGGTAGGTATCTTCACTGGCGGCGCTTTGCTAAGTGACGATGCGGTGGGCTTCAGTAACCTCGATTTGAGCGTCCCGCTAGGTGGTCTTATTGTCTGTGCAGGTTGGGAGGGCATGCACATCTCAAGGGGTGAACAGGGAGGCTCGGTAGCTTTTGTGCGCAGACCGAGGACGCTTGTGAGTTTGCCCTTCATACCCAGTGTAGGCCGAACATCCTGTTCAGGCTTGCAAAACATGTTCGCCTTAAGGTCGGCAGGCATCAGCCCGGGAGGAGGGCGGCGCACGCCCGTTAGTACTGGTTTGTGGACCGGGGCGGGCAGGTACAGTTGGTACTACCTGCTCCTCTGTGCTACTCCCAGCAGATGACGAACCCGCACTAGACACGGAAGTTGTCCTATCATGTATTTTGGGCCGCTTCACGATGCGGAGCGCATGTACTGGGGCTGCGGGAGCTGGTGCAACGAATACCTGCGAAACCCTTGGTGGTGTCACCATTGACAATGAAGGGGAAGGGAATCGGGGATAAAGGTGCAGACACCTTCAGCGACTCAGCTCCCTCATCCTTGGGTGGCCGCAGGGAGGGGGACGACAATTTCATTCCCGGAGAAAGGCTGCTCCGTCTTGTAGTAGGTCTCACGGCTGCGGGGGGAGCTGATACAATGGCATGAAAAAAGTGAAATAACTCAAAGGTATGAACGCACCATTCGCAGCAACGACAGGGGGTGATGGCTGAGGGGTCGGGCTAGCCCCAGACCTTGATGCTACAAGTAGCCAAGCATGAATCCCGGATACATCTAACAGGAGAACACGACTCACCTGGAGAAGCGTCCTTCTCCTGGATTCGTTTTGCGAAGGCCTCCATCATCTCTTCCTCGGCTTGCATGTCAAAATCATCGGTGTCAATCGTAAAAGTATCACCGCCAAAGAATGAGATCCTGTCATTTAAAAGGTCGAAAGACGCGTCAGGGCATTGAAGTTGGAGGTTGAATGAAGAGTGGAGATCCACAGAGTTTCGACGCGGATTAAAAGATGGCGAAGATGTTGTGTGTGCTCGAGCGCGTGGGCGAGGACGTGCGGGTGGGGCAGCCATTGTATCGCGCGAAAGAGACGACTGGGTCTGATATCTGGAAGGAGGTGACAATGGCACATCAGACGGAGTTAACATTGATTCAGAGAGGTGGGTGTGCGTGATGAGGGCAGTCGACGGTGATGGTGATAGCTGTGCTGTCGATGAACCTAAGTTCCCTTCTCTCGACACAACAATGGTAGGAGTAGCGTGTTCAGGAATGCGCCCCAACGATGGCACATTTTGATCTGTGAGGTTGATGGCATTGATAACAGAAGCTAGTGGTGAGCCAGCAGGTGCCAAAGTAGCGTGACTCGCGCGGACTGCTGTCACGGGTGAAGAGTAATGCTCCACGCTAGAACTCGGAACCTCGGGGGAAGCTAGGGCGAGCTTTACTACTTTGCGTGGAACGGGTGTGGCGTCAAAAGAGATATCAGGCAAGAGGGGTGCGCAAACCATGAGGAGTAGGCGTCTGTTCTGATAGTGGTGTTTGCGCGGAATTGTAGCGATTGTGCGTCTGTCTCGGAGGACTGTTCATAGGCGTATCCAGTGAGTCCTGTTCATCTATGAACATGCTTTCATGAACAAGTGAGGCGTTATCGATGTCATCTTCGGGCTCTTCTTCAATGGTGAGCCCATTAAGAAGATCGGCGGTTTCATCCATGATAGTCATATCACCGACATCAACTAGACGCGTTCTGAGGACTACTGGGGAGTAGTGCTTGCTTTGAGTCTTGTAAGTGCGGTTAAAGAATGCTGTCATCGTGAGCTTGTCGGATTCATAATAAGATTCGTGGCTCGGCTCAGCGTTTTCCTTGTCAGATCCTGAGAGTGAGTCTGGCGTTGTGACTTCGCTCCTGGGAGTCGCGTTGAGCGGGTCGAAAAGGTTGAGCACGCTGTATCTTGGATGGCTCATCGTAGAACAAGTCAAGAATGAAGAACTGCAGCACAGTCCACCCAAACCAACACCGTGACAGAGTGACAAACGCGTGACATGCTTTTGTTCCTAACGCGGTCACGTGGCCACTCAGCAGAATCTGGACCTGGAAGTCCTGGACAGGAGATTCCACTAACCTCGACTGCAAATAACATTCATCATGTCCGACGACACACGGTACTGCCTCTTGCGTGTTAAACGTTGAATCCCCGGCGGTAAGCCAAAGAATATCTTCTTCGTAGATATTGCAGGAACGACATTGTTTCAATGGTTTGGTCATTCTCTGACCACACAGAAAGTCAGTAATATTCATCAGATTCCAACGACAAAATACAGTCGATGGAACCCACCTCTATAAGTTCATATCCAGATTTCAAATGTTGCCCCTTCCTTAGCAAGAATACATGTGATATAAAGACTCAAGGCTGACTTGATGTAGGTTTTCTGACCGTACTGGTTCAGCAACGCTGTGTCATGACCGGCACAAATTTCTAGGTGAGATCGTTCGCAACATACAACGAATTAAGTGTCAGTGCACCGCTGGTGAGCCCTTCAACAAAGCAGGTGTGTATTAATACTTTTGCCAGGGTGTAGTGACAAGACGATGGCGGATCAGCGCCCAGACACCGCGGGGATTACTACTGAGCACTATTCAATTGTTTCACTGCTTTGGGATTTCCAACCGCGGATAACTTGCTCGTATACTTGGCGATTTGAAGAAGCTCAGCACTTACCCTTACCTCCTTTCTCGGACGGCGCACGTTAATTATTGCAGATCGTGGTCACGCTTCAATAAGACTTCATGTTTGTCAGATCAGGCTCACGTGGATATACTACGGGGACAAATTACAATTTGTTTTTGAAGATCCATTATTCACTATATTTGCGATGTCGCGCTAAATCGTCTTCATGAGTGATGGCGTATCTTGTTTACTTCTATCGAATACTCTGACAGTGTCAAGCGTGTCAACCACCAGTTTTCACCCATGACATGGACCACGCCGACGCTGCTGACACCGTCCAGGGAAAATAGGTTATTGCCGAGTCATAGGCAAAATGTTCTTCACGTTGTTGAACGACAAAGGTAGTCGCATCGTGAACGTCATCCTGTCGTCAGATTTCGCGGACCACGGTAGCGGGAACTCGTGAATTGATTCTTCGCAATACATTTGGCTGATAGCGACCTTATCAAAGTTTCTTCTTTCACTCCAAAGCCTCTTCTAACGAGTACCGGTACTTCGCCCCCTCATCATCGGCATGTAAGCGGGTGAATGTTTATATTGACTTGGATCTTTGGGGTTCCACTGGGGTGTTGTTGGATACAACGAAGTGCTAGGCCGGATGGTTTGCGCCGCCATCCCACGCACCCTGCTGGCGCGTGCTGCCTCAACACAGGTCCGGCTGCAGTACGGAGAAAGCTTCCCATTAACGTCGGCCCATCTTGGCTTTATTCTGCATAGCTGCCACAAAATAAATAGAAATTCGCTTTGTCAGGGGACACTGACGCACCTCGCACAGCTGATCCCTAAGTGCACTTGTTGTTGGGAGTGGATATCGCTGGGTGGATACTGATCTTGCACGTATTTTGGGTGCCAGCAGCATCCCCTGGACAGACTCTAGTCCTTCGCGTATCTTGGTGGGTATCCGCCCTTGAACGGACTGTGATCTCCCACGTATCTTGGTGGGTACATGCAGCCCCTGAGCAGTCTGTCGACCCATAGTCTTCGGGTGATTTTGGAATCCTAAGGGAATACAAGACGTTGCTAGGCAGAATTTAAGAACATGTGACACTTACGGAATTCCTCGCGGAGACGCACGAGAGCTTCGCCGAGCTCGTTTCTGCCGGTCCTCGTTGCGCCTATACCCCAGAAATAATCCGTTGGTGAATCCTACACGTCGAGGGCTCGAATAGCGTATAAAATGAAGTTAGAATCAGGATCACCTCCACGATATACGCGTTGCCTGTTGTCAATAACAGAACCTTTAGTCTATCGTCTTGCTCAAACTTGCACCGAATGGCCTTCTCCATCTGAGGGAAAATGTGAGTGAACAGACTCCTAGCTTATTTTTTTCCACGGAAGAAGTCACCTTCTCGATATTCTTATTGAACCAATCGTGACGAACGTATTGTTTCAGGCGCTGTGCCTCGCTGAATGCCGTGCTCGGGTTATCTCCGCACAATCGTATTTTCTCTGCCAAGTGTCGGTGGGAGCCAGTAAACTGCGCTCATCAATATCAGAGTCTCTATTTCAAGAGGGATCACATACCTTGAAAGACTGGAAGAGATGTTCACTGGTCGGGTACACTTTTCCCTCGTATTGAACCTTGTTGGGTGAAAAATTCGTGAATTCGTAAAACGGCTTGTGCTTGTCGTAGAAGAAGATGCAATTGTCAGGTTCTGCGATCCATGGCGCTACCGTGTCTTTCTTCAAGTTCGCAGATTTAAAAGATGATATGGTAGGGCTGTTGCGTTGGTCAACCTGCTCAAACGTCTTGTGAGGTTCTTCTCTATGTGAGGTAGACATCATCGACTTCGGAGCGCCGCGGCCAATTCCTAGTGAATGATGTGAACGGGAGGCGTGATTAGCTCAGAAGATAGGAAGATGTCGATGCATACAATCTTGGTACTAGTACGGCGAACGATAGGAAAGCTGCTTCCCCTGGGCTGTGGATCAGGTAGATATGACAGGCGCACAGCATGAGTGACACAGGCATACATATGTGTATACAATGGAAATGCATACTCACGCGAGGAATCAGAATGAGTCTCAGACGCGCAGTATCAGGATCGGCGGCGAGAGGGAAGATGAGCGCCGTGATTAATGTATGTCATTCGCCACCGCGTGTGCGCTGGATTTAGTTACATGTACATATAAGTAGTCCCCTCAATTAAGACGCGTGAACATCGGAGGTTATTGACATGTTTATTTAATTTAAAAGTACATAGTCCCTTTGATTAGTCACTATCGATATCGATCACCAGCGCAAGAACGGCATGCCAGGAAGCTCAGCATAATTTAAAGTCAGCTGAAGCAGATGCCCAATGCATTATGCATGGAAGTTCAGACAAAGTTCAGATAAATCAAAATTTAATTACTAGTACTATGATGCGCATTACGCCCATCTCATTCCTGGAATTACTTTCATGATGTTATAGCTTGGTGGATGGTGTCCGAATGCATGGGAAGGGTGTGTGGATGGCAGGAACGGTGTATGATGGACGCTGAGGGTGATGAGCCCGACAACGGTGAAGAGGGGCTTGACGACGACGACAACGAGCACGCTAACTGATACCCGCTCACTGCAGCGAGTGCACGCTTAAACTGCATTCGTCGTAATGATAGTAAAACCGTTACACAAAGAAATGAAGCCATATGTGGTGCTTGCTTCACCGTTAAATAAAGTGCCCTACAACATATAAACGAAAACCTTCCTCTAGTATTTTTCATCCTTGTCTATTGGCCGCTAAGGCGTAGCCCTACGGTAGACAGTACGTCTCTCCCCCAGTGAATCATAGATCATCACTCATCATACATCACAAGATAACATGGACGAATGGCACCATCATCATACACAACTAGCTCGTCATGGTTGAGTGCGCCAGATACAGATTTTTCACCCAAGACCTGAGAAGTATACAGCTGACTCCAGCGTCCAGAGACAAGGTATGTCGAGACTTACCGAGTCAAACCCACTTGGAGCACCATTGAGATCAGTCTGATCCGACGTCAGCTTGTATCCTTTTCCGACGACGACGTGATTAAGGAGCATGGCCTTGAGGGATGACGACTTCAAGTTCTCGGTGTAGTCATTCGACCTGAGCAAAGGTGGTCAGGACTGAATATTATGACTGTACATCTACGCGTTCGGCTCACTTTGATGAAGTAGACGATGTATATATTCCACATCCAAACCTACGAATGCAACTGTGAGATTGACGATTTGGCGTGAGGACCAGCAGCGCATACCTTTCAAACTTGGAGCGGGTCGTCACGGCTGCGACAGAATAACGGACTTTAAAACCGTTCTGAATGATGCTACATAAAGCACAGGATGATGATGAGCAAAGATTGGTATTTCCAGAATCCCCCAGATTGCAGTCACGCTTTGTACCATGCCAGCGACGATTTTCGTTCCCCTCGGTCATTGCTTTGCCATTGGAAGACAATTTTCCAGCGAAGTGGCCTCGAGACTCAACCTTTGCACTATGGAGCAATAGAGTATTGAGAATACCTCGGCTGACTGAAACAATACTGACCGATAATTGTCGTATCGTTTGTTGATATTCGAAGAGACTATGATCTTGTAAATGTGCCGTACAGAGGGCCGCACTTTGTCGGTGTGTCTCCAGGAATCGTAGAATTGGGTTTCGACTGAACGAAATGAGAGGCGCTACACGATCGCGATTGGAAGCTTACTGTTGGTATAGTCATTGTGGTTGGAAGGGATCTCCAGGAGCTGGGGTGCGTTTTGTTGGGCTTCCTGATGGCATTGAGAGCTACAATAGTAGCGGAAACGCTGTGATTGGGGACGTTTCTTGCATGAGAGACATGCGTCCGAAGAAACAACGCTAACAACCATTTCCATGATACAAGTCGAACTAAAGTTGTCCGCGCAACTTACAAACTGTCAGCTCCTGCGTTTGTCGCATTCCTAGCACATGCTTTTCCACAGTAGGGATGCGTGACATTCCCGTCAGTGTATCTCGGCGCCGCTTGGCAGTGCTATGGGGTGCACAGGATAATGAGCTCGACGAAGGGTAGAGTCACAAACAAAGACACCTTGCAAAGGTTGGACGCTTGCGCTGCACATCTTCTTCCGCAAAACTGGTGCGGTGGATACTTTGGTTTGATGCCACAAAACTGAGTAAATATCAGTATGATAGATTCTCTCTGACATGGGGTGATCTTTTCCCTTACTTCACACATGCCTGAGGCCATTGCTACAGAAAGGTAAGGGCAACCTCGGAGGGAATGTAACAAAAGCCGTAGAACACATAACCACCATCAGGATAAGCCAGTTATATCTGTTGAACCCGCATGAGGACTTGCATAGGATCATGCTACCCTAAAAGGCAGGCAGGCAAATCAGATTCAAATCAGAATCTATGGTTCATTAACGCACAAGGTTCTATGAGCGGTGTGGCAGGATGTGGCATTCTAGGGCTGCCTTGAAGCGTGTCGTCACAGACGGGCCGCTGTCACACGCTGGTGACTAATGTAACTTGAAACGAGGACGCATGTTGCCTGGGTATGAGCCTCGATTGGCGACGATTGGCGCCGTATAAAATGATACTAATATTATAAAAGCGCTAGAAATAATAAGTCATGACTGGTCGCGGGATTTATAAAATTGAATCTAGTGACGATAAGTTCACAACGTTCTGCTTCCAGGAGCCGCGACTTTGACGCATTGCTGGCCTGCAGCATAACATTGAAACAGTGGCGATGATATTCCCGTAAATTCAGCCAGAACTTTACGAAATCACTGGCCCCTGTGGCAATACCCGTAGTACTGTCACTTCATCAGTGACCGTAATTGACAAACCACGTCAAGAAGTGACTCGCGTATATATACAATTAAGGGATAGTATCCTTCATCTACGAAATGGGGAGGATGAGATCGGTCAGGCAACGTGTGACTATGCACAGTGTTCTGCTGCACAGGATGTATCAGATAGAGCAGACAATTAGTGATGGCATCGGGCCAGGCGCATATAACAGCCGAACAGGAGATAACAAAGTTTCACCTGTATGTACGTGTATGTGTTTGCTTATGTATGCCTGTGTGAACCCAAAGATCACGCTGTACTCTAGTCGCCCGTTCGCTGATATCCGTGCTACTGCATACTAATACAAAGGCTTTATGGACATTGACGTATGTTGTGTTCTGAGCTAATTATTTCTCCTTTCCGCCTCTGAAGTGACGATATTAACCATGCCTTCATCACCCCCGTCTCAGCAGGCTGACGATTTCGACTATGATAGTTCTAGTGCATCATCGTTTAAATCTGCAAGGAGGACACAGCAACGCCGTGGATCACAGAACCTGAAAATTGCATCTTCTTCTACGACAAACACAAGCCATTTTACGAATTCACGAATTTTTCCTACCACGAGATTAAGTACGAGGGAAAAGTGTACCCGACCAGCGAACATCTCTTCCAGTCTTTCAAGGTATATCATTCTGCTGGAAACCGAAGCGCTGATATTGATGGGTGCAGTTCATTGGAGACAACAAACACTTGGCAGAGCAAATCCGGCTGTGCGGAAGTAACCCAATGGCAGCGTTCAACGAGGCCCGGCACCTTAAAAAGTATGTTCGCGCCGACTGGCTCGACAAGAATGTCAAGGAGGTGATTTTCTTCCCGTAGAAAACAAATTTGTTAGGAGGATTTTTACTTCACAATTACCATCAGATGGAGAAAGCTATTCGGTACAAGTTTGAGCAACACAATACACTAAAGATACTATTATTGACAACGGGCAATGCGCATATGGTAGAGGTGAGCCTGATTCTAACTATATGTGATACCCTTTTCGAACCTTCGGCGCGTAGGATTCCCCGACAGACTACTTCTGGGGCATAGGCGCAACGAGGACCGGCAGAAATGAGCTCGGAAAAGCTCTCGTGCGTCTTCGCGAGGAGTTCCGTGAGTGTTGCATTTTTAGAGTCGAGTTCTGCGTGGTGACGTCTTGTTATCCTTCAGGATTCGAAAACCACCCCAAGATTATGCGTCAAAAGTCTGCTCAGGTTTCTGCCAAGAATCGTGCGGAATCAGAGTCTACCCAGCGGCATCTATTTCCGGCAGCAAAGGCACCTCAAGGCATGTGCAAGGTGCGGGAATATGCCCTGAATAAGCGAGTTTCTGCGTTCAACACTTAATTTTGGCAGGAATGCAAAGTCAGGCCAAAATGGTTCAATACTCAGGACAATAGCCTTCTGCCTTTCTGTGGCAGAAGATGTGCACAACGAGCTCAAGCCACGGTCAACGGACCCCAGCAGCAACAGTCCCATGAGCCGATAGGATACCAGGGGAAATTGGTAAATGTTGGCACTGAGAGTTCGAGCATGCCACACACTGGTGGTCACATGCAGCAACAGTCCCATGAGCCGATAGGATACCAGAGGAAATTGGTAACCGCCGGCACTGAGAGTTCGAGCATGCTACACACTGGTGGTCACATGCAGCAACAGTCCTATGAGCCTACTGGCCACCAGAGGGAAATGGTAAATGTTGGCACTGAAACTTCGAGCATGCCATACACTGGTGGTCACCAATAGGCGGACCATACTTATCTTATGTAAGATGGTTACTCATATTCTTACCTTTGTTACTGTTGCAAGACGTTAAGAGCAGTCTGTCTTTCTCTGTATGAACATATATTCTGGGGACGACAAAACATGTGTGCACTGATGTGACTGTGTGGTTAGCGTTCGTGAATCGTACTTGACCCATGATGTGCTATGAGCCTATGACGCCTATTGCATTGACGGCGTCAGGGAGGTCGCAACGATCTCCTTTTTAATTTGAAGGACTGCACTGTGAGACAACAGCTCGAATTTATAGCTGATACCAATGTCTGAAAGGTTGAGTGCATCAACTCAACCGTCTAATTGATTTCTGTAGATGGCCTCGCAGGTACTCCAACTGTTGCCGCCGGATCATGATCTTCAAGTTGTCGCCAGGGCAGAGAGATGAAACGCACCTCCGAAGTGACAGTGTGATCTTCATCTTTCCAAGGCACAAAGGGTGGTAGCGGTACACATTGCCCGCAATTGCGGAGATACGAGCCACCAAATCCAAACCTGGTATACGTAGTTATTCTTTCCTAAGTTTCCACGGGAGGTTTGTCCTGATGAGTCAAGAGATCTAGAGCACGGCCATATATGTAAGTACTTATTGAAAACACTGCTCTTGCACAGGACTGCCTAGAATAAAGTTGTGCTGGGTTTGAAATTTGCACATGAATGATTCTGAGAGATCTGGGGATGTACATGGAGGTTAGTTAATAATTACACGATCAATCGATCTGACGCAATCCCGAACGTTTGAACAGTCCTCAAATGAACCAAAAAACCGCAACACTATAACAATCCCCTCCCCCCAGGTCAGCCAAATATTTTACCTCGCGCAATGAGTTTTTATACCTACATGCGATGGGGGCACCCTAGTCAGTCTCCGTCCTCTGCACTGTCGTGGTTCACTCAGTTGCCTGACGCCTTGGATTTCAGTTCTCTTCTCGTTGATTATTTTGTTCTGTATCATCGAGGTATGTCACGGTGCGCGTTTTATTTCAACAGTGAAATAATGATCCCCTGTGATAGCTTTCAACCTCAGCTTTGGCTCACGTCACGTTTTAATGTCAATCACAGCTACTTCAGTCTAGCTGAACGAGACCGTACTCGTTTTCTATTGTTCGCTTCGTTGTGGACGATCATATTTTCTGGTCTTTACATGCTGTTCTTCTTTTATCTTCCAGATAGTGATTTGAGCAGTGTGGCTTCTCACTTCGTCTTGTATGTAGACTTTCTTTGACAGTCGAACTTGCTGACCACCAACTTGCTGTAGCCTGTTTCTGACATGGATCTTCTGGAGCGCGGGCGCTTTTGGTATAACTACTGTTCTCACCGGAGGGCTGAATAACAAGTTGGTACATCTTCCTACTACATGTTGCTCACCTCCCATCTTCCTAGTAACCAATGCGTGGTCATGTATTGCAGTCAACTTAGTGCGCTAAATGACGTTGCTTGGATTATTTGGTATGTATCATTGATATGTCTATTGCTTCCTTATTCACATTCTTGCTAGGTTTCTTGTAACTTTTGCAGTCCTTGTTGTGATCATCCGCGGCATTCTTGCAGTACATCGAATGATAGGATCCGCGGGCCATTGATTGCTTGAGCGGGCAGGTTGTCGCATACTCCTGTGGTTGGGTCTCCGCGACTGCGAAACATCACCTTGAGCTTCACTCCATTTCTAGGGCCTTGTTCTGTTTAGTTTTTGATTCCCCAGACGATCTGCAACACCTAAAACTGTATTACCACCCCATCCCTTGCCATTATAGTTACTGACATACATCGATGATATTGAATCAGCGCCCTCATTCCTCCTTCGCGTTATCTCGATTTATTACGTCGTTTTGGTGACAAGCAACTTAAGTAGATGGGAGGCGTTTGAAATGAGTATTGGGATATTAGGGACTACTACTGCGAAGTCCACACTCCCTGACCGCCCCTCACACTTGAAGTAGTGGAGGGAAGGAGCCTGAGTTTCTACCAATGCAGGCGGCACTTCTCAGGTTAGGTACTATCTTTGTGAATCTCTCGGCTCTTCAGATGTCATTGTTACTACCAATGCGACTTGCGTGTGTTTCATGTCCCTTGTGTTCAGAACACATCAACAAAGCGCTTCACTAGTACACGAGGACAAAAACAATGCGAAACGCTGCCACTGGACGGAGCGAGAGAGTACCAGAATGTACGAGAGAGTAGGAAAGATGGGAGGGAGTGCAAGAGTAAAGAGAGCACGAGGGTGCGAGAAGTTGCGAGGAGACGGCGCAAGAGAGTACGAGAAAATGGGAGAGTACAAAAGAGTAAAGAAGCACAAAAAGGTGCGAGATGTTGCGAGGTGCAGGGAATTCGAGGTGCGAGGGAGTGCAGAGAAGGTGCGAACGTGTGAAAGAGGTACGAGATGGCAGGGGAACCTGGATGTTGCGAGCGTTTCGGATACCGAGAGACGGTACAAGGTGTCCCGTGCAAACTTAAGGTTCCTGGTTGAGATTGGGCAGTGACTTTGGTGACTTTGTCACGTTTGCTTTTAAAGTTTGACAATCATGGCCGCCGCGGGCAATCAATTATGTATTGATGGCATCGACACGATCTTCACGTACAGCTAGCCAAGTCCTATGATTAACGAGGTGCTGTACAGATACTAGCGTGCGGGCGGTGCAACCTCAGGCGCGCTAAGATACCAGGAGCATATTTATGTAGATTCCGGTCGGTGCTCCGTTTATATGCTTACACATGGACGAGTTCTCTTCGGAGAATCCTATCAACCGCACCGCAGGTTGGGGCAGCTGCTTGGTGCATCTGAGCAGTGATAGTGCTCACTTCGTTGAAGGTAGCCTGTATTCTACTCATTGTTTCAATACAGCTAAACCTGCTCTTTCAGTTGAGCACCTTTTCAAAAAGGGATGGCAACATCGCAAGAAACGAAGGCCAAAGATACAGGGAATATTTAGGATTATCTGGCCTGACAGTAATCTACAGCCATATCTACATTACAGGTATTGTTGATAAACGCTCGAAGTGAAAGTGGCGAGCACTGACCATTGTTGCGTCATAGGAAGCAGGTGCAGGCCCATGTAAGGGCTCCGGACAAACCAGGGAACGAGAAGTTACTTTTCCATGGTACAAACAGGGCATGTCTCCTAGGAGAATCCCCAAGACACGTTTCCTCGTGTAACCTCAACGAGTGCTATCTTTGCTCTATCTTGCGCGTATCTTTTGATGTCAATAAATGTGGTAAGGTTCCTCTCGATCACCTTCTTATCTGCCGCCTGACCCTTCATAGGCACGAAGAACGGTTTCAGAAGGTGAGAAAAGGCATTTAGAATCCTGTAGACTGTTCTGACAGCTAGTCTCGTAGGTTTGGGCAGGGTATATATACCACTGCTTGCTCGTCAAGTCTGTTTATCTTCCTTTTTTACATCGGTGCACCCGCTCAATCGCAGCACAGAAGCTGACGATTACTCTTGCAATTTGTCACGAGATGCACGCCTCCACACTATGCTGGTTAATCGCGTTGTCGTTGGGAGGTCGCATAACCAGCACGGGAACGCATCTCACCTCGTGAAACCTCCCGATGGTTTCGATTCTGTAGGTTCCTCTTTGTCTGACCAAGTAACTTGCTCACATCCATGCAGGTTACTGGAAAGACTGGCAAGAACCTGAACTTTGAGGGCGAGTTTACATTTCTCATCTACTTATGTATTTTCACTTATCTTCTATGTTCGACACAGAAACTGTATGCTACACAAATGACGCTGTGCGTCCTGCGTATCTTATCGTGTATGGTCACAAGCCCGTAGATTCGTCTAAGCTAGGTTTTGAGGCCCTGATGTTAGCGTTATTCAAGACTCCGTTAGCCTCATGAACGGCAATTTAACTCTGACATCACAGCCAAGATAAGAAATGGGGGTGTTTGAGGGACACTTATTGATTTATTCGAAGCATAATACTACTACTTGAAGTACTATGCCTCACGATGCAGTCTTCACCCCCAGATTTGTAGTACATTCATTACTTACACGATTAGGATGTACTAGATATCCCTGCAAAAAAAGTAAAGAAACGCGCTAAAATGATGTGAAAGCCGAGTTCACCATTGCCCACAGCGAACACGAAGGGTTTCGGGTGAGAGCATGTCGTGGGAACGACTGACTAGCGTTGACGTTGCTTACCCGTTTGAGCTGTAACTTACAGTTATTTACAGTCAAGTTGGGACATGTGATGCATATCTAAGTGCAGGTTTTTTGGGCCCCTGTGCACCGCCGGTGTACACCCAATCTGTCATCGTTGATCATGCTGTAATCTAGCTGACTTCTAGTATGCCCTGGTGATGCCTGGCCCGATCCTTCCACGCACGGACTTCATAAGTGCCTGGTCAGATTGCTAAATTGCGCATGACCTGAAACGGCACTTGGCTATATCCAACATTTTCCAGGCTCGGCGCGATGGGTAGCTGGCAGTACATCCACGTTCCTACGCAGATCCAAGCAGCTCAAGCTCAACAGTCTGCGCCTGCTAATATGACTAGGTTCACAGGGACTGCGAACCCAGCAATGTGTGACGTATGTGAACCGAACTAGGTCTTTAATTTTCAAGAGCAAACGCCGTTGCAGACTTGTAATGTTCGTCCGAAATACGTCGATGGACAGAAGACGCACCCGTACTGCGGGAAGACTTGCGCAGCTGCTGCAAAAAACAGCCATACTCCCAACAGTAAACTTAAGCGAAACAAGTCTGGCAAAGCCTCTACTCGCGGATTGTGCGACGTACGTGGATTGGTACTCATTTAAAGGTTTAAGTCAACTGACATGTATCACCTCAGCATTGCAATAGTCAACCCAAGTACAACGATGGGAAAAAGACCCATCCATACTGTAGCAGAACTTGCGCACAGAAAGCGAAGCCTGCAGGAACGCCTGTTGCACAGCCTACTATACAGCCAGCCAAGTCCGTTCAACCGTCCTTCTGTTGGGTGCTGATAGTACTTACTACCGCTTCTCGATCCAGTCCAGTCAAAAATGGTTGCTTGTGGTGCGGAAAGGCTATGAGGAACAAGGGCCACTTCTGCGGTCGGGCGTGTACGTCAGCGGCTGAGAACAGCGCCCCAAGGCTCATAGAAGTCCCCCAAGGACACGACACATTCAAGAGCGGTAAGTAGCACCCGCAAGTTAGTGCGGGCGGTTGATGAATGTTTATATGCCATAGTTGCCGACCAATTTAAGACGTCGTGGAGACATCAGACTATATGCCCGACAGTTCGGAGGGTGTACAAAGTGATCGCGCCGCCAGCCTCCATTGCTAAATACGAGGCATATCGGTCAGTCTTCGTAAATGTAAGTGCTGACGTTTTGACTGACAGGGAACAGGGCTACTGTCGAGCGTCGTGGAAACTTTGTCTCAGCTGGGCGCTCGGCGGGAAACGAAAATCGCCGCTGGCACGGTACGACCAGAGAATGCAATCTGGGCGATAATGGCAACTGCACGCCATGTTCGTCTCAGACATGTCCGCTGTGCTGCATCATCAGGACGTCTTACGACCTGAATTGCTTTGGCAAGAAGACCGGCTGGGGCCGGTATGTTACCCTTTAACACGATCATTCCTGGTATCTTGACGCGTACACCAGGTTTGGTCACGGCATCTACACTTCGTCGACGTCTTCGAAATCAAACGACTATTCCTGGAACACCAACTCATCGACTTTGAAGGCGATGTTGCTAAACAAAGTGGTTGTTGGCAAAGGTTACAAGATGACGCAAGACAACACGTCGTTAAAAGCGCCTCCAACTGGTTATGACTCTGTATGTACACTGTCTTTAGCTTGTTGTATTCGCTCAAGTGCTCTAGGTCCTCGCAGAGGTCGTGAATGGAGGATCGCTGAATCATGATGAGCTCGTGTGCTACACGAATGATGCGGTCCTCCCGTCCTACGTTGTCATGTACGATGCGTGACAGGAATAACCCCCTCTGTGGACAAGCACCATATAACTTGTTATAAACATGCCAAATGTTCACCAAATGTTATATTTGTTCAACGCATGCAGGCAGGCCACTATGATGTTCACGAGAGATTTTCGTTTCAAACCACACCCGATGTGTATCCACTAGTATACATCCTAGGCAGAATACAATCATTTCCATAGGGCTTTATTAATACAAACTTACAAGGGATCGCGCATGATCCTAACAGCCTTGTGGCAAGGAACAGCACCACAGTTTTGGTTTGTTTAATCCTTCCAACACAGTTGTGCAATCCGTTAAGCTCAGTTCCTACGTGAAGAACCCCCCTTCCTTAGAGTCGATGGAACAAGGGGGAGGCCTTGTTATTTCAGCAACGCAGGGTTCAAGGTTACAAACACTTTGACGTGATGCTCGAACACATTATGTATAGATTTGAGGAACACCATATCAAAACCTGATTTTATTTTGAGAGCACTTCCGTTATACAGGAGTCAGAAACTTTGCCTGCTTCCATTGCCAATGTCTCCTGATGCTCCGATGTTGTGTCTGATGACGAACTTAAATTCAAGTCCACATGAATGTCCTTCGTGAAATGTGCAGAACTGATTTGGGAAATATCGAATTCGTGGACTGTCTGTGGCTGCAGGTAGGACTCCCGGGCAATGAAGCTGAATAAACTATCAGTCAGCTGTCTCTTCTATTCCCGCTCAGGGTGACTTACTTGGCGAGAAGACATGTAGCATATACTGCCATGTCAAGAAGTCAGAACACCATTCGATGTACTTGAGCAATGATAACAAGATTCTCACAGCATCCCATAGGAAAACACGTATATAGATGTTTGATGACGAAACTGCAAACTGCCCACTGTATCTTTGTTAGAGGAACGATTTAAGGGTGAGAAGGATGAAAGAATTCACAATTCCAAGAGAAATGAACGCCGCTACACTACGCAAGGAGTGAGCACACGCCCATCGTCAATGCTAATGGACTGACGTTGTAACCAAGCCCGTCTGCGAGCAAAAAATTATGAGTTTCGTGATCATTCGGTTAGTTCTAGACATCGAGAAAGTGAGTTTAAAGTTCATTTGGTGCTTGAACATATCAATCACCTTGGAGATTCAGTTTTATTACTGTAGAGAATGTAGGCCAAAGTACCAGCGATAAGAATATCACCGATTGCTGAACAACCAATCGAGATCGGAGGAGCCCACTTAATCCTTGTGAGTAACATCCCGGTCAACGGAAGAACGAACTTACAACAGCCATCGTGTAGTAAGCACGATCACTTAGTTTGAAACTGTCCTGTGTTGAGAAATGCCTGGCAGCGCGAAGTTGGTAAATTGGACCTACATCATGCAGATAGCCTTGAGAAACCCGAAAACTGTTTTTTATGATGAAGTAGCAACTCTCCACTGCAGCATAATTACTGTACCTTGCTCCATAGCACAAAATGCAATCTGATTGGCGCAATTAGCCACTGCTTCTGAGGCAACCCAATACACTCCCTACCAGAACAAATGTCATTCTCCGTTTACCACTGAGAATCTTCTCAACTTCATGCACGCATTAGAGAGAAGCACAATAGTGGTATCTTGGTGACACATACGTCTGCAAACCCTACAGATGAAAACGCCATGTACAAGAGATGTGGTCAATGTCTGAAACGACAGTGAACTTTAAGTCAAGTCCGGAGGAAGAAAGTTTTACTTACACATATTCCAGTGTAGATCGCCCATTCTCTATAGTTCTGTCAGAAAGAGCATTGATAAATCACTGACAACACTAACGTCGACATACGGCCAATGAATTGGGGGAAATCCTCGAAATCCATTGTATGAACGCCCGCGATCCAAGAAGTAAGCGATCTAGCGAGAATTACAGTGGTACGCAAACATATTTTCAATAAGGGCTCACATTTGAGCAGCTTGCATCAACCTATAAAGTGTCGTCAGTCTTCACGTCAAGTGCTGCACTAGGGATATTTACCAGATGAAGGCAACCTGTTCTGCACTGTCAGCTGTCAGTCTGTGATATGCGATCTAATTTCGTACGAGAGTTTTGGTCTGCCAGTTTTCTCGGGATCGAATGGTATGTCTCCTGAAATAGATCCAGACTTGCGCGGTCAAAATCAAGAAAACACTATCGGCCTTCATTAGTAGATACTAGATGACTGCATCGATGAAACAATCCCACGTAGATGATATACCGAGACCGGTCATCAGGGAAGCCATGCTTTCGCTGTATGTCGCCGTGGCCCGGGTCATGGAATCCTGATTTTATGGAGGATGAGATGTAGATCAGGAGCAAGGGAAAAAGAGTGACCATACATTATATCTTTGAGTGTTATCTGACTTATACCGCTACTATCGGTAACCGCAACGGCCGGTAAATGTTCCATCTAGAACGCAAGAAGCATCTACTGTTAGCGTCACCATAAGACATTCCCGGGCCGACACCCACGGTCAGACAGGTCAAACGGTACCATTACGAGAGGTTACGAGCCATTACGCGTCATGAGCTTTAGAGTTTTGAAGTTGTGATGCATGCATCACAACTCTCCATCAAGCAGGATTTGTGCACGGCGGTATTCGGACGAAAATTAAGTCTCATATTAGAGAAGGATGGAGACGTTATTAGAAACAAACGATCTGTGCATTATGTCCAAAGGATCATAGCGACTCGACTTGAGACGCTTTCGAGAAACCTGCTCCTCCTTGCATTACCAATGTCTCCTGATGTCCAGAGGTAGTGTCTGGTAAATCCAAGCCCTCATGAATATATTGCGTGAAACGTGAGAAACTGATTTCGGAAATCTCGATTTCGTCGTGGATGGTCTGTGGCTGTAGGTAGGATTCACGAGCAATGAAGCTGAGTGAACTATCAGTCGCCTCTTTTATTGCTGTGGAGAACAACTCACTTGGCGAGAAGACATGTAGCATATACTGCCATAATGCCAGAACGTCAGCATATTCTATGTATTTGAGTGATGTAATAAGATTCTCACAGCCTCCAATGGGAAAATACATATATAGATGTTTGATGTCGAAGCGGCAGACTGCCCACTGCATCTTGGTCAGAGCGATGATTTAGGGTGTGAGACGAAGAAAAGCACTCACAATTCCAAGAGCAACGAATGCCGCCATGCTACGCAAGGAGTGAGTACACCCATCGTCAATGTCAATGAACTGACGTTGTAGCCAAGCCCGTCTGTAAGCAGAAGATTATGAGTTTCGTGATCATTCGGTTAGTGCTAGGCATCAAGAAGGTGAATTTAATGTTCATTTGGTGCTTGAACTTATCAATCACCTTAGAGATTCAGTTTTATTTCTGTGAAGAATACAAGCCAAAGCACCAGCGATAAGAATATCACCGATTGCCGAACAACCAAGGGAGATTGGGGTGGACCACTTCATCCTCGTGAGTACTAGTTATATCCCTAGAACGAACTCACCAGAGCCATCGAGGAGTATGCATCATTGGTAAGGTTAAAGCTGTTTCATGTGTTTGAAAATGCCTGACAACTCGAGACGGATGGATGGAACTTACATGGAAATAGCAGAGAGAAGACCAAAGACTGCTCATCGTGAGTAAGTAACAACTCTCCGCTGCACCATAAATCACTGGACCTTGCTCGATGACACACAGTGCAATCTGTTTGGAGTATTTCAGTGAATGCTCCCGGGGCAAGTCAATATAATCCCACCAGAACGAATGACATTCTCCGTTGACTACAGAGACTCTTTTCGACTGTATGCATGCATTAGGGAGAGGTATCATCGCTAAACCAACCCAGTGATACGTACGGCTGCAAACCCTATAGATGAAAACACCATGCACAAGCGAGGTGGTCAAGGACTGTGAAGCGACGGTGAGCTTGACGATGGAGCCGGGTGAAGAAGAGCCCGTTTACACATATTCCAGAGTACAGCGCCCATTCTCTGTCGTTTCGTCAGAAATAGCATTGAAAAGTCACTGAAGGTACTAACATCGACAAGTAGCCAATGAAAACGAGAGAATCGTCGAACTCTGTCACATGAACGCTCACGATCCGAGAAGTAAACACCCTAGTAACAATTCTAGCGGCATGCACAAATTCTTTTTCAAGGTCTCACATTTGAACAGCTTGCGCTAACCTGTGAAACAATGTCAGCCTTGCCGTCAAATAAAGTGCTGTATACTTGGAGAAAGTAAATACCATATGAAGGCAACCTGTCATGGATTGTCAGCCGATAGACTATATAGTATGCAATCTAAATTCGTACGAGAACTTTGCACTGTCTATTTTCTCGAGATCGAATTGTGTGCCTTCGGAAATAGATCCAGACTTGCGCCGTCAAAATGGAGAAAACTCTGTCGGCATTCGTCAGATGGTTGTTGAAGCCGCCGCTGCTGACAACACAGTCGCACATAGATGATATACCAACACCGGTCATCATGGAAGCCATACTTCCGCTGGCAAACTCACTGTATGTTACCTGGCTCATAGACTCCGTAGTTTTTTTTCGTTCTATGCCAGAGGATGAGATGTCGATTGGGATCGAAGGATGGAGAAACAATACAACAAGCCATCTTTTGAGTGCTTTCTCGCCAGCATCGCTCCTGCGCAGTTACCATTGCAAATAGATGGTGCTAAGCTTACTATAGGCAAGGGCAGGGCTATAGCTAGCGCTCAGGCCACCGGCCTGGGCATGACTCGGATGATCTGGCACATGGATATGTTGAACTTACAGCCATTTGCAGAACGCTAGACCGGAGCAAAAAAAATACATACATTCGGGCAATGAGTCGGACTTGAGTCGGACCATGAGGACCAATTATGTAACCCCGAGAGCCCCTCCTACGTATCTGATCGGAGACAGAAATTCAAACACCGTTGTGTATGGAGTTTTTGCGTTTTGGCCTAGTGTTCTGCAAATGGCTGTAATAAACAATTTTTGTGAACATTAAGTCAGCGTACATCAATTCATATTTGAATTTGGCTGGTTGTGGTTGTGGCTGGGCTTTACTTTCCCCAAGACGTGCTCGCACTCATGATCTCGCAGAGGGCACATAGACAGGAATACTGTTGACTGCGAAGCGACAAATATCAGGAGGACGGAGGGTTGATCGACTTTGACTGCCAGTCACTGGACAGACAAGAATCAAAATTGTGGATGTCAGATATCTGATGGAGATAAATACAGTAGATGTAGAGACGTATATGATAGAAACCTGATTCTAGCCAATCGCGACATCGAGATGGACAGTATTACTTATAGCGACTCGACTTGACAGGAGGACGCTTTCGAGAAACCTGATCCTCCTTCCAATGTCTCTGTCTGCTTGTAGTTGACGTGTGGTAAATCCAAGCTCACATGGATCTCCTCCGTGAAACGTGCAAAACTGATTTTGGAAATCTCGGTTTCGTGGACTGTCTGTGGCTGCAGATAGGATTCCCGAGCGATGAAGCTGAACGAGATATCAGTGACCTCTTCTATTACCGCTGAGAACGACTTACTTGGCGAGAAGACATGTAGCATATACTTTCATGCCAGGATGTCAGAACATTCCATGTATCTGATTGTAAAATAACGAGACTCACAGCCTCCAATAGGAAAACACATATATAGATGGTAGATATCGAAACGGCAAGCTGCCCACTGTATCTTGGTTAGAGCCATGATTAATGCGCGAGATGAATAGAAGCACTCACAATTCCAATAGTGATGGACGCCGCCACGCTACACAGGAAGCAGTGAGTACGTACCCATTGTCGATAAAAAGAACTTGCGTTGTAATCAAGCCCGTCTGCGAGCAGAACATTATGAGTTTCGTGATTATCTGGTTAGTTCTGAGCACCGAGATGGTCAATTACAGAGGTTAATTTCAGAATCGAACTTATCAATCACCTTGGCGATACGGTTCTATTCTTATGGAGAATATAGGCCAAAGTTCCAGCGACAAGAATGTCATTGATTACTGAACAACCAAGCGAGATCGAGGTAGACCACTTCATCCTTGTGAGTTGCATCCTGATCAATGATAAAACAAACTTACTAGGGCCATGGTTTTGTAAGGATAAATACGTAGTCTGAAGCTGTTTCCCATATTTGAGAAACGCCTGACAGGGAGACACTAATAAAATGGGACCTACATGCAGATAGCACTGAGAAGACCAAAAACTGTATTTTCCGTGATTAAAATTGCGATTCTCCATTGCAGGATAAATTACTGCACCTTGCTCCATGACACAAAATACAATCTGGTGCGCAATTAGTCAGTGTTTCCGAGGCAGCCAAACGCTTACTAGGACGAATGACATTCTCCGTTTACCACAGAGACTCTTCTCAACTTCATAGGCGCATCAGAAAGACGCGTGATAGTAGTACGTTGGTAGCACGTACGTCTGTAAACCCTACAGATGAAAACGCCATGTACAAGGGACGTGGTCAAGGACTATGAAACAACAGTGAGCTTAAGGTCGAGACCGGGGGTAGGGAAGCCTTTCTTACACATATTCCAGAATACAGCGCCCATTCTCTATCATTCTGTCAGACGGAGCCTTGATGAGTCACCGACGATGAGTACTAACGTCAACATATGGCCAATGAAATGGGGTACATCCTCGAACTCCATTGTATGAAAACGCGAGATCCGAGAACAGATTGCCCTGGCAGGAATTCCAGTGACCTGTCCACAAGTTTTCAATAGGGACTCACATTTGAGCAGCTTGTATTAACCTATAACGCAACATCAGTCTTTCCGTCAACTGCAGCATGCATAATCGGAAATATTTACCAGATGAAGGCAACCTGTTCTGCGTTGTCAGTCGTCATTCTGCGATATGCGATATAAACTCGTACGAGAAGTTTGCTCTGCCTGTTTTCTCGAGATCGAATTGTGTGCCTTCGGAAATAGATCCAGACTTGCGCCGTCAAGATGAAGAAAACTCTATTAGCTTTCATTAGACGACCGCTGATATGGTTCTCGATAACGCAATCATACATGGATGATATACCAAGGCCAGTCATCAGGGAAGCCATGCTTCCGCTACCGAAATTGTATGACATCGTGACTTGGGTCATGGAATGCAATTATTACTGGTGTTTTCTGATTCTATGGAGGATGAGATGTGGATTGAAGGAAGAATAGTAACCATACGACCGTGACATGTTCTTGAGTCCTATCCAACCGGCATCGCCACTAGGTAACCGCAAAGAACGGTGACTAGTAGAGCGCAAAATAAGATGGGCGTAGCGCTCAAGCCTTGTTAATGCGGCTAGGCTGGATGTGGCGATCTTATCTTTGTAGCATTTTTCGGCACCGGTTGGCTACTAGATCTAACCTTTTAGTTTTTACTCACTCACGATCTCCAGCTAATCATGAAGCAGAATGCATCTTCGGGTTCAATCAGGAGGTTCGGCCGACCATTTCGACTCCAGCAGATAGACGTCACTAGCTAGTCACTTGCTGTGTATGCTTCATCCATTCGGCGATGACTTTGCCTGTATCAGTGTCCCACAACCTCACTCCACCGTCGTCACACCCGTAATCCACTTTCTCCCCGCCCGGACTATATATGGTGCACACATGCCACACATGTATGCCTTCTCCCTATCTGTTTCCCACTCTTCAAAACTTCAAGCCCCATACCCGCAGCGATTCGCCGCTTGAACGAGTAATAAACTGCTGGGCAGTGGGCGCGGCTACACAATTGGACAAGGAGCGTTTGTTAATTCAGAGTTGAGTACACTAGAAGTTCGAACTGGTATTTGAAATGTGTCAGGTATCATCCACGTGTTCATTTCAAAGTTTATGCACATCTGTACAGGCTGTGCAAAGCAGGAAACGACGACCTTCTTCCTTCTGCTAGGGAGACCAAGGCTGTGCAGCTGAAGCTTGTTTGTGACTCATAAATCGCATTCCGTGGACCGCACACCATCATGTGTCCCGCCATGACCTTGAAATATTTATTGTTAATATCCAATCGTATCTCTCGTTACACTGATGTCAGTCACCACGCGTAAACCTCGTGGCATAGCTTTGGTGAATCGCAATAGCCCTCCGAAATTAGTCAAGGCGATGTCTGCCCTGAGAAGGCGCCATGACTTTCACATAGTTCAAATCGCCAGGGCTAGTTTCTTGCGGAGGTCTAGATACGTCAACCGGATGATGCGATAGCCGGGAGCTGCTGGAGGTATCGCACTCCGTGCGATCAGTGATTCAGCGCCCATCCACATCTGTACCATTTATGTGACTTGCACATGGTACTACTCAGCTGGTGCCTTATTAACCTCTCCACGGCAACGCCGCCGACAGCAACTAGAGTCTATGGAAGACGTCATACGCAGGCTGCAGCACGGCATTTGGAAGTCTCGGCAACTATAGAGTTGGAATTGAGCATGGCGTGGGCAAGAAGAGAAAGGCGGCGAGCGCCAATAGATGTATTTATGGTTCAAGTGGAGACTTCGAGAGTCAATAGAGTGAGAAGTAAATCGGTGAAGCTTTGAAGAATCTTCAGCCGAGTGGGTTGTCGCTGTGGCCGCAGATCTCAAATGCAGCACAACGGATTGAACAGAAAGTCAACTGCCGTCGTTTGATTTCCGGAATGACGTCTTCCTTTTCGTCCGAGCTTCGTCTAATGCAAAACAAGGAGATTAAGCAACAATGGTTGGGATGGGGCCGAGCGTAAGTTGACAGGCGGGTTGTTGAATGACCATGTCATGTATCGAGATAGATGGCTAGACTCACATTCAAGTATCATATATCAACCTCGATACTGAACGTGACGTAAACTGGCCGTGAGAGGGAGGGTGGGCTGAGTGAGGAAATTGGGGTAGATCCAAGCGAGTGGATGTACGGTCCGGTGAAGAGAAGAAGAAAAGCAACACAAAGACAAAGGCTACCGGTTCCTCCGACTCGAGCACTCAAAACCAGATTATCAATACCCCTGTCGATCACTCGACTATACCATGCTTGATTGCGCACGCAGGATTATTATCTTCCACGCTTACTCGTTTGTCTGGTGATCTTATCACTGAAATCCTGCACACATTAAAGGGAGATTGTATTTCGAACGAAAGCCACAACGGTTTGTTAACAAAGCGATGTGGACGTCAGGTTCAATACTAGCAGTAAGTGCACAAAGCAAAGGGTTGATAAACATGCTCTGAATTTTCGCCTTTGACACTCACCCACAGTATTTAAGATCCAACCTTGCTGAACGTTTTCTCTATGGTCCCCCCGCAGTGGCGTACTGGTACGCCAATTACCTTGCTCCCCTTTCCCAGCAGTTGTTATAAAAACGCACGTTCGACGCTACAGTTCGTGGTGAATCATAGTGTTTGGTCCCATCGAGGACTGACTTACTACTGAATCCCAGCGCTTCGTCCTCTTCCGGTTCTCCATCATCCGAATCTTCGCCGCTCGCGTCAAGTGAGCTGGTGGCTGACTGGCGCCGCTCTCGATTCGAAGGACTATTCCAGTCTCTTCTCCTGGTTCGTTTTTTTTTTTGTAAAATTTAGTTAGTTACTCGTTCTATTTGTAAGAGAAATTAACTTGCTTCTATCTGAAGGATACCTGGGCACTTGCCCCTATGCTTGACCCACAATCCAGAGTAGAACCTGGAACGTTTGTCCAGGCTGATGTTCTTGCCACATCTGCGGCACCTGACGGATGTGGGTCGTATACCTGTCGGTGTGCTCATCGTTCTCCGATTCTTCTTTCCACTCATCCTCCTTTTTTCTCCGCTTGCTCCCGCTCGCGATGACTTCATCATCGCGATTACGGTCATCGGTACCCAAGCTCTCAGGAGCGATCTGTGGAGGGTTTGGCGTATTTTGTGAGCCGTGGATGCTGGAAGGGAGATATGAAGGGGTCAGCCCATAAAAGCTGCCCGTGCAGACGTGATGGTGCCTATTGATGAGGCAGCTGACCGTGGGCCGGTCGGTGCCATCGCGATACCAAAAAATGACTGGACATCCAGGCCTGCCACAATTTAGTGTGCAGGTATGGCCAGCCGTTTGTGGTATTGTGGGGTGTTGACTGGCGACGCTGTCAATGTCTATCGAGTGCACGGCGGCTTAAGGACTGGTTGTTGAGTGTTGCATTTTTTGTACTGGTGAAAATTCAGATGTAGATGAGCTTGTCGCAGTGGCGCGAAGTTTAAGCCTGCCTCCGATGGAGTTGCATTTGTTCACCCTCAAATACACGTGGTATTTTTTTGAAATCCTGATTTCTGTCCATCGGGGTAATGTACCCTATGTCGGACGTTAACTAGTTTAAAGGGTGCCCCCTGCTACACCTCTGGACTCGCGAAGGTCTCAGCGTGAGGGATCCCCTGGTCCACCGTTTCTACCGGAGACCCGTAGTCCATCAAAGATGGGTGACTGAACTCTCTGTAGCGTGAAGTGTAAGTATCTACGCCGTGAGGTATACCTGGCATTCCCAGGCAGACAATCACTGTCATGAAATTTATTTTACAGCAGGCCAATATGCTCTCTAACACTCTCGTCACCCTTCTAGATGTGTTGACGATTTCAACGCTTTCCGAGCTGCAGGGTACATCTCTACAAAATATTCTCGTTGTGAAAGTGAACCTTGTCTGACATGATCGTTCCAGAAAAATAGACTAACGGAAAAGGCAAGATAGTCCATGCATATATACTTTGGCCGCCGTCAGGACATTCCTCAATTTTCCCACCTATTTGGAATTCTTCAGGCCTACAATGGGGATGGTGAAGACACTTAGTCATGATGGTGCCTTTCTTGCGGGTGGTCAGTTCTGCTGTCGTCTTCTTGTGCAGTATTATTTCATGCACAATACCAGTTTCCGTGCACGTAGTTCCCCCAATCGGCAAGCAGGGCTTGAATTCAGGCATACAATATGCAGTAAGTTCAGTGACCATCCTTCTGTCAAGCGACTTATCGATTCGCGCAGTTCGATATGGGGTGAAGATTAACCTGGTTGCAAGAGGCATCTCGTCCCCACCTTTGCTGAATAAGTATGATGAAGAATGGATTACAGTCATACAAAATATGCTTGATCTGGTAGCTGAGTTGAACAACACACCTTCGCGCTCCCATCAGTTCTGTGTACTAATTGTTAACTATCATTGGGGCTCAATCGTTTTGAACAAGCGACGGCGAACTCAAGAATCTTGCTTACACCGATAGTGCTAGGCGAGCTTCTTATTGTCGGAGATTGGATGCACTCTTGTGATCCTCGCTTTATTCCCGCTTTTCTGAGTCTTTCCGGGCTTGACTACCATTCGTGCTTATGGCGAACTATACTGATTTCGCGGAGGAAATGTCGAGCTCGTTGATGTCTGGAATCGGTGAGGAGTGTAGTTACGTGCGGCCTCGGTCATCACTGACGTTTTCAGTGCTTACTGGTTGACGGCTGTCAATCAGCGATGGCTCGTCATACGCCTTGATTTCCTCGGCTCGTTACTGACTCTCGCCGTCCTCACTATTGACTGTCGGATCTCAATTCAGCATGTCTCCGTGGAAAACAGGTGTCACGCTCTCGTATATCATCATGGTGCAACAGGTAGTGTTCCATTGTTCCCCTTTTAGTTGATGGCCCATTCAATCCAGAACAACATGAATTCAGTATTCAGTGGAGCGTATCGTGGGCTATGCGAAAGAGGTCGATCAGGAGGCTTGCATGAGGCCGAAGACAACGCTGCGCCAGGCCAGTTTGCTCTGCCTGTTTTCTCGAGATCGAATTTTATGCCTTCGGAAATAGATCCAGACTTGCATGGTCAAGATGAAGAAAACTTCTATTGGCCTTCGTTAGATGGCCGACGATATGGTTCTCAATAACGCAATCATACATATATGATATACCAAGTCCAGTAATCAGGGAAGACATGCTTCCGCTAGCAAAACTGTATGCCACCGTGACTCGGGCCGTGGAATGTAGTTACTGTCAGTGACGTTTTCTGATTCTATATCATGATGAAGGATGAGATATAGATCGAAGGAAGGAGAGTAACCATATGGAATGTTTTTGAGTGTTATCTAACCAACATCGTTACTAGTACCGGTGACTGCAAAGGACGGTGAATGTTTCCGCTAGAACACAAAATGAGACGAGCGTAGCGTTCAGCTTACTCAGACGCTGCCAGTATAGTAGCGAACTTTATAAACCATTTTTGTAAAATTTGTCAGCACCATCAATGAATGTGGCTGAAGCCTGAGAGTCAAGTGGGTAGACCGGTACATCCTCCAAGTGCGCACGATCTCTGCAAGTGACAGGGCCATAGACAGCACTATCATCGACCTTTTATACAGTCTTTACTCGCTCACGATCACCAGCCACCCTAATCATGCCTCCAAAGAAGCAGAACGTACCTTCAGGTTCGAAGGTCAAGGAGGACAAGGTAGATCATCATGCAGCTACATCTCAGGAAAGAACTGACCGATCAGTTGCTCCACAAAGACTTTTGGCATGAAGAATGTAGGCACAGTAATGCACTTCCTGTCGACATTTTTTGACCGTGTGTACAGAAAAATAAATCTGCCAGGGTCCAGAAGCAGGTGCAGATCTTGCAGCAGCAGCAAGCCATGACCTGGCAAGTCCAAGGAGGCGGTTCGCAAAGGAGAAAGAAAAGGAACTGCGCGAGAAAGCGAAACTCGAAGAGGAGAAGCGCAGGAAGGAGGAAGCTGCTATGTTCAAGCCTGTTCAGACACAGAAGGTACCTTTCGGAGTCGATCCCAAAACGGTGCTTTGCGCATTCTACAAAGCTGGAAACTGTGAGAAGGGTAACAAGTGTAAATTCAGCCACGACCTCAATGTTGGCCGCAAGGTAGAGAAGAAGAATTTATATGAAGATAACAGGGAAGACAAGATGCAAGGTACTGGTAGGTCATGAGTCAACTGGTGGAGTTTCTCATCGTGTCCTGTATCAGATACTATGGAGAACTGGGACGAAGAGAAGCTACGGAATGTAGTCCTATCGAAGCACGGCAATCCTAGAACAACAACAGACGTGGGTCGGGATGCATCACCGCTCGGACCTCTACTCAACGTACGTATAGATCGTGTGCAAATTTTTTATCGAGGCCATCGAGACTCAAAAGTGCGTAAATATTGAACTCTGCAGTTTGACTGACTCAATCATCTTCTTTCAAGGTTTGGATGGTTCTGGGAATGCCCTAATGGCAGCGAAAAGTGCCAATATAGGCATGCCTTGCCTCCTGGGTTTGTGCTCAGATCGGAGCGTAAGGCTGCTGAGGACGCAGCGAAAGCCAACATCATCAGCTTGGAAGACTTCCTTGAAATTCAGGCGAGTGCAGTCAAGGAGTAATGCGATTCCCCAAGGATCTCACGTTGCGATATCACAGCGCCACAAACTAGGGTCAAATTTAACTCCAGTCACTCCAGAGACTTTCGCGATATGGAAGAAAACTAGAATGGACAAGAAGGAGGCCGAGACGGACGCATTGCGGAAAGCCAAAGAGACGCAACATGCGGCTGGTAAGAACTCGGGCATGAGTGGGCGAGATTTGGTACGTAGTAATGCGATAATACGCGGACATCCCCTATTGACTCAAGAGAATTCTAGTTCCAATATAATCCAGAATGGTTCGAAGACGACGAAGAAGAAACCGAAGACTGGGATCTATCGGTATATCGTCGGGAGCAGGGCGACTCAGAAGATGTTGCAAGAGTTGAAGACGACGCTCAAAACGTCATGATATATGATGACGACGGAGATGGCGATTCTGGAGGGCCATCATCGGATGGCGCGTAGAATATCTTATTGTCTCTTTCCTTCAGGAAATCATATGCGTTCACCCTTGTCACTTGACCATTAACCTGAGTATATTTACACGCCTTGAGTCACTTCGTACATAATTAAGAAAAGTCGGTTAATTTGCGTGACTACGAAGTCGCCGTTTCCGAAGACCCCAATAATCAACTTCTGCCTCTTTCATTGATTTCTCTTTTGCGAGTCAACTCTTCCTATAGTTCAAACTCTTAGTATACAAAAATGTCTCGTATTCCTCAGCCGTCTCCACGCCCAACGGTGAAGACGACCCTCGTGCCTCCTTCTCGTTCGCGAGCTCCGTCGCCATCCAAGCCTGCCGCCAGTGTATCTTCCCCTCGCGTGAGGACTAAGTCAGTCCCAAAATCTCCGTCCAAGGCTATCCGCCGGCCACCGCCCGTCGAAAATGAGCCACCTGTTCCCAAAGCACCATTGAGCATAAAGGAAGCCGTCGCCTTGAAGCGAGCCGAAGTTAAAAAGGCCGTATCTACTTCTTCATCCCGAGTAGGCCTCGGCGATAGCACAAGCTTTGGTGATTTTGAGAACCTCGAAGATGCAGATCCAGTGGCGGCGAAGAAGAGCGAAGAAGAAACACCCGAATTGGGGAGGTGGTCTGTGAAGGAGACCATTGAGCGTGCTCGAAGCACAGGTGAGTGGATACGCTCCGTGCTGGATGCGTGCCGTTGATCAGACAAGGTCACTATTGCAGGTGCCATCAATTTGTCCTCTCGCTCTCTACCATGCATTCCTTCTGCCTTGTTTGACATTCATTTAGGAGTAACTCCTGATCCATTGAAGTCGGTAGCTTCAGAGCCGCCTATGTCCTCCTCCACGGATGCTTCAAGTTCGTCCAGGCGTGCTGGCCAACGAGAAGGTCCAGCGTGGTTTGAAGCTCAAGACTTGCATGTGCTCAAAGCATGGAATAATGACATCGTCGAAATACAGCACGAAATTTCTCTCTTTGGATCACTGAAAACTGTTGATGTAAGTGTTGACCACGTCCTCCTGTGATAGATGGTATTTATATGTGGTCCGTTGGAAGTTGCATCAAAACAGGATTGTTCTCCTACCTGATACCTTTGCCGACCTTACGGCCTTAACTACCCTAGATCTTTCTCATAATTCCCTCACGGCGCTACCTTCAAACGTCTTCGCCTTACCCAATCTCACGGTCATGAACCTGTCCCATAACGCTCTCAGCGAACTCTCCTTTGGTGCCCCGTTCTCGAAATCTTCCTCACGCAAAGCACGAAACGATACCTTCAGTTCGGGGGGATTTTTTGGCCCTGTCATCACGAGAGCCTCGTCTCCACTGCCACGCCTTTCTGTCCTGGACGCATCCCACAATAAACTCACCGCTTCCACCATAGACCTACGCCAATCTGCCTCCGTTGATAACAAAAGCTGACTTTGCCGCGAATCCCCTAGCTTTGGGAGACTCTAACTTGATACCCGCATTTATTCGAGCCCTCAGTCACTTGAATATCTCAAGGAACTTCGTTGTGAAACCGCCGACATCGGGGATGATGCCTTTCCAAGCAACTTATCCACTTCGGAAGGTCATTGTTTCCCTCGGTTGCGGATCCTTGATATGGGTGAAACTCGGGCCTACTACGGAAGGCTTGCAATCTGCGTTATCTGGGCTGAAGCAGGATATTACGTTTGATTTTACTACTGAGGAGCCTCCCGAAGGCACTCTGAGGGTGTCTGTCGGTAAAAAGGTCGTTCGGGAAGCTTGGGAGGTAGAGGCGGAGAGAAGGGTGAAGAGCCGTGCGTCTAAGAGTATGGCAAGCACGGAAAGCGCTGGTGGTCGCAGCAAAACAGACGTAGGCCAAAATGACGCGGAAGTTGTCAAGGAGGCTTGGGAAATCGAGGCCGAACAGGGTTTGTTAACAGAAGGTGGACGACGACGGGCAAGAGCGGCGGCAGCAATGTCTGCAGCAGATACCGCAGCACCTCTGAAGCCCAGTTCTCTTATCGGACACGGACGCCCGCCTACGCCTGCTAGCACATCGCAACCATCATCGACCGCAAGTTTAACAAACACGCAGTACTACCGTGCTACCACACAAACGCTCACTTTACCCCCACTCTCAGCTCCGACAAAGTGTCATGCTCGATCCTTTTCTTTAGCAACTCCATTCTCGAGTCCACCGTCCTCTCAAGGCAAAACAGATTTTGCCCTGCCTACACCGACACTTCCCCTCGCCGTCATATCAGCTCAGTCGTTCGCCCAGACGCTTAAGATTCTCGTGTTAAGCAACCGCAAATTCGATCTTTGCGTTTCTCTCCCAACCACTGGCGAGGTCTTACTCCAAGCCTGGAGGAACTCGTTCTGGATGGGTGTGGATTCGGCGATAAGGATCTCCGTGACACGTCGAGCTGACACGGGGGCTACCACTCCTCCGCGCTCGAACGACACACTTCTGCCTTTATTGACGCGCCTGTTCCCGAGTCTTCGGACGCTGGATCTATCTTATAACGCTCTCACGTCAGCTTCGCTGCAGCAAGACGTCCTGTCTTCCCTCATCCTAGCTAATGACTCCAATTCTCGTAAAGGTCTCAGGCATCTCAGACTCCGTGGTAATAGAATCAACGAACTCGATGCTTTCGAGGGCATCGCAGATCTATTCAAAGGTAACCGTTCAGTGCCCGATTGGAAACTAGAGGAGCTAGACCTCAGAGACAATGAGGTTTCCAAGCTTCCTGCAGAACTTGGCCTTTTGCCTCTGGATATCTTCTTGGTGGATGGTAATTTGTGAGTAGTTCGGTGTGCACTGGTTGCGTAGTAATGTTTACGCGTCTGCCAGGTTCCGTATACCCCAGAGGAGGGTTTGGGAAAGGGAAGGGACGAGGGGCCTTTTGAGTTGGCTGAGAGGTCGCTTGGAATGATACCTACATTGACTCCTTGCATTGATTTACCCAGTTCGAATGCGATGATGTTCTCCCGCTGTCTTTAGAGTGCGAGTTGACGGTGCAAACTTTTGATTCAGTGACTTATTGAGTGACCCGAGCTTTTATTTTGGAGTTCTTAATTTGCTGAAAAGCGAGACCAGAAACGCGTCGGTGGCGTGTGTATCAGTGTAGGCAACGTCAATATTGAATGCAGCACGGTGTGGATGGTAGGTACCGCCACTGGTGGCAATATTGAAGGAGGGAACAACCCTAAAGTAAGCTGCTACGCGGCGGGCCAATGACAAGAAAAAAGCGCCATATTCCGATCTGTGATTAATACGCAAACAATAGCGATGGTGGGTACACATCTCTATGTATATAAGTATATTATGAGTGACATATCACCCAGGCCTCTCGTCAAAGAAAGACTTGTCAAATTACTGCAGTCATGGCGGTTGCATTTGCACTGGTAATCGTTGTATCGGACAAGGAGCTGCGGTGTTGCGGTTGGGGTTTGTGGTCCGTACTGCGGTCGTAGAAAATTGATATCGAAATGGATTCAAGAGCGACAATTCCAAAGAGGAATAAAAATGCGGCAGTTCGTCCGGCGTACTCATGCGAACCCCCATGGGTAGCCTCCACAGACGTCTCTATCGAGCTTACAACAGCAAGGCCAATTGCAGATCCAAAAGAAAGTGCCCCGTTAAAGATGGCGCCAACTGTGCCAGCCATGGATGAAGGCACAGCTTGGAAGATAGCAATGCTGCGAAGTAATGAAACCGAATTCAGAAAACAACGATGATTTGGAACTTACTTCGTATGTGTAAAAGTTAGCATTGACCCTGTGGTTCCTAGTACAAAACCTGGGAAAACATACGGCCAATAATTCTCGGGCCGCCCCCCACCAAGCGCCAGTAATATGGTACCAACCATGCACAACGACAGACCAGTGAGAATGATCCACTTCGGACTGAAGATGCGAGAAAGGGATCCTGTGAAACTCGCAGCTAAAGCTAAGATGGCGAGTGGTAACCTGGTGTAAAAAAATCTTAATGACGGGTAACATGAAGCGATAGTGAAGACCTTACATGTGCACGGCTGACGATATTACCGACCAGTAAAACACATTTTGCCACAAGGTGGTAAAAATTATCAACACTGTGTTCCACCAAAATATCGGCAATAGTGCGATGGTGAACAGAACGGAGAAGTTGTTATAAAACCACGTCCGGGGTGGTCTGGTACATAATCAGTCGATGTTTGGTGCGATGATTCCCGATAACGTACATTGCAGCCCTTTCCACAGGCATAAGTGTTTCCCAGTAGAAAAATCCAACCACCATTAAAGTTGATATGATCAGGGGGACTAATACCGATGGGGATATCCAACCATCAGTGGAACCGGACGTCACAGAAAACACGAATAAGATGACAGCAACTATCCAGGCTCGTGAGCGGTGCAAATACGAATATGCTACAAGATTCATACCGGTTAAAATGCTAACGCCGACTAAATCAAGACTTTTCCATTTCGCCGCTCCAGGTTCAAATGTGTCTGCAGTGTCTGCAAGTTGCGATGGCACGATAAAAACACAAGCCAGAGCCACGGGCAAAGCCATACAGGCTACAAACCAGAAAACCCAATGAAAAGACACCCATTCAACGAACATTGCACCAATCAGGAGACCGCTAACTGTGTAAATGATGAGGCTCGTCATGCATAATCAGATGTACATCGGAATCTTCACTGTTAGCGACCGCACCGCAGCCTCCGAATAAACCTATCGCCCATG
Source organism: Suillus lakei (assembly GCA_016628065.1). Lineage (NCBI taxonomy): Eukaryota > Fungi > Basidiomycota > Agaricomycetes > Boletales > Suillaceae > Suillus > Suillus lakei. The sequence continues at coordinate 304,880 of JABBWA010000026.1, read as the reverse complement.
CTTGTTCGATCGGATCGGGAAAAACCTTGACAATAAGTGTTAGGGCAGAAGGGATGGTCATTGAAGAGGCTGAGAAGCAATAAAATTCGTCAGCCAGAACCCGCATACAGGCGAAAATGTTCACCTATTCCAGACAATGCTCTGAGAATGATGATAGTAATTTTATCATCAACAAACCCAGCGCACAGCGAGGTGATACCAAGACCAGATACTCCTCCGATGAACGCAGTTTCTGTCAGCCTGTCAGCATCGCAGGCTAATGTGTGAACAGCACAACGCTGACTTGGGTTATATACGTCGCTGATACGACCACTCTAAAGCAATGTGGTGAAGCGCAGGTCAGGATTAACGGGGTTGGTACATACGATAAGCAGGAATGATGAAAAGGTTAATTGAGATGCGCTAAACATCCACGTAGATTGGCTTGCAGTCATATTCATGGATACCTCGAGAGCAGGGATTGCAGAGAAGAGAGCTGAGATGTTGAAGGTATCCAAGAACTGGGCAAGACAGAACATGACCAGCAACACAAGCTTGTGGGTAAGAGAGAGTCTTTTACCATCAAATACAGAGATAGTCAGAAGTGGCAACATCGTGATGAATAGCTGTAGACAAGACATTGCAGTCAGACAGTTTAAGAACGCACCGATTGATGAAAGGGTGGAGTGGGATTAGTAAGGGCGTCTGCTGTCGAAAAAGATAAATGGGTAAACATTGTATATAAGAGGTATAAATTTCAACTGAACTTGAGCAAGATACACGTACTCTCGAGGTCGAAAAAACATCCCGGAGATCCTAGATGAGTCATAGGATGGCTTCCCATATGAAATAGATTGTGAAAACAATTTGACATTTGTAAAGACCACCGGTCATTCATTGAATCACGAGTTCAACTTCATTGAGAAGAACCATTATGCGGCCAGGTCGAGAGGTACCATCGCTTTCGAGGCTCTAACGGAGATTACGATACGGGGCGTCAACATCTGTTGAGCATCCGCTTATATGTGAGTATCGGACGCATAGGTAGATGAATGCTTTTGGCTCGGATGCACAGTTCAAAGACCGGCAGGTCAAACGGGATCCAGAGACTGCGGCAAAATCCCTTGACTGACTGCAGGTAGGATGATTAGATGGAATGTGACCAATCTGACCCTTGATGAAGAAGTTATGTCCGAAAATGAAATTATCCTAATCGAAAATGCCTCTTACGTACGTTCCTCTCGTCATTTTAAAACCCGCTTTTGCTCCGGAATTTTGATCAACGTTGGTAATTCACACCATAGACAAGCTTTCCGAAGCTACAATTTCAGTAGAGCTGCAGGATATTATTGGCTGCGAATCATTGAGAGCTTAGACACTTACAGCGATCTTCAACGATTAGGACGTGGCACAGCTGCCAGCGTCTTGCGTGGTGGCAGTTACCCAGTTAAATTAATGATGTCAGACAAATCTGCTGCGGAAACGCAAGTTTCGCCATCAAGGTGGAATGTGCGTTCGTAGTTGTCCAGCCTGTTCACTGGTGCGACGGTGTATGGCATCATAATCATATGTAGACGTAGTATATAGGCATATAAGACACTGTTAAGTAGGGTGCGACACGGATGCAGCACTGGCAGGGTGCCTAAGGCCCCATTTGGGTGTATTGTGACACCTGGCAACTCCTGCTGGCGAGTCCGTAGCACCAAGAACTTGTTAACAAAACTCAAATTGTGTAGGCTCAAGGGTGGCTTAATTTAGGTGCAATAGCCACTGAGCCGCCGGTAACTCATTGTAGATGTGTGGAAGTTGGTCCGACATGGGGAGATCATGTAACTTCTGACGGCGATCGCCTCTATAACGATTCCTTCGGCTCAAGCTTGCACAGATCATGTATGCTCTTCACCCACTCCTCACGCCTATGTCTGCACGAATGCCAGATAGCTAAGTTGCTGCGTCGTAGGACAGTGAGCGTGGAGCACAAAAAGATAGTCTGACATATCGCTCTGTTGGACCACTGAAAAAGTATTGTCTCCACTTCTGATGAAGGCAGAGACATCGATGCAATTGTCTGGAGTAACCTGTCAAACAAGTATTTTCAACTTCGTTGTAATTAGTTTGCATACTGACACTCACGAAAATCGGTGGAGCTAGCGGAATAATGAAATCCTTCCCGTCCCGCTTCGTCTGCAATGAAAGGTTCCCAGATGTGGGCCACGAACATGGGGAGTGTAAGAGTTCCTCACGGACTGAGCGTGGCGGAGATTGATCACCTTTTGGTATATTGGATCGGAGACTGGGGATGTGATAGCAAGCGAACGACAGACAGACACTTTGTTCCGCATCTCTGTGAACCGCTAAATTTACGTACAGACACGAGAAAATCGTCACATACATTGGTGACGACTTGCGCTTCGCCCACCGAGCAATACAGAGATAACATGTATGACCGAGGTTGAAAGTGATCTCAAGGTTCCCGCGAGCTGATTCAAGTCCTCGCTGAAGTATCATCACAATCATTTTCCCTCCAAATCTCGGAGGATTGTCCTGCGGAGTGGCAACTGGAGCCAACAGAAATTCTCCTCCATGGTTTTCGATTCTCACATGGTCCGAGGGTGTCGCGGGTGGCTCCGCTGGAGCTGGGGAATCCGTATTCTGTTTTGGCGACGACGTAGTGACATCGGGAGCGATATTTTCCGGGTCACTCCGAGTCATAACAATATCAGCAACAATGGATGTGGTTTCTTCTTCGTTTAAAGCCTGGGCGAAAGTACTCGACCGACGAAGGTTTTCTGCAGCTGCAGGCTCGTTTGCTGTCATCAGTCCACTGGGTAACGGTCTTGGATATATCCTTCCTGGCATGGGATATGGCCATAACTTCTCTGCAGCAGGGGCTCCTGCTATATCATTCAACGACACAAATGTACTAGGTTGAGCGCCTGTATCCACCACGGGACTTGCAATCCTTGAATCCGGAGTAGCTGCTGACTGTTGCTGCGCCTGTAACCATCGCAGGTCGCGGTTTTTGATGTGTTCGGATAGTGAAGATTCCTTGAGTCGGCGCTTAGGCTGCGGTTTTGGGATAGTTCTAACTTCTCGGGATCCAAGACTGGGCGGGGGAGTATCTGAGCATAATGTAGACGTGGTACTAAGAATATGCGTTTGCCTATGAATTTGTATGTCAAATCACGAATGAACAGGGAGATACTGTAGCATATCTTACAGGCGATTGAACTGACTCCGCATGCGAACTGCTAGGAAATCGTGACATCAGCTGGGTGCTTGGGGTTGCGTCCTGGGCCAGTGTGATTGCTGGCCTACCTAGCGCTGAGGTAGTGTCCCTAAACGAGATCATGCCATCCCTCGAAACAGTGGTACGAACTACTTAGTACGTGCACGGGAAGAAAGGGGAAGAACTGTACAGTTGATGACCAAGTGCGCATAAAGCCGCAAAGGCTTTTCTTTCCAATCTAAAGGTTGCTTTGTCGAAAACTTTGGACAATGCGAATTTTACGAAGAAGCAACCTTTACATTGAGCTGGGGCCGCTAGCTTGCCACGACAACAAAGGCCTTTCTCAGTTTCTGATTCAACTATGTAGTTTATGTGACCTACTTACGTTCAGTTCAATTTTGAGCTGCACGTGCCGATTCCAACCTCGAAATTGACTCATCTGAACACTTGTCATAAACTTGTTTCTAGATACCAAAGTGTCGTTCCTCGAATTCATGGCCCACTAATACTCCTTTCTCCACGTCCCAATTTCGTAGGGTTTTATCATGTGAACCAATGACGACCCGTCGACCGTCTTTGAAGAACGCAACTGCACACACTTCGGTCGTGTGCACCCTGCAAGATAATTGGCAGCAAGTATCTGCATTTCAGGCCTCCTCCTTGGTGTGAAGACTTAACCTTAACTGTCTTGGGGCTGTCTCTGGCTTCCGCTTAGCACAAGTTACGTGAGCTAAGGTTTGAACTTTGCAAGGATCCCACCCTAGTCTTGATTCAGTGATTCTCAGAAGCTGAGAAGGAACTCAATTGCTTGTCAAGCTTGAAATATGAACGTGGAGTACATCAGAAAGGAAGTAAAATCCCATCAACAAACTACCATCCTTCACTTCATTCACCTGGGGAGTTGGGGATCCACTTACTAGACGGCTCACGCCATGATCCTCTCGTATTTGCAGGCAAGAATCCTTGTCAGCCTCACTTCACTGACCGTTGTCTGTGCACGAATGGTGAAAGCATCTCCAAGTTCATCCCGCGGTATGTACCATCCTAGACACTTACACAGATTATGCATACACTCAGATTCTGCCAGCATGGTCAAGGCAGCTGGAATTTCTAGCGGTTGATATACCCTCTCCTCTCAGCCCGTATCCTGATAAACCACGTCTTACCTTCGGTTCTTCTGGGACTTTCAAACTGACTGTATTTTCGGATCTTCATTATGGCGAAAATCCCTGGGATGAATGGGGACCTCAACAGGATGTTAATAGTGCACGCCTGATGCGCACTGTACTGGCTGACGAGAAGCCTGACTACGTGTATGCATTGTATTCGCTTTTACCTTGGATGTTCATAATGACATAATATCCCTCCAGCGTACTGAACGGAGATTTGATCACTGGAGAAAGTGCGCTCAAATTGACTTGGGCTGATTATTACCCCCAGTAACAGTTCCGTGTTTTACATAGATACATTTCGGGAGAATTCCACCACTCTCATCGATCGCATAGTGGTTCCTCTGAACGAAGCAAGAATTCCCTTTTCTTCTACACACGGGGTGGGTCTATATTATTATGAATTGTAAAGATGTGACGAAAATCATGCATACGTCTTAGAATCACGACAATCAGCGAAATATTACACATCTTGAAGAAATACGACGGGAGCAGCTCGATAGTTCTCTGAGCTACACTCGCACTGCACCACCCGGTATCGGAGGGGAAGGAGGGGAAGGCACGTATTGGGTTCCAGTATGTTCCAAGGGTGACTTTCAAATCAAAGTTATTGACTTTACATATGACCGTTCATCTGTAGATCTACGAAAAATCGACAGGTGCCTATCTAATGATAGGAACGTTCATCCTTACTTACCTGGCTATGTTGTTTCCAGATCTGACGCCTGCTTTGATCCTATGGTTTTTCGATTCTCGAGGTATGCTCTCACCTTATGCCAGTGAGTCTTTAGTCGAATCACTGAAATCCTTCGATTACCAGGTGGTTGGTCTCCTGGATCCACATCCGCGCCGCTACCCGACTGGGTGGACGCCTCTGTAGCAGGATGGATCAAGCGCGAGACAGCTGCAATGGAAGCTGGATGGGATTCAGTAGAAAGCAGAGAGCGAGGAGCGTTAGCCTTCGTACACATACCTCCGTAGGTGGGTTTTATTCAACTACTATGTCCTCATCCTCAACTAAGTAATAAAAGACATGCTATTGAGAGTGTGCAGAAGACATTGAACACTACGCGAAACCCGGGACTAAACGGTGAGTGAAATCAAATATGCCTGACATCGTCCGAATGCTCATTTCCATGTATTTTATCAGCCGACACTCTATCCCAAGGATCAACAGCAAGCCACCTAGTGACCCTTCATCAGCCGGAAACGACCAACCGTTCTGGGAATGCGTTGAATACTAACATCAAGAACCTGCACGCAGTGATATCTGGGCATGGTAAGTTCGCATATTTGCAAGTCCTGTCTTGTCACCTATCATATGGCTATGTGTGGTTTCTTCTCAGATCATGGTAACGAGTGGTGTGCCCGTGAGCCTTCGAAGGATGTGATATTTTGTTTCGACAAGCACTCCGGGTGTGTGGTCTTCACCTGAATCCGTTCGGTTCAGTGCATGCTCATCATCTACTTTCATTGCATGCATGATATCTCAGATACGGTGGCTACGATAGCCCGGGGTGGGGCCACGGTGTACGGAATATTGTGTTTTCCTCTGCAGATCCCGCTGGTGGGCTTGAGACGTGGATCAGGCTCGAGGACGGACAGACGAGGGCAAGAGTTACACTGGACCGAAACTATGATAGATAATTTGGGATTCGGTGACCCACGTTTGCTGTATACATACGTGGCTATGGGGGTTACCACAACCTCACACACGTTTTCACGCTTTTGGACAAGAACAGTTTACGCCAGTCCCAAGTGACCCATCGGGGGTCAACATTGAGCCTCTTGCAAGATTTCAATCAAAAGCAGATCTAGACCTGGTTAGAGCATTCCAGAGCACTATATTACATTTCGAATGTAATTCCACTAGCGACAAAAGGTGGTAAAATGTCAGTTTCCCCGCTGTGTGATCATGAAGTCGTCGAAATTCCTGTGCGACGCGTTCGTGACCACAGGCCACATCCGTCAACAGCTTATCCACCCTCAGATGTTGATGCTATGCACGTCACGGATCCTCCAACATCAGACATTATTATAGATTATTGTATGCTCTTGAAATGATGAAACTAATCTGTCTGCGAGTTGCACTGTCGAAGTGATGTTGCATGCTGTCGGGGACTCTCCGCTAAAATATTTGAGAGCATTGGCCAGGAGCTCAAGGACTCAGCCAAGCTTTCCAATGAATTATCAGAGGCCTGCTGGACCCACATATTATGATACAGACCGCCTAGGCGTAATAATTCCTCATGAGTGCCCTGTTCCGCAACCTGGCCATCCTTAAGCACAATAATTAAATCTACAATCAAGCCATCAGTATGCGTGAGCTAAAATAGAGTGCAGCTGAGGTTCACCTGCTTCCACCACGGTGCGGAGTCTATGGGCGATAAATATGCTCGTTCGTGCCTTGTCCAGCAGTGTGCTGTTGATGCTACGCATGAGCTCAGTTTCCGTGTGAGCATCTAGGGCTGACGTCTGAAAATTATGGTCAAAGAATACCCTATATGCAGGTCAGGTACACGGGAGCTTACGGCTTCATCAAAGAAGAGGATCGGAGGATCTTTGAGCAACACACGTGCAATCGCCAACCGCTGCTTTTCCCCTCCAGAAATCATCAACCCTCTCTCGCCGACCGTGGTCTTGTAGCCTTCGGGAAGGCCCACAACTGTGTCATGAACACTTGCCTTCATTGCAGCTGCTTTTACCTCATCGTCCGTGGCATCAAGGCGACCGTACCGCACATTGTGCATGATATCGGAATGGAACAGTGGCGTATCCTGTGGAACTACACCAATTGATTCCCGAAGACTCTGCAGCTGAATGTCGTGAATGTCCTGGTCATCTACGAAAATCCGACCGGAAGATGGATCGTAGAAACGGTACAGAAGACGGAAGACCGTGGACTTCCCGCATCCGGATGGACCAACTATAGCCACTTTTTTGCCCGCCGGGACCGTGAAGGACAAGTTGCGGAAGATGGGCCGATCTGGATGATAGCCGAAGTTCACGTTCTCAAAACGAATAGAACCGCCTTTCAATACCAGCGCTTTTGCGTCTTCTTTATCCTTTGCAAGGAAAACATGTCGGCAAAAACTCGTGATGAAGAAGCTGTAGAGTTTACCTTGGCGGGAGCATTGTCAGTTTGGAAGATTGAACAATACTTCCATATCCAAGAGATTTTGACGCAGCTCGCGATAGATACTACCCAGGAAGTTCAAGGGAAGGGACAGCTGGAAAATTAGTTGGTTCGCCATAACGAGGTCACCAACAGTCATGGTCCCTGATCAAAGCTTGTCTAAGACTAAAGATGCGTTGTGAAACTTCGGCCATACATACCTTTCATGACTCCTTGTGCAGCGAGGAACATTGTAGCTGTCAACGCTGTGGAAAAAATTACATTCTGGCCGGAATTCAGATAGGCCAAAGATGTAGTGATCTTCACGGATGATTTTTCGTATTGTTTGAGATGTTTATCGTACTGTGCAATCTCAAATTTCTCGTTGTTGAAGTGCTGCAACAGAGTTTACACAACAAAGGATGAAAACATGCAATGAAAAAATACCTTAACTGCCTCATAATTGATAAGCGAGTCAATTGCTACGGTCGCAGCTTTATTGTCCGCTTTATTTGCATCGCGGCGAAATTGAGTTCTGAAGAAATTGAGTAAATGTACTGATAAGATAAATGACACTAACCTCCATGAGGTTGTGCGAACGGTGAACCAAGTGTATGCAGCTAAAGCAGAGACAGTGATTGCGGCAAAATCCCAACCAAATTTCCAAGTCTATTTCAGGTGGTGGGTAAGTAAGCAAACTGAATCAGCTCTTTTCTCACAAGTATTCCGCAAACCATAGATATCTCCAGAGCAGTCGGGAAAATGCGGAAAATGATGGCCTGAAGCATGAATGTGATACCCCTGAGATAATTCAAAAGTCGTATTATGCTTCGAAATATGCGACATACTTGGTACCGCGGTCAATTGCACGTGTAAGCCCACCAGTTTGTCGTGCGAGGTGGAACTTGAGGTCCAGGTTCAAGAGATGTTCGAAGGTCTCTTTAGCGACTTTGCGAACCGCTTGTTGACCGATATTGGCAAATACAACGTTCAGTAGTTCTCCAAATAGCGTAGCTCCCGTTCGAGCAGCCCCATCTGAAATATTTGTTATAGGAAGTGATGGTTGCACATAGCTATGGACTCACATCCGAGGATGAGAGAACCTGCAACGACCCATACCGTCGAGTCGGCCATAACGTCTAGGTTTAACGCGTCAATCACAGACTTGAACAGCTGGGGCACCTGAACGTTTAACACCTGATGAAGTTACGCTTGGATTCAGTCACTCCCTGGTTTCCTGTGCAGCACGCCGAACCTTGCCAGCAATCAAAAGCCCAAATCCAAGGACAACACGACCGCGTGTGCCCCAGTCATTTTTCGGCCAGACATGACTCATCAGTCGTTTGACAATAATCCAATCTTTTCTTCTCTGCTCTTTCACAGATACATTGTCGGAATCAACCGACTTCGGAACGCTAGCCTTCCTAGTGGGTGCAGGCACGTCATTCGCGTGGAGAATGGAGGAGGATGTGAAAGTTGATATGAAAGGCGTCAACTTCAAAGGGGAAGGGTGTGCGTATAGACTCCTCAGAGGCCTTTCATTCAATCTGTAATTCGGACGTGAGATAAGCCGTGGGGAAGTAGCGGCATTGGAGAACGCTCGAAGGGTTGCAGAACGACAGACAAATCGTGAAGTGAGAGGCGTTCCCGTCCACATGGACGAACAAATAGGCCTTGACACTGTCGTCTGCGTAGTCAAGAGTATTATTGTAATTCTGGATTTCCGAAGCTGAGCCGGCTCGGTCAACTTCGGTCTTGAGGAAATTTATGAGAAAAGTTTGGTCCTATCCAATCTAAGTTTTGTCACAAATTACATTCATTTCCCAAGAACTTCTATATTTGGCTACATAGCATTTCGCATGCTTGTAGGTTTCACACATCATGATCAACGTATGTACTACAAAAAATGTTGCAGCCATTCCCTGATCAGACAGACATTTGACAGGGGAAATCCGGCCACTGTAATAAAAATACCACGTCCAGAACATAACCCCTCGGGATAAAGTTAGCTCCAAAAGCTGTATGTTTTCTTGGTTTTCCACCTCGGTTCTCCAACTGCTGTCCTTGCAATATAAGCGCAGTAGTAATTCGCTAATCTGAGTTATCTGACAGATGTGGCATATATGAGGCTGCGAGCAAACGTTTTACTGGCATCCTGCTGGAGACATACCCCGATCAGGCCACCAACTGGATGCTTATTACTCAGAGGTTCTCGCACGACCTTAAATAAAGCTCATTTCATGTCACGACCGTGATGGTGTACGTACCTGAGTCAGCTATTGGCTATAGGCGTACGAACGTGTCCGCCTAAGTATGGTGGTACCCACATAAACGTTACAAAGGCGGGGCGGGTATGATCACCCTTCTTGGCCTGAGAATCCAGTGAACATCATCTATGCGGTATAAATGACAACGTAAGTTGTCGGGTACCAGCTGCAGGCTTTCCCCCAAATCTCACAGACCTAATCCCCCGTGACTCGTGATGGCTGCAGTCCCTGACCAACAATCCAGTCATGAATCGTACCATGAGAAGGGGCAGACTACCGTGACGCTCAACGAGCGCCGCCGCGCCGCTTTGGAAGAAATCGACAATGCACCCTTCTCGTAAGTTTCCAAAATCTTAACTTTAATTCCGCCAAAATTCATTTCGCCCCTAGGTGGTTCCATGTCAAGGTTTGCTTGGTCGCCGGTGTAGGTTTCTTTACCGATGCGTAAGTTTCTATATTGTGTGACAGTCACCTCCGCTCACCTGCTGTCAGCTACGATATCTTTGCCATCAACATTGCCGCCACGATGTTGGGCTACGTCTACGGTCACACGGGTGAGCATACTGCCCCCTTTCTCCGATAGCGTTGTTTTAAATTATCCAAAGGTAACCAGCTCAACACCAATCAGTCTTTGGGTGTCAAAGTAGCAACCCCTGTTGGCAACTTGGTTGGTCAACTCCTTTTCGGATGGCTCGCAGATCTCGTGGGCCGTAAGAGGATGTGTCAGTGTTATTTCATGTTCAAGCCAACTACCTTCATTAACCAATGTGTGATAGATGGCGTTGAGCTCATGGTCATGATTATTGCGACTTTCGGTCAGGCGCTCGCAGGCCAGGCTCCAGCAGTGAGCGTCCTCGGCGTGATTATCGTCTGGCGTTTCATTGTAAGTGCAACGAGGTGCTTCTGGAACGTCTGTACCTCAACCTTCTGTCTATAGATGGGCGTTGGTATCGGTGGCGACTATCCTCTGAGCGCCATCATTTCCTCAGAATTCGCCGCTACACGTTCACGTGGTCGTCTCATGACTGCTGTGTTCGCTGCACAAGGATGGGGTCAATTTAGTCTGTTGTTATTTTTCTCCTAAAAGGATTTCATTAATGCATCCTGAGCGCAGCTTCTGCCCTCGTCGGTATTATTGTCGTCCAAGCATACAAGAGTGATATACTCGCCGCCCCTTTCCCTTGCATCGTCCCTGTCGATTATACCTGGCGTCTCTTGATTGGTCTTGGATGTGTCCCCGGTGTTGTTGCACTTTACTTCCGTCTCACTATCCCTGAAACTCCTCGTTTCACAATGGATATCGAGCGCAATGTCGCACAAGCTACTACAGATATCACCAACGTGTTGACATCCAGGAATCATGCCGAGGACGAAAATGCTCCGGTGCAGAGTGTCGTAGCCCCGAAGGCAACCCGCGCAGACTTTGCTGCATACTTCGGCCAGTGGAAGAACATGAAAGTCCTGATCGGCACCTCCTACTCCTGGTTCGCTCTCGATGTGAGTCCCAATTTAGCTCTTTTTCGAGGCCATAAATTAAAATCCGCATTCAGATCGCTTTCTACGGCCTTGGTTTAAACAGCGCGATCATCTTAACGGCGATCAACTTTGGCAGTCCCACGGGTGACAAAACCTCGTCACTTTATGTTTATCAGAATTTGTACAACATATGTGTTGGTAACCTTATCCTCTCCGTGGCAGGCTTGATTCCAGGATATTGGGTATCTTTCCTTTTCATCGACTCTTGGGGCCGCAAACCCATCCAATTGATGGGCTTCGCCGTACTCACCATCCTGTTCATCATTATGGGTCTGTGTATTTGACCGCTATGATTACGTACGTGGGACTGACGATTTCTGTACAGGTTTCGCTTATGATGTGTTGAACGCCACCACCGCGGGCAGGAACGCGTTTGTCTTCCTGTACTGCCTCACCAACTTCTTCCAGAACTTTGGCCCTAATACCACCACTTTCGTCATCCCTGGAGAGGCTTTCCCCACTCGTTACCGTTCAACAGGTCACGGGATCTCTGCAGCCACTGGCAAGCTCGGAGCTGTCATTTCCCAGGTTGGCTTTGCTCAGCTTGTCAACATCGGTGGCACGAACAAATTCGTGAAACACATGTGAGCAGCACGAACTTTCTCGGATCCGTGTTCAGAACCTAAATTTGATTTCGTAGTATGGAAATCTTCGCTCTGTTCATGTTAACTGGTATCTTCTCTACACTTCTCATTCCCGAGACGAAACAGAGATCGCTTGAAGATATCTCGAATGAGGATCAGGAAGGCTACATCAAAGAGGGTTCAAAAGCAGTTCGCTCCTAAGCAACTGTGTGCTGGATTGTGTTTTTTTTTTTACTTTTTACATACATAGCGCGGACCATTGTCTATGTATTACACTTGGTCGATGTACATTAGTATATGCATGCTGCTAATTTCAATAGCCAAGAAAAGGTGATTGAAGGCCACCAGAACTTACTATAAGTTCCAGCCATACAACTCACCAACTGAATGGCAGAAGATGAGTTTTACACATTCTGATGGAAGGTACCCTTTGCCCAAGCAGTTAATGTTGATTATCTTTGATCATCTCGACACTGTTCAGTTGCAAACTGGAATGTGTTTACCTCTCCAGCAATCGGTACTCAAGTCTTCAAGCATCGTTCCCAATCGCTCACGTTTCTGCAGGTCTCCAGGTTGTTTCACTGAATAGTATAGATAGGGGTTCAATGCGGGCGTGCTCTTCCAGGCGGTCTATGGCGACAACGCCTGTGTATTCTCTTGTGTTCAGTTGTCATCAGAAATCCGGGATATCCTAGTGCATGACCCATCGGGTCAAATAGACAGTATTCCGTATCCACGCGCATAATTTAGACATCGTGTTGACGGCCTCTTGCGCGACAGTGGTTCCAGAAGGTTTGATATACTGATCTGGGACTGGACAGCGCGAAGCCGCGAGTCAGTGCTTTCCAGCCAAATGGTTCCTCAATGCTGAGTCCGAACCATTCGCCCGTTCGCCGACCAAACCCGAACACCCACACTTTCTGGACCTCGTAACACAGGACTGCACAGGTCATAAGCTGTGCATAACTCCTTGGCTATACGCAACTGAAGGGAATGGACTTCCTGCTTGGACTTCAGATTCCTCCGTCGTTCCACGGGACCAGCGAATGATTTATCCGCAAAGATACAGACCTGAACTAGGATGCTCTTCACGGTAACATTGTGCCTTCTACATGACGCAGGCGGACAGGTTATTTATGTTTATACTTGAATTTGTCCCCTCGCGTATGCAAGATGAAGAAGACGAGGAGGCTTTGTCGACAATTCTGAAGCAGCTTGGTGCTCAGGAGGTAGAACCAAATCAATGTACCCTGGGGTAACTGGGGACCGTTATGCGCGGACTTGACTCCAACAGGGCATGGTAATGCAGTCTATGGCGTGAAATATCTTGAAATACGGAGAAGCGAAGTACTTGGGGAGGGTATTGATGTATTAGATTTCAGCCAGTATGCCACAAATCGAAATATTCATGCATCCGAGAGAGACATGTGGGATATTCTGAAATGGAACCTTGTTGCACTGGCGGGACGGTACAGGATGTAGACATTATAAGCCTCCCGGTTAGAAATAGCAACTTGCCTTTCCACCAACAGCCGCTCACGCATGCGACGGCAGGGAACGAACGGGTATTGATAAAGGCACTGATGGTTAATTTGCAGGTACTATGAGATAATCTGCACCTAGAGAAACAAAGATCGGGCTCAGAGGAACCGGTCTCGGCGACCGAACGATTTACCTAATAGCAAAAAGGGACAACTCATACCAGTGGTCGCCACTGAGCTGAGAAACCATGCAGTACCAAAAGAGTGCAACGGACCGAATAACTGTAGACCTGGCTGGCGCCCAGAACTGATAAGGTGGCTGGAACTTCGATGTTTTGTGAGAGTACGAATACCTGTGGTACCTCGCACTGTCTCCTGTTACAACACAAAGAAATCATAAGTATCATCTGGAACTTCGAAGGTGCCCATGTTCAAAGGGCTAAAAGGGAAGTTTACTTAAAGATACATTTATAACAACTTGTTTGTTTCCAAAGCAAATTTTCTTTCACGCTTGGATTCCGTCTCACTCCCCATAACTTTTGTCCCCAATGCCCTCCCCGGCGATGCTACACTGCCGCGGCGATGTGTCACAAACGACATGAAGCCTAGTTCTCTGTCAGCACAGTTGGTGAGGAGGACTCACTGAACAATGCCCTCCACAAAAATGTTCGCATTCGCAGAGACTCAAACCACTGGGTCACTGGAAGTGTTCAGCAAAGAGACTAGCTTCATTTGTCCGCTGGCAGACTCCGTCTAGAAGAGACTACCGTGCCCTCCTGCTCTTGTGGGAGCAAAGACACATACGGGAATAAACTGGGTGTGGTGTTTGCTTCGTTCTCTTGGGTAGCTCCAAGTCGAAGGGCTACATGGCATGCGTAATACACTTAAGCTTGCTGCTTGACGATAGTTGACATTGACTACTTGAAAAAGTTTGGAGCAATTGAAATTCGGGTCACGTGTAGATCACAGAGGATCCGGGCCGCGTTTGACTTTGGGGTAGATGTTCTGAACGTCACACGCAGGATCTTCAAGTTGCCAGTAAGGCTAGCAATCCTAGTTATGGCTCGCACCTCGTCGTTGCTGGCGTCGATGAATCCAAGCGTCATCGCACCAGCAGACGTTACCATCGGCCATGTGTACGCTTTTTTCTCTCGTCGTTGCTCGCCACTAAATCACTCTGCAGGCAGCTTCGAGATTTAATCATATGTCCACGCGAGGCGGGCATCGTCAACTACGTTCATAAGAACTCGATTATTGAGCATGACCTTCATGCGCCCGACTTGGTGCGTTTTCATTTATCCTTGCCTTTATGTGATGTAAGGTTCGCAGGACGATTCTCATTTGTGGCTCCTAGGCACCAAGACCCATAGCCGATCTCACATTTGTCCCAAACACTCTTTCCTCACTAACCCTTTCTGATTCCCCACACACCCTCCTCGCAGCAGGTGGTCAGGACACTGAGATCCACCTTTCACTTCACAGTCCTTCGCGTACCCGCGCGCTCTGGCAGTTCTCGCGCAAGCTCAGTGGAAGCATCAATAATTCCGTCCTCCTTGCACGCGCATTTGACAGTTCTTGTGAACCACGGCTCGTCGTGAGTAATAATGACTGGACAGTTCGCCTCTACGACGTACCCCTCCGTAGGCCCCAGGACCTCAGGTGCTGTGGGACCCTCAGACTCGAAGAGCCTGTGAATCATTGTACGTTATCGTCCCCCGTGTGAGGAATTAACTCAACCCTGTGGATATGTACAGCTTCTATATCGCCTGACGGCCGCACCTTACTCTCAGTCGGAGACTCTCCTCGGATCTACCTTCACTCCCTTTCAGGCAACGCTCGGCTTGCCTTCAATCGCGTTACAACATTACAGATCCCGCCCCCCATCTCCGTCCATCCCATCTCTCTCGTAGCGTCCTTTAGCACTGCATGGAGCGCTGACGGACTCAAGTTCGCTGTTGCTTGTCAAGAAGGAGTTATCGCAATCTGGGACGTGCGGAGCACAAAGCCGCTGAAGGTGTTGCATACGAGTCGTGAGAGGGGTGGTGGTGACAGCGGGTGGATGAGCGACGATCCATGGGACTGGACACGCGGAGCTTCACGTGCGCCAGGATGGGGCGCACGGAGCGTCAAGTTTGGGTGCTGGCGGAGTTGGCGGGCGGGCGGGACATGAGGTGATGACATATACTGAGGTCTGCACGAGTTCGGAGTTTCGTCGTTTCAAGCTTATCATAATCTATACAGCACACCAATCTCCTGCACGTCCTCGACGCTCGAACGTTCGAAACAGAAGAAATTATACGCGTACCCAACATCTCTTGCAGCAAAACTCCTCCTGCTCATACACCCACCCCTCCCTCACTCAGACACTCCGGAGGCCGACTGAGTGCACGTGCCGCACGTCGTGATGACGGCATTGTAGTCATACCTCCACGCGGGGCACCGCCTCGGATAACGTCATGGACGAGCGCACCGCCCTCTAGGATGTCAGATCGGACAAGTGGCAGTGATGAGGGCGATACGATGGACCTCGATGAGCTCGAGGTGGACTGCTTGTCACGTGGAGGCTCGCCACCCCCAATGAACTCGTATCGCCCCTCGAGCCCATATCGGCCCATCAGTCCATCGCCTCTCTCTTCTCAAACTTACCGTCCCGCAAGTCCGCCGTACCGCCCTGTCAGCCCCCCGTACCGCCCCATGACACCCTCATTCCACCCCTACCGGCGCACTCCGCGGCGAACGCATGGAGAGGAAGGAGAAGTCGAACGTGCAGGAATGATGGCAGAGCATGAAGATATAGATATTGCAGGGACGTGCTTCGACCCGACAGGAGGTTTCCTGTATGTGGCGACGACGGCTGGTGTTGCTGAATGGGCCGTGCGCGGTTCAGAAAAACGTTGGTGGGGGAGTGGACAATGGGCTTAATGCTCTGTTTGTGCCTCCCCTCATGTCACGTATGTCTTTTCACGATTTTCGGACTTGTTACAAACACTTCTCTGCGGGGCTGCCTGGTTTAGCGGATCATATGTACTCTCGTGCTCAAGCGGTTTGATCTACTACTCTGTTTCGGTTTCTTAGTGATCATGTTGTTGTCTTACTATCCCTTCCTCGTCATTGTCTTTTCATGCTTACCTACTCACATCGTGCTTTCTCGTGTCTGACCGCGCTGTCATGCTCATCTCATGTACCGTACTAGTTACATTTCTATATTCCGTTTTCTGATGTCTGTATACGTACACACTCACGAACTTGATACCAACCACGCTAGTGAATTTATGATGTATCCATTTCTGTTGTGTATCGCTCTTTGCTGTATTTTGGGGGCTATTCTGAAGCAGAACCCCTGCTTTGGAAAATGTCTTTCGACGTCTTTGTCCCAGAAGGGGATGTGGCAGCACAGCCATCATGCAATCATGCTTCGCCCCAAATTTTCCAACCTTCCAACCATCTTCCAGCCATCTTCCAACAACTAGTTCCAACTGACTCGGATCATGTACCCAATCGAAACGTCATTGACGCTTTCATCACGAGTTGTTTTATCTCATGAGAGTTTTCACAAGCAACCAATCATATGACATTCGTTCAATTGATCCCTTGCAAAATTCTCGCAGATTGCCAGTGGTTCAATTGGATCCTGAGCCTGATGATCCAGTGACGCGCTTAACCCAAGAGTTAAGCTCCAATTCGCGCGGTAAGCAAGGGAACATGGTTACTGATCCCGATTTGTCAGGTATTGCGAGTACACCTAAGAGTACTACGCGGTTGGAACGGGGGATGACAACTTTTTACTGGGGATAGAGTTAGAGCTCAGGCGATCTCACTCCACAATGCAGTCCAGATTTCATTCTGAGCGGATCAAACTGTCACTTCAACGTATGCTCACTGCGGAAGCGTGGACGTCTTGTCTTCTCAGCGGCATCTGGTTATGCCTTGAGCTGAAATTTGCACTCGAATATCATGATTCAGTCGTTGAATTGCTCCAAAGCACTTGCGGCCGTCCGTAGTACGTCACATTCTCCATCGATTGGCATAAAATAGGTACTACTAAGACATGGCACTGCGAATTGGAAGGATAAATACAAATATCAGCCAGTCATGTTTAGGGGTCTGTGCTGCACTGCACTAACGCTTCGCGAGCCCGACTGACTTGGATGTACGACATGTAGCAACCGTATCTCCCAACACGTTTTGTATTCCGCTTCTGCCAAGGGCAACCAGCGAGCCAAGATAGGTGGGACATACTTGTGCGATCAAGCTTAGCTTGTGGCGCAAAAAATCAATGGTTATGCAGTAGGCAGCTGTTTCCTCGACAACGTTACGACCAGTCCGATCCGGATTGATTTGCAAATCGTCAGAATCCCGCGGACTTTCGCTTGAGCTCCAACGCGTAGGTTTCCGTGCACATACTCGCGTGCAATTGTCGTCGGGTGCTGATAGACGGTGTGGCCTGACGTCAGAATATTAGGATGCGCGAGTTTTCCATCAATAGCAAACCTTGAACAGCGAATTTTTAGCTTCTGGCAGGTCGAACGGCGACCTTCTTCCGCCCACAACTGAAGCTCCTCGGCCGACCGTCGATGGGCGCTTGAGTAACCCGACCAGGGGCTGGTCCGAGTGGGTCCAGCTGGGCCATCATCAGATCGGATAGAGGACTCAGGACATCAAGCATACAAGTAATGTCCGCATTGTACGATGGAAGGCTACCACATCTAGAAGTTGCATATCTCATCGCTGGGTACCGCCCGGACTGCCTCTATCATTCGAGAACATCTGTTACGGAGTAGGACCCACAGAGCTCATCCGAGTCCGTTCTAATCCGTTTGACGCAAAAAGTCGGATAATTTCCCGTTGTAGCAGTGCTGGGGGCGGTACATGGCAAAATTAATCTAGGTTCTAGAACCCATGGATCAACTATTGACACATACTGCCGCGGTGCGGCCTTGTTGTCACCTTAGAGTTAAGAAGTTATGCTTACGCATGTCATCTGATGCATATTAAGTCGCCAGTAAAACGACATTGACGACAGGATCAGTGGAGTAACGACGGCGATGGCTAGGATGCGCATATCGAATGGCTAAACATATGCCAAGGCTCAGCAACCCTGGATCCCAGAGCTCTGGAGGCTAGCTGGCTGACTGGTATGGATGATTGCGGTCACAATTGATCATGAACAGCTTAGTAATCGACTGAAGCCTTTCGACCAATCAAGTGCTTAGTCAGGTTCTCAAATCAAGTTCTTCATCATGAGCACCGACGAAACGACAACGGTGGTGGCAAAACCAAAGCCAGTAAAAAAGCTTAAGCCTGCAAGGAAGCAAGTCAAAGCGGGAGATGTGGAGAGGAAGGAGACGCCTCAGACGGGGAAGGAATATAGTAAGTGTCAATGACGTTTGTCAACGAAGGCTCTTTACGAGCATAACTGCAGATATCTGGTACAACAAGTGGGCTGGAGGTGACCGGGAAGACAACTACTCCAAGTGAGTTTAATGCATATTTATCTCTCAGTTCAATGTCTGACTCTGCCATAGCAAAGTAAAATCACAAACTCGGTGCAACATCAAGAAGGACTCAGGCCTGACTCGAGCAAACACGACTGGGATTCGCTATTGTTGTCTGTTCTATGCCCGTGGGTGCTGCCCGTATGGGTGGGAGTGCGACTACCTTCACACTCTTCCTGACCCTGATAACGCATTACCTGATTCGAGTAAAGATTGTTTCGCCAGAGACAAATTCTCGGACTACAGAGATGACATGGGTGGTGTTGGTAGTTTCAACCGTCAAAATAGAACGCTATACGTCGGTCGAATCAAGGAGACCGGTCCAGGTCCGGAGACAGAAGAGATCGTCACAAGACACTTCAAAGAGTGGGGCGAAATTGAACGCAGTACGTTATTGGAACCTTCTCAAGAAACGGCATCTAAAATACGTCCCCTTCACCTACAGTCCGCGTGCTACAGTACCGCAGCGTCGCGTTCGTGACTTATGTCTCGGAGTTTGGCGCACAGTTTGCAAAAGAGGCCATGGCGTGTCAATCCCTCGACAATGATGAAATCTTGAATGTTCGATGGGCCACCGAGGATCCGAATCCAGTGCAGAAGGTGGCGGAAAAGCGGCGGCTGGAGGAGATCGGGCAGGAAGCTATCAAGGCGCGGATGGACCCTCGTATTGTCGATGCCATGCGGGCTGTTCGTGCATTAGAGGATGGGGATATGCTGGATGACGAAGGAGAAGTGGTAGAAGACTCGGAATCCCGCGAGACTGGGGACCCAGAGCCAAAACGGCGGCGAATTGAGCTGCCACCGCCACAAGAAGCGACACCACCTCAGCCCCTTGGTCTATTGTCTGCCGATACAATGGAAGGTCTCAAGTACTTTGCCGAAATAAGGAAGCGGAACGGCGTCTCGCTAGCTGTCATAAATCCAAAGACAATACCTCCGAAACCATTGACTTCAGGGCTGGGAGTGGCGGACTATGGGAGTGACGAGGAAGATTGAGGGTCTGTTCATCCCAATCGGTAACTAGACTGATCTCCGTCCTGGCCAACTGTTCTTAATCTAGTTATTTCCACACGCTAGAACCGCATCAGGATCTTCTAACGACTGATGCTCGAACATGATCTGAGCGCTCCGGCGACGACTCATTTCTGCATAAATTTGTAACTATTACCATTGGGATGAGAGCTTCCTTTGCTCCATTAGCTGGCACTCCAGAAAATGTAAAGACGTGTAATATAACGAAACCCCATATAGACCCGTGTACATAGACTCGTCGTTTCGTCCCCGATCACTAAATGAGATGAGCTCATTCGCCACTCTTGTGCAAAAGCAGATCCGGGCCTGGCATGTGCCTCGTCTCTCCCGCCCCCTGGTGTGGCTGTCAGGCACCTTGGCCAGGTTGATGACTTCGAGACTCCACAAATGGAAAACCACGAGGATCAAAATATATCCCCAAACCTCATGGCAATTGGCCACCTTACGTCTATCACCGAAGCTCTGCAAAGTCTATGCCCATGAATGCCAGTGGGTGGCCCACATCTTGGGCCATGTGCGATGAAGTCCCAGATCTATATTTGACCAATCTCCACATTATGCTAGTGCGTCGGAGGGCTTCGGAGATGAGAGATCTCTTCTCATGCCCGTGTTACCGAGTGTGGGCGAAGCGAACTGTCCGGGCGTCTGCGTTTATGGTCGTCGGTAATCGCCTGGACTGGTGACCAGAAACGAACAAAATGGACCAGAAGAACTCGCGTGATGAGTCATTTGCATAAAGATTAAGTAGCCGGTGAATGGGTGAAGTCCCGTTCGACTCTTGCGAACCAACAAGAGGTGCAGGTGGACGGACGACCGATTGTGACAATATTCCTCGGCATACCAAACTAACATTTCGAGCAGCTTGGAGACAGATATTACGTCCTTGTTATTTCAACGAGGCAACCGCAAGTGAAACGGGGATCTGCGTGATGGGATTATCCACCATCGAACGGAACGCATTGAGGAAAACCTCGGTCAAATATGAGTATTCCGTTGCGGGGAAAGCCGCTATGGTAAGGTCAAGCCACACGTAATAACTGACAAGTAGAACTCCCCCTTCTAAGGCCATTGCAATGGAAGTGTACCCCGATTTCAGGGAAACAAGCTGTGACATCTTGTCCCGCCATATTCATCTCGCCTGACCATTTGTGATCACATATTATGTGGTTGCGTGCGTCTGTTGGCAAGAGTGACGTGGAGGGAATTTGAATCGCGAAACAGAAATAGACGCTATGCTTGCCTGTGCATGCAGCCCTGAGCAACATACATGTGGGAGTGCAGCGCCACCTACACGTTGTGAAGTCGCGGCATGCGACTACTTTAGGTATCGTTTGGCGTTGGTTTGGCGGGTGATTGAAGGCCCAACGAAGAATTGTTCGGAAGTAAATCATAAGGAGGCCCTGCCTTTGTCTGATTTGCCACCTATGTAACATTACTGGAAATAAATCAGGAGCTATCTGGAGGCTGTGAATGTGGCATACCTAAAATATTGTTTTTTCCATCATCATCGGAAAGAAGGCATGGCATGGGCCATGCTGCGGCAATGCAGGATAAGGAAAGCGGTGCAACCCAGTAATACCACGAGGGTTAATAATCCGATGAACTGTGCTTATACAAGGTGTTCATCGTTACCGTCGGTGCTGCTTGAGGGTGATTTTCATGATCTTAAAATGTGGCAGGCGAAGGTATGAACTAGCGTGTGGTTGGCCCGTGTGAAATTGTGGATGAGTATAGTGGCTGTGTTACGTTTCCTCACTCAAACTCCCAACCATCTACTCTGACTTTCTCTTCAGAAAGCACAGCCGTTTTGGTTGGTTGTCTGACATGTTCGAGAGTATCAAGGCTATCCAGAGAAATTCCATGTAGAGGCTCAGGGCGCCTTTGGGCCTCTCATTTCTCCCACTCGCGATGGTGATTGAGCCCGCATAACTTGTGGGTTACAAGCAAGTTACAAGTCGATGGCACGATAGAAGTCAAGTTTGGCATTTTCCGAATCCAACGACTGCGCTGAATATTTCGGTACCTAGATGGAAGGCCAGATCTGTCAGATCCCAACCACATCTCGCCAGATCCTTGTGGAGGCAGGCGCCTTTGGGCGCCTCCCAAGAATTTGCCGAAGTTTGGTGAGATCGTATAGTTGCCTCGGCGCTGTCCCAAATAAGACCGTTTGCAGGAGGCTGGGTTCTATATAAATGACAGCTGTTCCTTAGTCTAATCCCCACTCACCATCTACAATGTCCTTTACCAACAACAATCCCTCTCGTCGTATGCAGGCGATATCGGTCCCTCACATTCATATAGAATCACCTTCGGGGTCTGAGCAAATGGGGCGCGCTCCCGCACAGTACGTTTGTTTATATACTTCCTGTCGTTAACTCTCGACTCATACACCAGCTCATGTAGGCTCGACGCTGACCCCTTTTCATACGGCATCTACAACGATCTGTCATTCTTGTCTTCTTCTTCGTCTTCTTCTTCTACACTCTTCTCTCACGAAGGATGTGAGTTGATGCACCTCGTTTGTCTATGCTCAAGCTAAACAAGTTTCCAGCCGAATCTTTCAATCAGCCATTCTCGCCATTAGATGATTTGAGCCCTGATGACTTTCATCTTGGGCAACTTTTCAACGATACAACTCAGCAATCGCAAGACATATTTTACCCGGGGTCATTCCTAACTGGCCCTGAATCGTATGCACCGCCGTCTCCTGATACCTTTCAGGTGATTCCACCTTCCCCGCCACCACATACGATGTTACGGAACACACCTGATAACATGCGCCTTATACCTGTATATACGCCATCGCCCTCCTCATCCTACGCCACACTCTCCCCCAGCCCTAGTTCGCCTTCGTCTCCATGGTCTGAGATTACTACCCCTTCTTCTGAGGGTAGCGTCTCTCCCATGATTCCCCATTTAGGTCTTTCGCGTCGAGGGAGCTCAGCTTCTCTTGGACACCGCCATTCGCCAAGTGACTCTACATTTTATCTTCAACCCCCAGCTATTGCTAGGCACGTTCGTTCACATTCGGAGTCCAGCATGACTCGTCCCGTCGCGAGTCAAGCGATGCTTGAAGCCAACCAACGACGTCGACGCCACGAAGCTACCTATAGGTGCGATGAGTGTAGGCAAACTTTCACAGCTGTGTTTAGCTTAAAGCGTAAGTTCTATCTGCCAAATTACTTCCTTTACGGTGTCGCTAAGTTAAATGCAATAGGTCATATGCAGTCTCACACTGGTGTTCGACCATTCGCCTGCGGCATTCCTGGCTGTTCTCAGGCATTCTTCAATCAGAGTGACTGCAGACGCCACGAAAGGAGCAGGAAGCGTCACAAGGGTCTGCCTTTTTCTGACTCGCCTTAATTTTGGCGCTATGTCACAACCCTTTCACTTGGGTCTGCCAAACACCTTGGTTGTTGTACACGTCACATCGGAACTGGACATTCCCTTATGCGTTGGCGTCTTGGATATTCCCATATGCGGACACGATAGCCAAATCCATCATCTTGTCCTGCCTCGTTTCCCCACCATGCCAATCTTCAAATTCGGCATACTCAACATCTCATTTCGACCATAGATACCATTGGCCCTGCATACCCTAATTTTTTTTGGTGCCGTCCATTGTATCCAATTCGTACAATAATCTTTTTTGCCCTTTCAGTCCCTTCACTGCTAGTTGTTGCTAATAATTATTGCATCGTTTTTGCTGTGTACCTGGGCTTCAAGCTATGCGTTGTCAACCGGCCTTGCCATCACAATGTCCTTATTGTCCTTTTTCCTTGTTGTACTGCATCCCAATGTGTAGCCTTCTCGGTGATAATCTAATATTTTAGTTGTGCCCGCAACTGCATTGAGCCCGTGCTAAATAATTGCAACATTGCTTTCCGCACACGCAAAAACAGCGAAACGATTGTGAATGAATCTCGTATGGGGACGTAATCAGAAAGCCGCAAGAAAAACAAATAATAACTTCACAGTGCTGCATAGCAACATCCCGAGAATGATGGGCACGCACACGGCACCGAGAAGCTCAGGATATAGCTATCACAAGGTTTCTAGTTTAATCCTTGGCGTTGTTGATGATCAACTGGCATTTATATCATGGGGCACCGCGGGATGCCCGTCGCTCAGGTAAGTTAGCTGATTGTTCTTACGCTGAAACCTGCACAGCAGATTATCGATCAATAGCGGACTCAATGATCCCCGACTCCCACGTTAGTGGAGGAGGGCTTTGTCGAACACAAAAATCACCCCCTCTCTCTACTCTGCACCCGACTTGATCCGATTCCCTTGATTTCCCGGCTGTCTCCGTGGCTCTGTCTCGTGGTCACGGTGGTTCTCATGTGTTTTCCTCATCAATGGAATCACGCCCCATGCCGGCTTTCCTCCTAGTCGTTCATGTAGAGCTTGTACCGTGCACTATAACGCGTCGTGTTGCATCTTGAAGCTTGATGTCACATTCCGGTCGAACACCTTCACCCGCTACTAAATAGAAGGAACGACTTCATTCTATCAAGGTCCGACTACGAGAGACTACAAGCCAACTTTCCTCATACGACAACTCATACATACGAAGCTTATGCAGACGCACTCACACCGTCGACTCGAAACACTGAGTTCTGCGGTGAGCATGTCAGCTCGCCGTGCTATCAAACTTTTCTTGGGCGCATTGCCTCTTCCCATAGACAACCCCGTAAGATGGTGAACATGATACCACCAGCTTTCGGTGCTCGAAGACATGCGTTAAAAGATGAATATGACTTGCGCGAGACACACGTGGGGGGTCTAGCTAGACCTGCGGTCTCTGGAGGAACAAGGAAACACCTGCTCTGTCCTGCCGTCCGCGTGCTGTGTGTCTGCCTCTAGCTACATGAACCACAACCCCGAAACCTAGCTCGACCTCTGGCACCCTGCTCTGTGGCTGAACCCCTGCTTCCACTGCCTACACCCGCGTCTGGCTGAGTCCCTGCAGGACATCCCGCTACAATGAGAAGGGCCTAACCAGGTCACATACCAGACAGGATTGAAGTCCTTGAAGCTGCTCCCTTTCACGGGTGCTGCCAAGGGCCTCTTCACAAATCCGCCACTAAGGCTGCGGAGCCCAAAGGGAAGCGAAAGGCCGACGGATCCGCAGGACAGACGTCGCCTGCGAAGAGAGGTGCGGGGCAGAGCAAGGCCGCCTGAGGCAATCGGTTTTGATTCCTTATTCATTATGTTTGTGTGTTGGCTTTCTATTTGGTTTGGCGCCAACTTGTGCTACACTTGAGGTTCTCATTCTGTTTGGCGCTGGTTCTGAATGCCTTCTGAGGCAACAAGTTAGATCCCTTTTTCATCATGTTCGTGTGTTGGCTTTCCATTTGGTTTTGCGCCATGATTCTGGATGTCATCTTGTGTTTGAAAGTGGGTTTCCCCCATCGTCTGGTTTCTTCCGCGGTCGATCAGCAGTTGTACTACGATAATTTATGTACGTAGCAACACAATCGTTGGTACACTACTATATCCTGTATATGGTCCCGTTGACTTTCTATCTGGTTATTTGAAAGTGATTTCCCGTTTCTTTCGCGGTTGATCAGCATGTGCACTACGATAACCTACGTACTTGTCGACACAATCGTTCGTACCCGACTAAGTATACCCTGTGTATTGCTTGAACGCCGATATTTTGAACGGTCCATGAAAATCAATTGTGACCCTTTGCATAGCGGAGTCGGGTTTTTGGCGCGTAGTCGCCGTTACCCATACGGTAGCACATAAGCGCATGTCGGAGTCTATAGACCTGCGCCTCAAGATCTGTTTCATCGTTTCATCATGTCAAAGTTGACAATGACATGTCTGCTGCGCGCATCCATCTCCCTCCGCGGATCGCCCCGTCTCATGACGGGCGCCTACGGACATCCGTCGATTAAGTAGATCGTTCCTTTCAGGCGGGAACCTGCACAGCAGATCAACAACGTATTGATGGCGTCACATTCATCCGTCGGGTACAGGCTGAGGTTTATAAAAACGTTCGGATTGCGCTTGCGCTCGTGATCCGGTTCGACATGTCAAAGTTGACATGTCCGTGACAAGCCATCTCCATTCGCGGCTCCGTCTTCATATATAGGTGACCTTAGGTAACCAAGTATTGTCTGTAATCGAGAACAACATACCCGGCGGATCTGGTAGCATGAACGTGCAGCCTCTTGGTCTATTACTCAGTAGCCAAGAACCCAAGAACTACAAGACTAAAAAATTGTCCCATGTAGGTGTCATAAAGAAGTTCGGCGACAGGAGTATGCATTTGTCGTGAATGGTCAGAGAAGCCGCCATACACTAGGAAAGATAACGTTCTTTAAGTCCACGGAAATCAGGGGATTTGTAGCTCGCACAACTGATATGTTGCCGGTAGGGGAGTGCATCCGTCTTGCAAGGCACAAGTGATTAAATCTAGTACAAGTGGATTGAAATTCAAGCGTGATAGGAAAATTGGCGAGATACAATATACACTTTTCAGAGTGACAAGCTCTCAGATTACATGGCGATATAGCCATACTTTCTCGCATGAGGCTAGGCAGTGCCTTTCGTGTGAGTGACAGCCAGACGTAATGTATTGGAAGACTCACAGAAACCAGGACGATGTTGTCTTCACCGATCATAGCCGCCTCCCAGTCGTGAGGTGTATCACTCGGCATCACTTCTACAGTCGCAACACGACCAGGAAGATACGTGTTGACTTCTTCATCAAATGCAGAACACCGCGAATTCAGTGACTGAGGCATTCCTAAGCGCCTCCACAGAAGCTTCGGTTCCGTTGTTTGTTCATTTCGAACATCCCTCCTCGCTGCGTACTTGTTAAAATCATACACTCTGGCGCGATTTCCTTTTTGCCATCGCAGAAGTTGGATGAACTTCATACCGTAGACGTAGCAAACCCAGGTGTCGGACGGGCTGCGAAGGAGTATATGAGAGCCATTTGGGCCCCACTGCGTCCATGGGACAATACGTTTTGGTGTATTGTGGGACAATTCAACCTGAGCCATGATAGTGGATAAGGGAACGATCAGCACAGTATATTCTTCAGTGGAATTGCTTTCGGGGGAGACCCGCATGGTGATGGTGAAGATGCGGTCACTGCGAGCGAAGAAGAAGGGAGTTTGGACAGTCTGAGAAGGAGACCACCCCGGAGTCGGCTCGGATCGAATCAACATGTCTCGAACATCGCCCTTCACCTTTGGATACTCCAAGCCGCAAATGTAATTGACATCCTTATACTCTTCCATCTCTTCACTGAAGCTGTCGATACTGAAGACGCCCAGATGAGGGGGCGTTTCGTCACCCCCCAAGACGCAGACCAAAAGTAAGTCTTCTGTGACAAAAGAAAAAGATCGAAGGTCTGTGTCTCGAATGAACTTGAAGCGGCCCTCAATAATCAACCTGTAGCAGTAAGCGCGGAAGACGCACAAGCTTCTGCTGACCCAATTTCCAGTCCCAGACCACTAGCTGAGAGTTGGGTTCATCCCCGTGTTCTTGAAACAGTACTGCAATGCGGGAACCGCAAACCTGCATGAGGAATTTCAACTCCTCATGCATGTTTGATGGTAGGTGCGTCACGAAGGGCACGACAGACATTGGATGATGTTCGCCGGTCATTAAGGTTCTCAGGTGTACGTTGCATGACAGGTTCGGGCTGCGCCATTGAGTATCAGGTGTGCCTCTCAAAATCAGAAGTATCAAAACGTACATGGCACCTTCTATTTCCAAAGCGACAATCAAGTCCTGGGATGTGTCGATGGTGAAATCTCGGATCTCAAATCCCAAGTCATTGATAGTCCATTCCCGTTCGGGAATGTCTTTGATTTTGCAGGGAAGTTGCACGCATGCAAGCCCTGACCGCATAGCTTGACACAATACTCCTCCAGACAGTTCCCAAGCATGACCATCTTGCATGTTTATGAATCGAGAGTCCGGAAAAGATAAATTGTTCCAAGCCTGTTGGTGCTGTCGGCAGGCACGAAGGCGACCAGGAGTATCAAGATTACAGTGGCGCCCATCCTCAAACTGTCCGAAAAATAACTCGACATTGTAAAGAAGCTGTGCATTGGTGGTGATGACCGAATGAAACAATCGGCATACCTGGAATTCAGCATGAGTAGCGGGTTTGAGTAGGGCATGATGTGTGCTCACTTGCTTGCATCTCAGAAGAGATACTACATCGAGTTCATCGAAAACGATAGCGATCAATTCGTTCGGGAGACTGAATGATGCCTCGACGTTTCCCTCCTGGCCGGTGTCCATGACCTAGGTTGAAGTTGGCCCGTTTGCCACTAAGGTTGAATTTTTTTGTGAGTTGCACTAAGTTAACCAGAGGTTTTGTATGAGGCGGTTCTTGAATGCGCGAAGAAACGAAACAGTTTGTAGCAATGTGATGGGCCTATGGAGATTCGGAATCGGTGAATCGGCGATGACAGCATGGTGTCTCCTAGGTACACATACTTTGTACCGTTCCCACGGTAAACATCCATTGAGTTCTTCCAAGTTATCACTAAGCACTTTTTAATTACTGTGAGGCCCGTACCGCTCTCGTGGAGTCGGTCAGAGCGGATCATCTCCTCGTAGCCCATCTGTGACGATCTATCGGATCATGAGCATATACATAGAGTAATCAAAACGAGTTCACTGGCATGAATCACAATTATTGAAAGAACACGGCCTAGGAGAGGACTAGCAGTAACTGGTGTTAGTGGTATTATAGGTAGAATAGTATGTATGATGCCGAGGACAGCCTGTAATTTTTTTCTACAGCCTTCCCAACAGGATATGCTTATCAAGATAGAGTATAGATGCAAGTGCGACAGGCAGAGTTGATAGTTATCCGTATCGCCTAGACTTGACTCCGCAGGGAAGCGCTGGAAACGAGCCCCCGAATTACAGGCGTGATGATGTACCGTTCCGTATGGGAATGTGATCAAACACATGCATTACTGTTCGCAGTGCGGATAACCGTGAGGACAGTCGCAGGTTCAGGGGCAAGACTAATCATCGAGCTAGGGTCAATAGCATATGCACACCGCTGTTAAAACTAATTATCAGCATAAAAAACAATGGAGATCAGAGCAAACTCACGCAGTAATACAACATCACCTGCATCCCTGGATTATAGAATAAACAGTGACTAGCATGATCGGAGAAGTGAGTACAGAATATCCCACAGCAGCTGCGCACGCTGCATGGGGGATATCTAGTGTTCCACCTGGAATGTGACGAAGAATGAGCACACCCACGCAGCTAGAAGCTACCGTCATGGGGTAACCGGCTATGAGGAGAGCTATGCATATCGGAGATGTCACCGCTGGCTGTGATGCAGCAAATGATATCATGATAGGGAGCAGCAATCCATCGACGACGACCCCTCCCACTGCACCAACTTTGGCGGTGGATTGTATGGAGACATAGAACCCACTCATGTAGGGTTGGAGAATACTGTGGCCAACGATCATGCAACTGAATGTCCCAACAGCCCCGAATCCTGCGCACAAGATGAGAGCGACAATAACCCTGCGCAAAGAAAACGCGATGGTTTGGTGAAGTGATCTGTCACCTGAACTACTACCGATCCCTGATCCACTTTGGAGTTCAATGTCCAGAGGTTTGACGTTGTGACCTGTAGAGGAGGGTACGGAAGACATCAGTGTCTGGCTGACCTATCGGTGGTGTAGGGCAATGATATATTCTGTGGAGCTTTATACTCGTCATCGGCACACCAAGCCACCCCTTTCCAAACGAGAGCTGACTTTTAGCGCTCATCTTCCTGGCAGAGCAACAGAGGCCTATCTACGAAAGCGGGACCGAGCCATTGCAATGACGCAGAATGGAGTGAGGCAGTTAAAGCTGTAGACTCTCGAGCAGAAGAAATCTCTGCTGAGTCGTAGTGTCGGTGCCGAACCGCAATCGAGGCGCGGCGTGTCTACAGGAATACAGCATTTATTTAGGTACAAGGCACACAACTCATGTCAAAAGCTGTGTCCGAAATTCGATGGGGGAGCTCAAACCGACTCAGTATTGCGAGTCTATCGGTATGTAGTCTCCCCTATTATGCAGATCACATAAGTAGAAGGACATGTGTTGCTTCAGGTGGCACGTCATCAAGCATCTATTTGTGCATATTCTGAACCGTACGTCCTATAGGGGAGTTACGCCATAACACAACAGCTTGTCGTGGCCTGCAGACAGTTCAACTCACTTGACTGGAAACTTAAAGGTCCTGGAATTGATCTGAACCAGCGGAAGCCGGCCATGAAAAGACTCTGTGATACAGCGGAGGCAAATCTATGCAAACGAGGTAAAGTTACGATATCTTCACTTCAGTTAAATCGGAAACATACGGAGACAGGGCGGAGTACCGTAAATTGGGGACCCTGGGCATAGGCTTTAAAACCACGGAGGAAAGCCCTAAACTCCGAGTTGCTGATAGGACTTAAGCGGAGAACTTTGGCGTATACCATCTTCACCGTAGGTTGGTAACGCGACTGTTCCAGGTCTAACACGAGTTCGTCAAGAACGCAGTAAATTCGATGCGACACCGGGGTCCTGCCAGTGACAACTTGGTTATTTCCTTGCCTTGCCAAAGAACGTGATTGGGAAGATGGACCACAAGAAACCGTTGTTTTGCAGACTGACCAGTCTGCAAAATTCCAGAGCAGGATTGCAATTAGAATGGTCGGGTTTGGGCTTGTGCGGTTGTTTGGCAACAGCTTCAGAGTCAAACATCCATATATTATCTAAGTAGGTGAACCAAATTGAAAATTCCGTGACATAATAACTCTTCTAGGCTTATGTCTGTGTGCCACTCTCGTTTGCGCTGATAAGCAAGTCACTATCAGAATAGTAACAGCTAGAATGAAGGCTACATGAATACCTCATGTCCGATCACCGGGTCCTCCGGATTGAGCCTGTAGCCCAAGAAGAAGATTACATGAACGTCGCGATATTTCTCCCCCTTCGTTCAAGTTCCGTTTTGAATTCAAAGGAATTAGTGAGATTCCGGCGAATGCGGGCCTTACTGAACTCTATATAACCTGACCGTCTGTCCAACTTTGTGAATACCTCGCTGATGACGAGCACGACCGCTCAATATGCCTGCATCCAGCATAGAACAGACTTTGCTCGCTCAATTGACGCAGCAGGGCTTTCAAATAAAATCCTTTCGACAACGAAGATTAGGTGCTCATCCGGTACGCATTCCGTCGATATTGTGACCGTTACGACTGCGCTGACAATGGATCTTTGCAGGTTTTTGAAATCTCACTAGCAGACGGTCAAACCGTCTTGATGTGGTTGCGACCCACCTCTTCTGACTCCGATTGGAGTCAACTGCTCTTTGAGAGTGAGACCGGTTTCCTCCGCTGGCTTTCCGCACACTCCGCGGTGCCCGCGCCCCATCTTTTGTATGTCCTACCAAGTAGCGCCGAAAACCCTCGGAATGCTTTCGTCACGCAGGGCATGACTGGTGAACCCATCAAAGACTTATACCCGACACTGTCTTCATGGGCGAAGGTTTGTCTTCATATGGTTAACTGATCTATCCGGTTGCTTGACAATGCTTAAAAGGAGCAACTGGTGCGGTCATATGCGGATTTCGCACTGAAGTTGTTCGACATTGATGTCCCACAAACGATCGGCTCTATCTCTGTCAGGAGTTCCCTGGATGAGCTCGTCGTAATACCGCGGATTTGCAGTGCTAATCACGCCCGTGCCTCTGAGGTCTTTCCCACTTTGCAAAAATACCTCGAATATCTTTCCACGTTGAAGAAAAGGCGAGCATTCACTTTAGATTCGGGGGATGAAAATAGGTTCCGAGCGCAAGCGGCCATATCGCAACTAATTGCGCATTTGCGGAGGCACCTGACTCAACTCGACGAACGGTGTGTCCGTCGCTTGGTACTGGCACACGACGGGCTGGGAGATATGAATTTCGTGGTTGATTCCTCCGGCAACATCACTGGTATCTTAGACTGGTGGACGAATTCGACTTTACCTGCTATACTCGCCGCGGATTATCCCCCCTGGCTCAGATATGATGGAATCCATGACCCTCGATTTGCTGCTCCGAAGAAATTGTGGCTAGAAACACCGGAAGAAAGCGCAAGATTGCGGAAAGTATATCAGGGAGTACGTCTCGTCTTTCATCCTGATGGACATCTGCTCATACAGCCACCGTGACAGGCTGTGAAAAACAATGGCCTTTACTACACAGCACTAATGCAAGGTGCTCAGTTACGAGCGGCTGTAGGTTGGGTATTTGACATCGAAGATGACCCATGCTGTGCACGAATGAGACAGTGGACGCTGAGTGCTTTTGGTCCCCCAATTCGAAGCCCCTCAGCACTCGACGACAGTCGGTGCATCATCACATAGCCGCTGGGTCTTTTATCAGCTATGTAGACGTATTTCAGGTAGTTCTTCTCCTTTGATGTATTTTCGATATACACGTCGCTTGTCTCGTTTCTCTTCTCTTCTCTTTTGAAATTTTGTACAAGACCTCTTGCTCACGCACGCAATGACAATGCGAATCAGCCGTTGTACCTCAACATGTTAAGAATGACCTCATGATCTGAATAGGAACATGTGATACTGCTCTCCGCGGTAAATTAAGCAACGCTCATTCTAATGGTGGTGGGCATCATGGTGTTCTACGCCCTGGAAATCAAGTGCATAGACTGCAAAATTTTAGCACGGTTTGGAGGACGAAAGGCCGAATACCCACCAGAGCCGCATTCAGGGCAACGGCGGTTTTTCTCTTTCTTAACAGTGAACCAATGCAACTCATGGCTTTCGGCTGGCGAACCAGTGCATCCAACAATGCGAGACGTGTCCTAAAGCGATTGAATTCTGTGAGACGACACAATACATGGTTGCGACGCAAAGCATACCAGTGAAAAGACTTTGACCGGGTTTTCGAGGGTGCCCACGCGACTCGAGTCAAGAGGTTCCAAGTCGAACGCATCAACACCCTCCATCTCCCCAAGAAGCTGGAAGCGCTCTAGACCAGTTGCTTGTTGCTCATCGGAAGGGATTTCACCGGATTTAGCACCCTCTCCAAAGAGTGAAGGAGGGGCTGGACCCGAAAAACGAGGAGTGGTAGTGGAGAGAGCGCGGAAAGCGGTGGAAGGTGTCGACCTGCGCGCGCTGCGCACGGCAACAGGTCGGACGGCACGAAGGGCAGCGTTGAGCATGATGTGCTATGAAGTTGAGGGCCTAGGTGTGGGTTGAGAGTGACTTAGAAAGTGTCCGTCACGTGTGACGACGTGACATGCGCCCGTCTACCTCCGGCACTCACAAGTTTGACAGTAATTGGGCTGAATTTTTTGTGCTAGTGCTAGTTCAAACAATATCCGTGCTCACTGCTCAGACATTCTCCTCCTGATCATGATATCTGGCGAACGTTTGACTTTATATCTTGAAGTTCTCAGTTCGCCCAATGGCGGTTAAGTATCAGACCTGGCAGCCCTGAACCTCCCGTAATCAAACTTCAAGCAATATTCCCCCGCAGTCCCCCTACAGCTGGCGGCTTCCCCTGAATCACCCCATATTACCAAGTCCAATGAGCATATTGCGATAGTTCTTCGCCCCGACTGCGATGCGTAACTCTGATAAATACATTTCTTTAAATCAAATTCGGACCCGTGCTGATGGAACAGCTTTCCAGAAAAGGCAAAGTGTTTACGAACGATGATGGGCTAGAATTTGTTCTATGCCGAGAATGCAAAATGAACTGACAAAATGCCGTCTCATTTAATAACAAACCTGCAAGTAAAATACTGCGAGAGACTAGTGGTGACGCATCTCCTTTTCCTCGACGCTCACAGGAAAAACTCGCGTCCAAGCTGTACCTAGCTCGCCATGTCGTCTGAACCCTCACCGGGATCAACTACATTAGACATCCTGCGGGCTTACAGTTATCCTCCGTCGCCTTCATCTCCGGACGCGACATCCGTCAATAGACCACCAGATATTAATCTATCTGTCCAGCCACCAGATTCTAGATTGTCAAGTATTTCATACAGTCCAACATCAATTCTGTTTACTGCGGACAAAAACTTGAAGTTAGGGCCGAGCGAGACCAACGAATCGCCCTTTCGATGGAATTTACCCTCGCCCGAGGAACCTGAGGAGAGCGGACCGCCTGGTGACGGGAAGGGACAGGGTTCCGAGCCCACAGCACACATCTGGCAGGGCTGGAGAGTCGTTGTATTTGGCTCATGTGAGTGCATCACGGTTTAATTGTCCCTTACCCATGCTAAACTTGACGGTCATAGGGTTCAACGTTTTATTGTTGCTGATCCCTGTGTCTGTGAGTGACCGCCTCTACACATCCCATTGGGTTCACTAATTATCGCGTCACTGTTCCAAGTGGACACTGAGTTTCGTGCTCGAGAAGCACCACAAGGTTATATTTATCTGTAAGCTTCGACCAATTCTTCTTGACACATGGAACGATCCTTTTTCAACAGTCAGCACCATGTCCATGATTCCTCTTGTAAAGGTGTGACACACACTCTTTCAGTCGGTCGACTGAATTGAGGGTTCGTTTGTTAGCTTCACTGATCTTTCAACTCGTGAGCTGGCACTTCGTATCGGAGGCACCAAGGCTGGTTTACTTAATGCAAGTATGGTAAGTCATATTCCATTAACGATTGAATACTCCTCAACCTCTATTTATGCAGAGCAATACGTGAGTTTAGCCTCCCTGGCTGTTGACAGCAGTGTTGATGTGTATCTCATAAGCGTCGAGATGGTTATCGCGGTAAGCGCTAGACATGTATGCGTGAGAACCCGCTGAGCTGTTTTAGATCACCGCCCTCAGGAAGTGTGAGCTAAGGGTCGTACAGTCTTCGCGTAAGTTCTACAAAGATATCTGAGAATTTGATCTGATACTCGCAGTTATCGGTTCAATTTTGAGCAAACTACGTACGTCAGTGTATGTCACTACGTCGTCTAATATCCGTCCTCATATTTTTAGTCCTCGTCCTCGGAATGTGCTTCTTTGCAGGCGGGCTTCGCTTCTCTGAGCAAGGATTCGACCAGAGTGAGGTCATAGATATGTCATCGACACCGAGATAGCTAACAGATCCCTTAGCCGCTACAAAAATACATTCATCACTTTTGAGTATCAGTGTTGGGGCTCTGCTCCTCCCTGCTGCATATCACTTTGCAATCAGTGGCGGAAAGGATTCTGGCTCCTTTGAGCAGAAAAACGATATTCTGAAGATGAGCTATGGAGTAAGATTTGTTTTGACTTTGATGGAACTCGCTCTGATTGAATCGTCGTAGGTCTCAATCATACTCATGTTTAGTAAGTCCTGGGCTTATTCTCCTGTCGAGGACCACTTACGATGCATGTGAACAGTTTATATCGCCTATCTTCTCTTCCAGTTCTGGTCCCACAAGCATCTCTATAAGGATACAAAGCTTAAGAGTAGCAAGTTAACAGTCAAGATACCAGTTAATTCGCGTTATCTGACTGAGATGCTGTCTGCGTCCCTGACCTTGAACGACAAACCTGGTAGCATGCATGATGGTCATAGTTCGACTTCGAGTTCTCGACGTGTTTCAGTGATATCTTCCAATTTCCCTCCGCTGCCCAAATTTTCCTATAGGAACTCGCCGTTGAATTCTTCCTCCGAGGTCACGCTGACAGGGAGCAAAGACCATCTTCCGGAAACAACCAACCAGGGGGTTACACAAGAGTCTACTGATCGGTTGGCCGAGGAAATGTTACGTCATACTATGCAACCCGAGCACGATGATGATGGCAGCACCGTTGGCCCCTTACATCCGCCTTGGAGCCCATCGGCAATGGCATCCGCGGTTGATACTGGTTCCTTCCGATACGCTTCACCAGAGCCTATGACTACCTCTGAACATGCGAATCTGCATAGGTCGTCATCAGCGGCGGGAAGTTTCAGAGAGCCGCAGCTTAGCTGGATGATCACTCTTCTGTTATTGACATTGGTCACTATTGTAAGTGATTAATCAGCTCGAGTGAGTACCTGTCGACGCTTCCTCTAGACGGTGACAATCACTGCGGAAGATCTCGTGGAATCCATGGACGGAATTGAGACAACGATTACCAAGCAATGGGTTGGTCTTATCTTGCTTCCTGCAGTCAGCTCTATCGCAGGTATATACAGGATGCTCCTGCTTTTCGGCATAATTTGATACATCGACTTTGCAGAATGTGTAACCGCCTGTCAATACTTCTGTGAAGGACCAGCTGAATCTGAGCGTGAGCATCGCTGTCGGGTCGTCGATAGTAAGTCTCCTTACATTGTTTCTTGCATGACGACGCTCATGTTAGTTAAAGCAAACCACGCTCTTGGTTATTCCGTAAGTGCTCATCATATTCAGCTTGTTGCTAATACTGAATCCTGGGACAAGGCTCATGGTCACCCTTGGATGGATCATAGGCAGGCCGCTAGCTTTACTATTTGACCCGTTTGAGTCTGTGGTAAGTGTTGTTCCAATCCATTGTCCAACTGTAGCTTAGCAGATCTTTAGGTTCTCTACGTGTCAGGTATACCGACCTCTATGAAATACTACGTCACCCACCCTGATCATTTTCTCGTGTAGTGCAAACCATGAGTTTCGTGGTCGCGGACGGGAAATCAAACTGGCTAGAGGGTATCATCTTGATCTGTAAGGAGGCTCTGTAACCGCCTTCGGGTTATCATGCTTAACATCCCTGCAGGCTTGTATGTCATCATAGCCGTTTCCTTCTGGTTCTACCCTGGTGAGGTCAACAGTCATTTGACGCCTCGAGGTACTGATCCATCCTCCGCAGTTGCCTCGAGCCTCCCCAGCGAACTTGCAATCTGCGTGTAACGACGATTGGTCTTTTGGAATCATTATTTATTCTGGGATTGCATTTGCCCTGTAAAACAGAATGTCCACTCTTTTAACTATATTGTCCTTCGTTTTACCTTCATTACGGACTTCTCATTTATTTACTTCATACCCTACTACTTCGCTGTATTACATATGAACTGTCTTCGACAACATCTAATCGATGTACTTTATTTACTGTACTAGGTTGAATACAAGCAACGACATGCGATCCTGGGCCGTGGCTCCCTCCTTACTACAG
Organism: Suillus lakei; assembly: GCA_016628065.1. Classification (NCBI taxonomy): domain Eukaryota; kingdom Fungi; phylum Basidiomycota; class Agaricomycetes; order Boletales; family Suillaceae; genus Suillus; species Suillus lakei. Next base: position 267,871 of record JABBWA010000026.1, on the reverse strand, counting down.
CTTACTACTTGCCTCGTTCAACCATACTCTGGTTCATCACATGGAGGACAAAATATATGATTTTGGCTCGTTACTCAGTTTCAAATTAGAATTAGCTAAATCTGTTCTATGATCTTGTGGTATGTACTACAATATCAAAACAGTTTACTCAGAATCCTTATTTTCGGCCAATTGAAGGAGGAGTATGCATTTTTGTAGCCAATTCACCCTCATGACCCGTCTGTCACATTGGTGGTGCTCACTTTGGACATTTTGACAACATAAGTAATGCCTTCTCGTCTCTCAGTTCCCTACATTAGATCATAAAAATTACATGCCCAGCTTGTTACAGACTATCCGCACATAATTATGGAACAGATTTCGCTCGCACTTAGTGTACAACGACTTATATGCAAATGCATTGAAATGTCACGCTAGATCACGTGATGAACCGGAGTATGAAAGGTCTCGATGAGACTATACCCTGAATGAACACGTCTTTGCGAGAAAGACACTAGTAACCGGTTGCATAATTCAATCACACCCTACCATATCTTTAATGAACTTGGTTCATAGCCGGATACTAAGTTCACAGGTTTTGCCAGTGCCTTGCATACACAAACCAGTGCCTTTGTGTTTGATCCCGGGGTGTTCCGCGGCACTGGCAATGATCTTAGTCGTTGATCAACACACCAAATGTCCAGTTAAAACTTGATTGAATCGCTCGGTGCTTAGCAATGAGCATGCAGCCTTTGATAGTCTACTACCAGTAGAAATGCCTTGGCCTTGGCATGGTCTATGGAAGTCAAACTGTCATAATTTCATTCGTAAGTGGTAGAAAGACTCTTCGTTCGCAACTGTCTGATGGTTGGACAGCAGTGAGGTAATCCTGTCAAACGGCGTTGTACTAGTAAAGTACCAGCCATATAAAGATTCTTGTATGCATTTCAGCACGAACATCCATCACGAATCACTCAACACGACTTTCGCATTGCGAGATATTTATGCTCCTTCATTTTGATCACAAGGTGACTAGTACCTGCAGTTGACCTGCCCAGAAACTTTGGTTCAGCCTGTCCAAGGACATTATCAACTGTAATCATGGGCATAACGTTGGACGAAGCTTCGCTCTTAGCTTTGTTCCTAGAGACCTTGTTTTACGGTGCGTTACCAACCTCTGGAAGGGGTTATAATATTCAATCTCTGTTCTCATATAGGCGTGTTCCTCACTTTGTACTGGTTAACGCTGGTCATACTGCTCAAGAAATGTGGTCTTCAACGGGACCTCCTTATCCCAGTAGCAACCTTGCTGCTCTGCATTGCAACGGCCGTAAGTGTCATCACGCCCTTTAGTAAAATAGCTCAACAAGGTCATTGTTAGCATTTAATCATCGATTTAGTTCGAGCGCTAGAGGCGTTCGTGTCTAGTGTGCAGACAATCGGTGCAGATGCCTACTACTCCAACCTCGCTTCACCGTTAGAACTCGCAAAAACCGCGCTTTACATCACGCAGCCCACCATCGCTGATGCTGTCCTTGTGAGTTTCTTCACTTGGCATGGTGTTCTCCCTCTGAGTAGGGCAATAGGTTTGGCGGTGCTATGTGCTCAACGATAAAAGTCTCTTAGTTGGCATTCCTGGTTGTATCGTGCTGTTAACTAATGGGGGTGAGCGTCACGTCGGAAGGCATCAGTTCGACCACTGCCTCATACCGTGACATTGCACAGCGATTGGGTACTATGTTGTCTGGTCCCTTTCTCAAGCCGGCGTAGGGTCTACTGTTTACACCACCGCTCCCGAGTTGATCACAACTTTCTATACATTGACCATGCTTATCAGTGTTATTTGCACTAGTACGTCTATTTCATGGCCGATCAACAGGCTCACGACGACCAGGATACGACAGCTTTGATTTCCTGGCGCATATATCGCAGTCGCCGTTCTATGTCAGACGGCCTTGCTGATCTTTTACCCTGTTTTGATCGTCGTTGTCGAAAGCGGTGCTTTGTATGCCACTAGTGTCCTTGCGCTCCTTCTAGCGTTCTTGACAGGATCAAATGGCCAATACCCCGCGATGGATATTGCCCCTCCTATTGTGGTGAGTTTACTTGGCTAAAACACGACTTTGTTTATAGGACTTTTCTTTAGGGGATTGTATTCTGTCTCATCATCCTGCAAGTACACTTCCATGTAGGTAACAACCCCCAACCCAATCGCCCACCAAAGGGCTTCACCGATCCCCCCGGAGAGCGGGGAGAGCGGATCGTGGGCCATAGTATGGAACCGATGACTCTGCACATCATGGAGGGGACGGAGATCATTCAGTTTGATGTGATGCGCAGCCAAAGGCTCTCAGGGGATGACTGTTAATTGGACCATTTCTGGCAAGGATATACACGTGAACCTTTGAAATCGCTCCTGAAGCTATGCACTGTGCAGGCTCTTTCCTGTTGTGAGCCATCACGAGTGCAGATAGTAGAAGTTATATTCGTATGTAATTACTCGGTGTGAGGTATCGTCAATGTAGGAATGAAAACCGCGCGTTCATACATCTACAATATCTCTAGTGTCCTGACGTCCATCATGTCGTGAACAGAAGTTCTGTTTTTAACTTCCGCAACGATATCGCGACCCGATGCGATTCTTTTGAATTCTCCGCTGGGCTGCCGTGCTAGCAAAAACGCGCTGAAAGGCTGTCCAAGGCGAACAATTAATCGCAAGGCTCGCGAATGAGGCTGGGTATCGACTGGTTCATTTTCTCCAAGAGAAAAGACGAGGGGATCGTGTAACAGAGATCCAGGAACAGCCAAACTTTCCATGTTCTGCATATCATCTGAAGGATCAGGCAGCTCGAGGAGGCCACGATTCCATGGACGGACAAGCAAGAATGTCTGACATGGGGCCAGAGGCCTTGTCGGCGAGAACGGAATCAGCCTGTCTTCCGTGATGATTAGCAGGTCACCAAGCCCGTCTGTCTTGACTTCATACATGGGTGTCTCCTGGTCTTGACCATGTCTCCGTCTGACTTGCAGTGATAGGAAATGTGATGCAAGGTAGATGCAGCCGGCGGTGGGAGAAACGAGGAGCGCTCAGGTTGTCGAGTATGGTGTACAATCTCGAAGCCAACTCTACAGCCCCAGCACTTCGCAACGAGGAGACTGACGTCTGAATGTCATCTTCGAGAGAGATGGTAGCATACATGGCGGAGCTTCGTACGATGTGATGTCGGCTGGCAGACAACTATTGAACTCGGATGATGTTCCGATCCAGTCGAGGGCGGTAATGTCGCCCGACCGAGCCACGATCTCCTGCAAGAGTCGCCCGAGTGCGTTTTGCTTCATCTCGCCGTAGATTATAGGTAGGTGGACGCCAAAGATGCCAAATAACGAGTAGGCGATGTCTTCCTGTAACGTGGTGACACGTGTCGATGCCCATCGGAGTTTCTCTCGCGCTCCTCTCATCCCCGGGCGGAAGGCGACGAGGGCCTGTGGATCTATGCCCGTCGCATCTCCCAGCTCCCGCATGATTGCAACAGACTCCTTGTGATTGGGAGAGCGGTCGTTGAGATATATGGTCCAGTCTGATTGGTAGAAGAGAATGACTTTGGGAGCAAGAAATTCCGGAACGGTCCATCCCCGCGTGTTCCAAGCGCTCTTTGCGAGTGCGCCGGACTTTGACAAAGGTGGGACATCCGACAGGTAGACAATCGTGAGCGCTGATTGGCGATACCAGGCAAACATGGAATTGAGTGATTTTTGGAGTTCGACGTTGTTATTTTGGTCGATGCAGCACGTGTCAACCCATGCCCAGCGATACCCTGCATCACGAGCAACTTTGCAGAATGACTGCAACTTCACGATGCCGCCAACTGTATTTAATTTATACACGACCTTCTCCTGGATGTCGTACAGCAGCGGCTCCTTGTCTTGCCACCTATGCGATAGCATGACGCAGCGGAAGTACATCGCCACCGATTTTTGATGCGCTCCATGCGGAAATCTTCACGCTTCATCGTCAGTAACAAAAGCTCCTTGTACCTTGTGCTTGTTCTAAAGGCACCAATCTGTGCGTCACGATCGCATAAGCACCCAGTGGAGGTGTTAAGTAGACGAAGTGGGGCGTTTTCCATTTGAACGTGAATGCCCTTTCGAATAGCACTGTCTGCTTCGGATGGGCTGAGATACTGTTCGCGGAGCTCTGGAGAAAGGGTCAAGCACTTTGATGTGTGTATTGGTTGGGACTTACTTCGTATTTGCGTCTCGGGAGCATTATCCAACTTGGAGAGCATGATTTTGAATGCCTCGGTTGCTTCGTCATAGCACCGTGCGCCATGAAACGCTTCGTGCTTCAACTGGTATCCGATATAAGACGATGGGCTCAGTTCGATGACCTGCATATGTACGTTGAAAATAAGCATTGACTATTAAAGAATAGGTACTATCGGACCTTTTGCGCATCGAGAAGCGCTTCTTCCCATAGCGCTTTTTTCAACTTTGCCTTACTGCATTTTGCAAATATGGTTTCGCTTGTGGAATCTAGCTCGATCGCCCTCAAATATAGAGCAATAGCCATGTCGTAATCACTCGCAGCGAGTGCAACATCTCCGTTGGCAGCATAGAGTGCACTGCAATTTTGCTTGAAAGCTGAGTGAAATACAGATGAGGATTTTAGCGCGGGTGGCATGACTGAAGACTTACCTACGGACCAACGAAGGCAGCTGGCCTTTGTGGCTTCATCACTCATATCCATCATGTATCTATACGATTCAAGGGCATCTGGAAGTCTACCTGCGTGAAGGAGTGCGTGACACAATTTCTCGTTTGCCGTCTGCCACAAAGACTTTAGGTCCCATCCGAACAGCTACAGAAGCACCAAGTTAGACATAAAATCCATTTTCAGTTGCATTACATCGACGTACCACCACAAAGTCCTTATATTGAGAGTGAATGGCCGATTTAGACCAGCAAGTGCCAGTGTTGACAGCGGCTGCGAAGTGGTCAGCAGCTTCACTGTGACGCAGGCCGTCCAACGCATCGATTCCAAGTTGAACATGTAGATACGCCTGATGTCAAAACAATCTGCGTCCACGACACACGAACATGGACTGGATCGATACTCACTTCCACAATACCACATGCAAGAGTATCAGCATCGGGACAAGAGGCAGCTAGCTCTTGGACACGTAAAATTGCATCCTCATATTGATTTGCGTTGAACAATGCGATAGCCTGAAAATTGATGAAGTAGAGAGTATGGGAAAAATGATTAGCATGCCTTGATTAAGAGAAGACGATGAATGGATCTTCATATCTCCGTCTGTAAACATGAACGCGAGGTCAAATGCTTTCATTGCGTCTTGGAAGTGCTTTTTTCCACAGAGGGCGATACCTTTGGAGGTGTAGCCTGTGAAGGAGGGCTGAATGCTGACAGACTATGTCACCGTGGAAGTTAGCATACTACTTCTTAAGAAATGAATCAGTGTATCTCACCGTAAGTGCATCACGAAGCGCATGGTCCCAGTCGTGCTTTCGCGCCATAAGAAATGAGCGGTTGGCATAGGAGATGTAGTTGTTGGGATCAGCATCAGTCTCTTGTGTTAGCAGCTCCTCAGCAGTAGCCAAATCACCGGATATGCATGCATTGCGGGCTGTCGTGTTTATAGCGATATTCTGCATGAAGCATGTTAACACCTCATTGTAAAGAATCAAGAGTGGAGACTTACCTTAGGAAACAGGCAAAACATCCTCCGGTACTGCCCACTCTGATATCTTCTTGTTCCCACCTCCACTAAGGATGTGCTCACCATCCAGGGAGAAAGTAACGCAACGCATCCAGTGAGAGTGTCGGAATATAGCAATAGTTTGTCCATCCGAGAGCCGCCAAAGGCGGACATCGTTGTCATACGATGCGGAGGCAACCAGGGTAGCAGCAGAGTTGACTGCAATGGCACAGATTTGCTTATCATGACCTTTCCAGGGGGCTCTGACCTGCTCCCAGCTCGTCGAGTCCCACTCTCGTATGGTAGCATCAGCATTTGTGCCCGCTGAGAGAAGGCGTTTGCCATCGGGCGTCCACGCGAGTGACTTGTTGAATGGTCTAATGCTTGTTCGACTGATTGCTGTATGAGCCGCGTGACCCTTAAAGATTATAATGCATTCCCTAGTGTTTGGATTCCATATTTGAATCTTCCCGAGTGTCGCGATGGCAAGATGTTCGCCAGATGGTGAATACCGAACACAATTGACATAATCAAGACAATTGATAGGATTTCCTTGCAACTGCCAAGTTTTTGTGTTCCACAGCTTAGTTGTTTTGTCCCATGAACCAGTAGCCAACACTGCACCATCTGGAGAAAAATCCAGTGAGTCGATGCCAGAGCCTGAGTGAGCTTGGAAGGATTGTGTGAGAGGTTCCCCAGTGTCCCCATCCCAGGCGATGAGCTCTCCCTTCTCATCACCGCTTGCTATTAATTCCCCGTTTCGTGATATCGCCACTGCTCCAACCCAGTCGCAATGCCCTTCCATTATCTTCAACACTACGCCGTCCTTCAGGTCCCAAAGACGAAGTGTCTTGTCTCCCGAGCCTGTAACCATCCGTCGCATATCGGGGAAAACTGCGACTGCGAGTACGGGTTCTTCATGATCTCCAAATGCTCGGCTGGGTGTGGCGCTTCTAATGATGCTCTGTATCGCTTCTTCCGCCATTCTGGTGCAGCTTGACCACTGTCGATTCAAGTTGTAGAGACTGTGAGAGTCCTGCACTGCCATGTGGACGTTCTTGCCATTCTTATCCTCAAATAAACGCCCAAGATGGATAGACGCGGACGCAACTTGTCTTGCCGTATCATTGCTCGCAAAGCCTGAGGTAGGGCAGCCGTACTTTTCGGACCACTATCACTTTGCATTCAAACCGTCTATTTCAATATCAGTGCCGCGACACCCTCAGAGTCATATCAATTGAGCGCTACTCACTCCGGCCCGCCACCGCTGTCCCCCATACTCACAAGCTGGCATTGACTTCCTGGGTCTGTACACCATCTGCCCAGTGCCAAGGGCGAGACTCATGGCAGACCACCATTGGCCGACACTAAGATTCTGCAAATCTCAAACAGGAAGGCGCCAAAGAACGTTTGTATAGTTTTCGAGATCATTACAGTCATCATGCTGTCATGATTCTACTCAGGTTCAAAGCTTCTTATATATATACCAGAGAGATAAGTGCCATCCAAAAATTGCTGTGCTACACAGGCATTCAACTTGATATAGTGCATATGGATACAGGTTACCTGAAAGATGCTGTCAAGGTATAGATGAAACCGCTCAGAAATGTCTGTTCATACATGTTCTACAGTCATTCCTAGTGTTTTAACGTGCATCATGTCGTAAACAGAAGTCACGTCTTTAACTTTCGCAATGATGTCGCGAGTCGATGCGATTCTCTTGTATTCTCCGCCGTGCTGCCTTGCTAGTAAAAATGCGCGAAAAGGCTGGCCAAGGCGGACAATCAATCGTAGCGCTCGCGAGTAAGACTTTGTAGCATCTGGCTCATTGTCTCCGGAAAATTCGTCGAGCGAATCGTGTGATAGAGAACTATGGTCGGACCAATCTTCCACACTCTGTGTATCGTCCGCAGGATCAGGTAATTCGAGGAGGCAGCGATTCCACGGACGGACAAGCATGGATGTCTGCCCAGTAGGCAGCGACCTTATTGGTGAGAACGGAATCAGCTTGTCTTCCGTGGTGATGATAAGGTCATGAAGCCCGGCTGCCTTGACTTCATAGGTTAAACATGTATCCCGGTCTCGAGCACGGTTCCACTTGACTTCTGTGAGAGGGAACACGAAACAAGGCAGACGCAGTCTGCAGTTTGCGAAACCAGGAGGATCCAGGGTGTCAAGCAGGGTATAAAGTTGCGCAGCCAGATCCACAGACACGGTGCCCCGCAGCGAGGAGACCGATATCCGAATCTCATCTTCAGACAGAGATGGTAGCGTGCATGGCGGAGCTTCGTACGATGTGATGTTGGCTGGCAGACAACTATTGAATTCAGATGATGTTCCAACCCAATCGAGGGCAGTAATGTCACCCGACCGAGCCACGACCTGCTTCCAGGTCGACGTATCCCACTCCCGTATGGTGGGATCAAGCGGAGGTCCTCCAGAAAAAAGCCGCGTGCCATCGGGCATCCACACAAGTGAAGTATTGCTTGTTGGCTTGGTTGAGGCTGTCGCTGCCGTGAATTTCGTGGTGCATTCCCTCGCACGTGGTCTCCATATTTGAATGTTTGTGGATGTCGCAATGGCAAGAAGGTCACCAGAAGGTGAATTGCGAACACAGTAGACTGGTTTATCACAGTTGATTGGTTTACCTTGCAGACGCCACGTTTTTGTGCTCCATAATTTTGTAGTTTTGTCCCGTGAACCAGTTGCGAGTACCGTTCCGTCCGGAGAAAAGTCCAACGAGAAGATGTGGTACTTGGAGTGAGCGTCGATGACTTGTGTGCGTTCACCAGTCTCCTCGCCAGGAAATGAGTTCTCCATTACCATCACCACTTGCTATCAATCTCCCGTCCTGTGATACCGCCAATGCCCTCACCCCAAAGCTATGCCCTTCCATTTTCTTCAACGTAGCACCGTCCGTTAAGTTACACAGACGAATTGTCTTGTCTCTTGAGCCCGTCACCATCCGTCGCCTATCAAAGTTGCGACTGCGAATACGAGTTCTTGATGATCTCCAAATGCTCGACTGGGTGTAGTAGTTGAGATCACGGTCTGCGCTGCTTCCATGATGAAAGTTAGTGTTGAGTACAGTTGAGGTATAGGGACTGTGGGTGTCTTGCTAACTGCTCGAAGCTGCACAAATGACTTGTCCGGGCTGTGTTCCAGCTACACGGCGTCAAACCACCCCGCGTCTCACTAGACGCCCAGCCATGAGATTGCTCTCGACACGCTACCCTCGACCCATTAGTGCTTCCAATCCCGTCGACTTCCAGGGTCTATGCAACTGTCCACCCTCGTTCCCCGCGACCAAGGCAACTAGGTCCGTGGCTGCCTTTCGGTTGTACGGATTCGATTGGTGAGAGACTTCTCGCCAGGAACAGCTTTCGGAAAACCACATACGTGACACCATCATCTAGTGAACACTGAACAATAGAACCAATGGTGACAGGTCCTCTGCCAAAAGCCAGGAAGATTTCGCACTAACAGCTTCTGAGAGGGTGAAGTTCAAACGGGAGTTTTGAGCGCTCTTCGATGTAGTGAGTGTAGAATAGGGTGTCTGAGAACGAGCTGTGTGCACTGGTTGACAGCCCACGCACGCGCCTCAAACCGAAACAATAACGTGCGTCAACTTCTTATAATGATGATAACATGTTTAGCATCAGGGAACGAATATAGCCGCTGTCGACGAAGTCGTATTTCAAGAATCCGATTTAAGAGTTCGAACGCCGCTGATGTCAGACTCAGAAGTCACCCACTGGCAGATTGTGACATTTCTGGCAATTGCCAATTGGTGGCAGCAGGTTCTGGAGTATGTACATCCCAACTAGACCACAGCCATTAATATTCACGACTACACAAGTGTCCAATACACACTTAGCGGAATAATTGTTCCAAAATCAGAGGTAGTATCTGTCAGCTGTGAAAAGCGTTCACAAGGGAAGCGTGCTGTAAAAAAGTGCGTTTTCTTACCGATTTGACCCATGCCAGGCTCTACGATCCAGACTTTCCTCCCATCCCCTTCGCTCTGGCCCTCGCCCATTTCATTGTAACGTTCAAGCCAAGCCTCACGGAGACCTTCATCGACAGCACCAGTAACAATCTTGACCTTTGGAAAGGCCTGCTGAAGTACAGTGACACCACCAGTGCGGGCAATGAGAAACGTTACGAAGATGATGTGATCTTGCTGGACTCCATGATCTAATAGTGTCCGAATCGCCATGAATGCCGAGGCAGCAGTGCCTATTTGAGCATCTAGCAAAAAGACCCATGTACCGACAGCCAGATGTCGCTCTCGCAAGCATTTAGGGAGCATCACATGTAGGAGGAGTGGCTCTCCAGTTTTAGCATCAGATTGCACCAGAAGGGAGCCAATTGCAACATCACTAATGACACGCTGTAATCCCCTCGTTAGAGGTCCACCTCTGGACCAACTGATTAGTGCAGAAATTGGCTAGGTCATGAAGACGTACGAGCGTATGATTGAAACACCGCAGACATTCTTAAGACGACTTTTGAGCCAGATACTCGATTTCTTAGTGAAGCGACATACCTTGACATCAAGTTCCTTGCCGGTGCAATCTGCCCCTGTTGGGGTCGTGACCGTCTTAGGTTTGTAAGGAAGATGTTCCATCGCTTTCTCAATTAAGAACGTTGCCAGTCGGTCTACGAAGAATATAAAATCCTGGCGGTTCGATGTCCCATCACGAAGAATGGTATATATACCCTTCACCCAGAAGCATAAACAACAACTCTCATTGAGGATGGGGAGAGGGAGCAGACCTTTAACTGGAGTGTTTGCGGAAGCACTATAAGGTTCTTGGACACCGGATTGCCGTCTGACGTACTCAAGCAACACTCGATTGACTGATAAACCATGTGTTTCCGGAAGTGTCTCGCGCGTTCTGTCATTTGACGTCGAATGTGGGTCGATATCAACTCAATGGCAACAGAGTTATTCGACCCTGGAACAACCTGAAAAGAATGGTAAGTCGAAACAATTGAAACAACAAGTTCACTCACGATGTCTGCATGGCGAGCGGTCGGCAAAATGAAGTTATCGAACGCAGGCTTAACATAGCGAAGATATCTAGGCGTGAGCAATGGTTACGACGGTATATAATCCCGGCAGAGAAGAACACATACTGCTCGATAATCCCATCAACGCTTCTTCCGCGTTCCTTGACATCTCGTTGTATTCTCCGGGCGAGCATCAAATCTGAGTCACATTGCACAAACACCTGTTTTAACAGTGAGTCCACAACGTACGACTTGCTGAGTGATAGGGTACCTTGAGATCATATAAAGAGCGTAATTCCGGATAATGCAAAGCCATTATACCTTCCGCTGAAACATGCGTTTGCCTCAGCATCCAGGATCATAGCAGGAAGTGGTCAGACACCGACTTATTATGATAGCTGCACCATACAAATACTTCACCTCGTCTAACCGCTGGTGTTTGGCAAACGAGTAAACGGGAATATTGGTCTGCCGACACGCCTTCAAGTCCGCGAGACACTAGAAGAGATTTGGTAAAGAATTTGAACATAAATGAACGTGCGGACAGCAGTAAACATGGGCATGTCGAGGGCATCCGGGTGGTCAAGGTCGATCCGATTCGCATGCGCCAGCGCAACCTCTTCTGCGGTATGTCGCTTGTAAAAGCTGTCCTAACCAGCGGACCCTGTGTTACCTGTGTACTCTCCTGATATCTTTTGCAACACTGACCTGGGATAGGATAACGACAGTCGGTACTGAGCCCAACGAACGAACGATTTGCCGAGCAACGTGAGTCTGCCATCCCCCAATTCATCTCTCCGAGCTTCTCTCAACTTGTATTCTCACCTTCCCACTTGCCGATCCGCCTGAAACCATTTAAACAAAATGCAAGACTGCACAATGAATAGTCACTCACCAGCTATCCCGATCACGAATGCATCGCAAATAGGTAGGCCATCTTTCCCGTACCTGGTCACACGTAGATGTCAGGAATTGAACGACAGCAAAAACCAACACGACAAGTTACCAAGGAGGTCTTCCGTGAGACTTTAAGATGGTGTTCTTCTTCGATTGGTGTGATTCTGACAAGTGGTGGCTTTCGTCATCGAAAAACTCGTGAGAGTGATCTTCTGCAAGCATCGCAGCGCCCGAGACAAGTTGCAAGATGATCGATGAGCAACTAGAAGGCAGGAAAGCGGATATCGGTATTTAAAGTCTTCGGCTATGATGGATGAATTATGGCCACACCAATGTACCACACAGTACATAACAGACAGTAACTTATACTTAAGTGCGCGATGGATTCTGAATCTGACACTGCATGTACCTGATTGAGGGTCGGACCAGGACGTCCACCTAGGCCAACCTCATGATCCGAGTGACTCAGTGATTCCTGACGTGGAACAGGTACAAACACCTGAGGCTATTATTACATACATGATCAATCTGAATCAAGGAACCAAGGAACAGCTGTATCTTCCTTCTATGATATATGATCCAGGTCTAACTACGGGAGACTAAACTCATGATCCGCATGGCAGAAGTTGCTGATGCATGCACATTCTGACTGCTGCGATTGCAAGAAGCATTATATCAAAACATACTCATTTCCAAATTGCTGATTGTCGATGAGAAACTCTGCCACGAGGTCGCGTAAATATCTCTTCCTCTTGATGCTTTTACTAGATCGCCTAAAATCGTAGACTCCATCCGGGATAACGAGGAGGTGATTTTACGCTAAGCCCATGTTCGCACCATAAGTACAAACGTACATACGCTGAATATGACAGTCGGCAAATCATGTAACTAGTGAATAGATACCCACGTTCACCATTGAGACGAGAAGAGTCGAGGACGACGACGGGGCGGGTGCGGGAATTGCGCTTGAAGGAGCTCACCAGCCGAAATCAAGTTCGTGTGTGATTATACCTACTCAATATAATAATATACTCTTGAAGTTTGGCCCCATCAGGTAAAGGTGTCAATGATACGTTCTGACGGCTACAAGAAGCGTTATCAATACCTCATTCCTCGCAATCTTGACTGTCGATGAGAAATTCTGCCACCGTATCGAGCATCTCTTCCTCAAGAATCTTGCGCCGAGCTCCACCGCCCATGAGTCCATCCTCGCGAAGGCTACGATCTGCCACCCAGATAGGTAAAGGCGTAGTTGAGGATACACCAGGAGTTGACTGCTTAACTCCGCGACTACTCCTGCTTGTCAACGTTGTGTGACAAGAGTAGCAAAGGAAATCAGTTAGCGCAAGTAACGGTGGCACTTGGAACGAGGTACTCGTGTCGAGATTGCCTCTGCACGGTGACGGGATGTGGGCCAAGTCGGCAGCAAGTTTGTCATCTGAGTAAGATCTTATCGATATACGACCCTTCCACTCTTGTATGCCAGATTGCATCGGCCTGACAGATCCCGTCTTAGTCACCTGAACCGAGTGAAATGTAGTCAAGAAACCTCACCGCTTACACAGCCTGCATTGGCCGCTCGGCGCATCCTTGGGTTCCAGTTTTTCACAGGTCCGAGCGATGGTCGACACAGTCGAAGGATAATCTTTCTCAAGACCAACTACAAAATCTGTGGAATAAGTCAATCCTGCGTCTTCCATGCAAAAGCTCTCTCGTACTTTTGGTCAAGGCTGCTATTCCCAATATCGCGCGTCTCTGTTTGTCTCGACCAATAACAGTTATGTTGTTCCACCACGCATATATAGCACATTCTTTTGCAGTAACATCTCTGAGAGGTCGGATAACCCGGAGCACATCACTGGGCTGCGAACCAGAAGCAGCAACTGGCGCCCATTCCTCCTGAAGTTCCTCGCGGATCGCGTACCCTCCACCTTGCGATATAGATGATAAAAGAGAGATGGAGATTGACGTGAGAGATGATCCAAAGATTAAATGCGAGGAACCTCTGGAGTGAGCGGTGTGCAGGATGAGTACACGGGTGAGATTCTGTATGGCACTAGAAATTGCAGTTTGCGTTGGCAGTGATGATAAATACGACCGCAGAGCTTCTACTGGCGTTAGACCAGTTACTTGGGAAGCGACATGAAGCCCTGACAACACGACGTTCAGTATGTTGAATAGATGCATTGTTGTAACTCTACCATCTGTGATTAGCCCTTCCTTGCTGAGTTCCAAGCAAACCTGGGGGGTGCTATTTGATCCAGAAACTTTGGTCCACCAAGACCCATCGAATGCATATTCTATCCACAGAGGCACAAAATCGAATGATGGATATCGCTCGACTACAGATCGAATATCTTCAGTTCTGTCTTGCATCTATCTGCCATTATGGGACTGAATCTCAATCGGAGATCACAGCCACGACTCACCCCCGCAAAAGCTCCGCATGCCTCCACATAACAAACGCTGCAGGATGGCCATACGCTGGCGTTTCGTGGGTGGTTGGTACCACCTCTTGGTTTCCCTGAATCATCCAAGGGTGGCCGGCTGGAGAAGTATGTATTGTGGACGATATCCAGCACGATCGACGGTCCCAGGCCGCCAGAGAATCCCAGGCATAAGTTTCCCGATGCCTTGAGCTTGGGTCGCTTCGAGGTGCCTGCCCTAGCATTGACTGAAGGCTCTAGAGCTTTTCTGAATTTCATGTCTACCATCGGAGTAAAGCATTCTCTTATGGAAAATACAATCAAATTCGCTCCTCACTAAAATGAACAAAACGCTCACTTGCAGTACACCGCATGGCGGATCACGATGTTACCTGGTTTTAACCTGCACCTGACGCAGTCTTTTGATTTCCCAAACTTCAAACGACCTGCCCAAGCGAATGAGACACATATAAACACAGCTGGAGGCACTCACGAGGCATGAGGGCTTGCTCGTCTGCAACTGGGTTTCCACAAGACGACATAGTGAATGCAGATCCTCAATGTTATAGTTCACAGCGTATCGCTCAAAAGCTGGTTGTGCACTGGGCATCTGCCAAGGAAGCTCGAGTATCATAGAGGTGATCGTCTGATCAACAGACTTGATCACTGGACAAGCGTAATCCGAGTCAGCAATTGAAAATTGCTATTCCTAAACAGGAAGGTATTCAAGAACATTTTGGCTCGGACTTTGTCCTGAAACCGTCATCTCGAGAAATTCCTCTAACTTTAAGTGCTAGCTAATGCACTCGGGCTGCTGTAAGCAACGGAGAGATTTGTGACTTGTCGCACAATTCCTGTCACACCAGCCGGCAACTTCACATTATTATACTCTGCCCAAGCTGCGGCATAAACAATTGAAGTGATACTTTCGTGGGGGTTGACCCTCTAGATTTCAGGGTCCACTGTCCCTCTGTGAGGTGCATACTTCACAACGGCACCAATGTTGGTGGTCTGGGTTGGTTCGGCACGTCGAAGATATGTTTAAGTTGCATAACCTTGAGTCATCGGTGGTGGTCTGAAAGGGAACTTCGGGCTGCCTGCGCCCGAGACTACGAACTGACAACAACAAAATCTGATTTCCTGATTTCCTTTCATCTTTAGTATGCAACGGTGGCAGCAACTCGAATCACTCTCGAATCTCGATAGTACATTTCCTCGTTCGCCAAGTACGTTCTCAGAATCCTAAATGGCATAGACCGAAGCGAGGGAGCGACGACAAATATTCTATGGCGTGCACGCTAGATTTGTTGCCAAACAACGAGGTGCACTGATTGGCGAGATCGATCCCCGCGCACATCCCTTGACACTCCACCGTCGCATGACGACGAAGAATCCAGAGCGCAGGCTTGCCACACCGTATCGCGCTGGCCAATGCACATTGCACATCATAGTACTTGCCTTTGGTTCGCTGTGCCAGCGAATCGCACTCTCTCGGACTCCACCGCTTAGGGAACTTGCCCATGATCGTTGATAATGAACTTCGTATCCCATTGGTCAAATAAACCGAAATTCTCAAATTAAATCATGCAAAGCAGGAAAACTGACCACCTTTTTCAAAGGGCTCTGCTATACTGAACACAGCGGTTGCTCAAGAGTTATGAGGACTATCCTGGACCATCCTGGACAAACCCGATGAACTACGTCATCACAAGTGACAACGCCTACCACAGTCTGGGGAAGGTCGAGAGCCCACGATTCAAAACGGGAACGACGGAATGCCATCGGATGCCATCATGTGGAATGTGGAATGTGTGTTTTTATGTTGCATGATTCGGACGTTCTTGACTCATGATCACAGTGCGATCATGGTGGGAAAAATGACTTTCCCGGTGGATCGAGCGTTACCAACAAAGGCAAGCAGCAATACAGGCAGCTGGCAACTGCTGGCAAGTGTCGATTTTTATCACTGTTAGTAGCCGAACATGTAGTCTCGCATAGGCAATAGATCTGCAGACTGCAGGAAGGGCTCCCCAGGGAACACATTTAGATCCGGATACCCCAGGATCTTTGGAGACCCAACGGAGACCTGCAAAGACTGGGGTTCCCCAGCGTATCGACGGAGAGGTTCAGCAGGGTTCAACGCTCCGGTAAATTCAATTCCCAAAAGCCCGTAGATAGCGTTGTGGGTAGATTTAGCACTGCCAGGTAGATGGCAAAACTCTAAGACATGCAGAACCATGGGAGCACAGGTGTTTTACTTCGAAGCAAGACACGTCATCATTGCAACATGAATGTGATTCAATTTATTATTCCATCTCCATGTTCACCGCTAGGGTGCAAGCATCGCGGAACAATATAATACAGTGCGTCGAATATTTCGGGGAGGATAGAAACATGTGTGCCATCCATCGATGGACATTAAGCTTTTCCCTCATCGTCGAAGAGCTCGTGACTGCTCTTTTCGATATCGGATTCGCCCTTGCGCTGGCCAAACGCGGTCAAGCCAATACGGTCAGCAATGGCATTCTGGCGCTCTTGATCCGCAACCGCAAGACCTTCACGATCTCCAAACACGTCGTCCATCTCTTCCAAAGTGAGGCCCTTGGTCTCGGGTACAAAGAACATGATGAAAAAGCCGCCGAGGAAGGCGAAGGCCTGTGTCAATTTGCATGAGACGTTTGAAAGGCGCAAATGAGCAGAAAACTCACGCCAAAGAACACGAATGTCCCAAAGCCGATATGAGTCAGCATCGATGGCGTTACTTGGCCGACAATGAAATTGTTCATCTGTTTGCCATGACGATTAGTGCACTTCCATATAGAAATCCAAAGAACGAACCCAATTGGATGATGAGGCAATCGAAATACCCTTGCCACGTATACTCAACGGCCAAATCTCAGCAACGAGGATCCAGCTGCACGGACCCCAACTGTAACCGAAAGCGATGGAGAAAACCCAGACGCAAGCGCAAGCCACCCAACCAGCGGTGGGGTGTCTGGTGAGGTGTTTTAGTTCGAGTACGATAATGAAAATTGGAGACGCACGTTGACCAAGAATTGTGGTACAATGCAGTCAGTACTGCAACGATGAGATGGCATCTATTACGGAACGTTCAGAACGGCGAGTTTCACATGCAAGAATAATACTGACGCAGCCATGATGAAAGCACCGGAGATTAAGACCGGCTTACGGCCGACCTTATCGATCCATATAACGGCAGGGATAGTTGCGAGGAACATGCTGATTGGGTTGTGTCAGTTGTGTACGTAAAGGTATGAGGCGAGGCATACACAATACCGACAACACCTGTGGCAAGAAGGCTAGTTGTGTTACCCGTCAAGCCCAAGTCACTGAAGATGCTGGGTGCGTAGTACAAGATGGCGTTAACGCCCGTCCATTGCTGGAAGAACATGGTCCTGAAAATTCATCAGACTGAGTCCTATCCGTAGAAAATAGCTACTCACAACGAGCCAACAGCAACACGATAGAAGAGAGCTGGCGAGAGCAACGTTAGCGTTCACATTTCGATACCAGTGTAACAAATTCGTACTGCGTGAGGTAAGTAAGCTCATATAGGCATGAACACCGAGCTTGAAATTTGACGAGAACGATCCATCCTGGTATTGAGGGAACTTCAAAGCATTCAATTCCGATTCAAAGAGGTACTGGGCCTTGATTTCTCTGCAGAAGACAATAGGTCAGAAGATCAAGGCAGCAGTGATCTTATGACCCACAAAAACTCGATTTGAACAAGGTCAGAGTCCGGGGGAAGGCGGCGAGCCCTACTAAGAACGGCAACAGCCTCTTCATCACGACCTTGGTTGACAAGCCACCTATACACCGTGAGGTTTGTGACGTGTCGTAAGCAGGAGTTGAAACATGCCTTGGGGAGAAAGGCATGAAAATAATACCAATGCCTAGAATGATAGCAGGAACGAGTTGCATGGCCAATGGAATGCGCCATGCAGCCTCGCTCTGCCCGCTTCCAGTACCACCAATGTAGTTGGTACCGTAGTCGATCCAGAAGGAGATCAAAATACCGAAGGTGATAGCAAGTTGTTGCAGAGCCACCAGGCTGCCGCGGACTTCAGGAGGAGAAAGTTCGGCGCTGGTAAAGGCTCAGTAAAAGACATAAAGGGGGACTGGTATGACATACTTGTACAGTGGCACTGCCATACTGAGCGATCCAACACCAAGACCAGTGATGAAACGCCCTGAGATGAGATTCAGACGCGCAACTTTGAACAGACTCTGAGAGCGTACCGCCATATATCGACGAGGGCTGGAATGCCGCAGATTGGACGACGACACCTACACAGAATATAGCGACAGCTGCATGGATGAATTAGCTGCATCCCTCACAAAGGTGAAGCAGACTGACCAAGCATGATGGTGTATTTACGGGAGAGCTTGTCAGCCAAGTACCCGGTAGACAGAACACCGACCCAAGCTCCGAGTTCCAGGATAGATACGAGCCAGCCCTTCGTTCCAGGATTGCTGACAGCTGACCCCATCCGCTGGTCGAATGAAGACATACTGAAACAGTTTGAGGATCATGGATGCCAGATACCAGGTAGCATTAGAGCTCACCTCAAGACGCCAGAAAAGACGCCCTGGTTATAACCTTTATCCGTATCAGCACGAGCTTGAAGGGAAACATAGCGATAGGGTCGTACCATAGAGCAAACCACCAAGAGAAGCGAAGACTGCATTGGCAAAAATTTTGCGATTATGCACAAGGCCAGCCTGGGTAGTGTGTTGAGTACGCAGTACTACACATGATCATTCCCAAGAAATTACCCATCCTGACTTGCCCTGCAGCGCTTGACGGTGTTTTGCAGCGTAAGGGCTTGCGCCTCCAGCGTGGCCTCCACCCATTGTTGATGATGAAGAAGGGTTGGTCACTCGACTCGATCACGGATGCAGCTACTCTTTATACTGTCTGGTCCGACATCTCCATCATTGATTCTCATGTCACGGGATAAGTTCCGAAAAAAAATCTCGATGGAGCAAAGGATCGAAATGGAGAACCCGTACGGGGTGTGGGGTGGTGCGGGGGATCCTGGCCGTCCACGCAATAAACCTATGCAAACAAACGAGAGGGAACAAAATGATGGATACGCTTCCGAGATTGCGGCAAACCCGGTTATAAATCCGCATGATAATAATATTGACACCGTATCGACAGTGCTCGGTCCGGAGAAGCTGACACACATTGGGTGACGAATAGACGGGCAAGCTTGTGCCGTGCGTCAAAGAACAAGTTGCATCATCATGCTCGATTCGATAGTGAGTTATTTAATTGAGGTTATTTGAAAGAGTGAGAGGGAGTCCGTAGCACGTATACTGGCTTAACAACGGGGTCGCCAGATAAGTCGATCGTGACCTCAGGATTACACGTTGCGATGCATTGATATATTAACGATTATAGAGGGCAAATTGAGCGACAGTGTTTAGTTTCTTTAAACGTTACACTGCAAAAGGAAAATTTCGGTTTGATCGGACGCACCTCGATGGAGTACGCTCGGTCAGAAAGATTGAGTCTTGCCCTGATTGAGGAACGTGGTCGATGATTATCTGAACTCTGATCTAACATCTTACTCACGAGACAAGCGGCAGTCGTTATGAGTTCTTGTGCTCCAAGTGGAAGTGTTGAGCCGCCAGCAAGGCCTAAAAAGTTAACAACCCTGGGCGTCGAATACCCCTTGTGATTATTGAATGCACCTCCAAAATGAGATGCGCGATGGGAGTTGGTCGACCAGAATTACATGTTTCGCGGTTCAGATGTTCACGCGTGTGTTATTAATTGAACGTTTGCTCGAGTGTTCTTGTTGGTGGCTGTTCAACTTGAGTGGTGGCAGTGCACGAAATGTCATGCTGTGGGCGCAGCGTCGGATTTGTTGCTTGAACTTTGACGTCTTGAATCTACCAAGTTTCTCTGAGCTCTCACATTTTACCTTTCGAATTATAAATCAGTCGTCCAGTATGTGGTCAGGACAATCTGGTTATCCAACCAGCAACAATCAGAGTGGTACCAGTGGCGCCCCGCCTCAGTAAGTGCTTTGATAACGTCCTTCTAGAGAGCCGCTGAATCCAATTCATGATCGCACCTTTCCTCCGTCAGGTTCCCAAACCCGTATGTGATCCGTAATGAATGGTTAGTCGAGCTGATAAGATGATGGTTCCAGCGGTAATTATGCTCCTCCTCCCAATCCACTTGGATACAACCCTACGCATGCTGCCGCACCATCGTTTCCTTCACACGGTTCCTCGGCACCCAGAGGGTAGGCAACCAGTAAAATATGCTTTGTATCTCTCATCTCAATATCAATATCATTGAACCACAGTTCTGGATTTCCACCGCCAGTATCAAGAGATAACCATCCTGGACATCACCAGAACTAGTGGTTACCCAGGTCAGTTTGCTGGGAACTATGCGCCTCCGCAAGGTCCTCCCACCCCTTACGCACCGCCGCCTGGCCCCACATCCTCGTCATATGGCGCACCCCCTGGACCTCCGGGCAGGCAAGGGCCCTCCTTCACAATACCCACCGCCCCCAGGTGCTCCTGGGAATTATCCACCGCCACCTGGACCACCTCGTGGCTATGGTGCACCTCCTCCCCAGTACGTTGTTCGTAAGATCTTCGCCCATAGATACCTTAACATTCCTCAGGATGGGCGGTAGCTACGCTTATACTCCTCCAAGTGGGTTAATTGCTAGAACCTACGAAGTCAAATCTCATCATGATTTTGTAAACAGGCGGACCCCCGCAGAGGCCACCCAATCAGCAGCAGTTTTACGGCCCTCAAATGCAAGGGTCCAATCAGACGCAGCAATCCTTTTTCCAATATTCTCAATGTAACGGCAAGAAGAAAGCTTTATGCGTATGTCGTGCCCATGGACCGACACTCATCCATATCTAATCACTACCTTCAAACTAGATTGGGATCAATTACGTCGGTCAGCAGGGAGAATTACGCGGTTGCATTAATGATGCAAACAATATCAAGCGTTTCTTGAGTAGTAAGTTCAGTCGCTACGGAATGCGCAATATGTCATGGATTATCTCCAGCTCAGTTTGGGTATAAGGAAGATGACATGGTTATACTCACTGACGATGCGAGGGACCCACGCCAAGTTCCTACTCAGCAAAACATAGTGAGTAAGCTAGCTACAGAGTTGCACAGGTGCTGACCAATCGGCGCCGATAGCTGCGTGCAATGGAATGGCTCGTTCGTGATGCCCATCCCAATGACTCGCTGTTCTTCCATTGTGCGCGCACCTTTCGCGGTAATCTCTACGTGGTTGTAACTCACACCAAATAGATTCCGGCCACGGAGGACAGACGAAGGACCTTGATGGCGATGAAGAAGATGGATATGATGAAGGTGACGATTACGTGGCACTCATATCACAGAAAGCATGTACTGATCTGTTTGCGGGATAGTCATCTACCCGGTTGATTTCAAACAGAAGGGTCACATTGTTGATGATGTGTGTCCCTGTTATAGCTCATCCCTCGTTACTTTTGACTAATGACCACCTTTCAGTTGATGCACCAAATCATGGTGAAACCGCTCCCTGCGGGTTGTCGTCTCACCGCTATATTTGATGTAAGTTCTCTTCACTAAGAACCTGAAATGGTATTCATATACTAAAATTCTCGCAGTCTTGCCACTCTGGGTCAGCTCTGGGTATGAATGGATCCGTTGTCACCTTTCAGCGCTCATGCTAATTCCAATTCAATTTATATTTAGATCTCCCATACGTCGTGCGTTATCCTTACTCCCCGCCCGCGTTGTGATCTCACTTTTGTGTACCAGTATTCCACAGAAGGCAAGATCAAAGAGCCAAACCTAGCCGCGGAGGCCGGCCAGAGTTTAATGTCCGCTGTAACTTCATACGCTCGCGGCGACATGAGCGGCGTGTTCAGCTCCGTTACGGGATTGATTAAGACTGCCAGCGGAAATGGACAGAAAGCTGACGTAATCTCTAAAGCTACGAGGACGAGTCCTGCTGACTGCGTATGTGAACCTTTGGATACTTTTACATCACGCTCATCTTCGATGTAGATTTCTTGGAGTGGTTGCAAGGATTCACAGACCAGCGCGGACACGCAAGAAGCTGGAAGATCCACAGGCGCTATGAGCTACGTAAGTTCCTTGACCCGCGCTCCTCACTTCAACCTCTCACGTATCTTTCAAATGCAGGCTTTCATCAAGGCACTCAGTAAGTAATATTGGAGCGTCATAATTAGCTCCTAATTCGATACATTTTCCGCAGGCGATAACCCGCAACAAAGTTACCAGCAGCTTCTTAATTCTCTCCGGTGAGTGCCTTATCATTCGGGATTGATTATCCGGCTTCTGATGAACATGCCGTCAGTGTTATTTTGAGGGCAAAATACAGTCAGAAACCACAGGTTGGTCTATAGTTGCGCGTGGTGTTGTGCTTTTCTGACTATTTTGAAACAGCTGTCTAGTTCTCACCCAATGGTCAGTATCTTTTTTCGCGAGCTCCTCGGTCTCTTACCCCACCCCCATACAGGACACAAACCTACTTTTCATTGCCTGAATGATGTCTGTATTGTGTATGTTGTATCATGTGAATGTAGTATACTTGATTACGTGGAAATACAAGGTCCAGTCAAGTTGTATCATGGCCATGAAGGGGGATCGAAATAAGACCAAAAATCTATCGTAATTTGATGTTGATACTAGTGCAGGTTTCGTGATGGGCCTGAAATGCGAAGATAACAAGATATGCGACCAATAAGACCAAGCGTCTGAGGAGTGACGCTGATAATCTCGTTCCCAACGTTCTAGAGCGTCGGCGAATTACAATTACCACTGGAATCTAATTCCGAGATTACCGTGCTGGCAGTTATGCGGCGAGCGATGGCGAATGAAGCGTTTTAATGACACTTGACGCTGATTATGCGGGCTTGTCCTGCGTGGTCAAACTTGATTTGAGAATCGGTTGCACCGGGCAGGAAGTCGAACGCATGGTGCTTTACAGCCCCTGGAAACAAAGGCTCTGCATGAAACTGATCGGTTGCTTCGGGCGGGGAGTCGAACGTGTAATCCCCTGAAGCCCCTGAAGAGAACGACCTTGCATCAAGCACTAGCGCTGAAAGTTTTCGGCCGTAACTCTGTGCAAAGACGATCAGTGCACATCCAGTTTTCCATAAATGTCAACATACGCAGCCGGTGTCTAAGCCGACGGACCACCTCTTGACATCCAGACCACGACCTGCTGCGTGGCCGTACACGACAGTCGACGGATAACAAGGGAGATGAGCGAGTTGACTCTCCTGGTAGCCTGTGAGTCGTGTAATGAAATCAAACCGAGCATTGGAAGCATGAAAACCAGAACATTTGTTCATGATTTCATTCCAGAGGTCGGAGAACGGGGTCCCCTTATCCCTGCTGCGCGTGGGCTTACCATTTCTGCGCACGTTCCTCATATTCTGGACGGCCCGTGGATCCCGGTTCTGTGGAATTTCCGAGAGCAATGCGAGCTCCTGTGCCTTCCGTAAAGCAGGGATGTCGTGCTTGCGCTGCTTTATGGATGGCCAGTGCGATAACGGTTGCTTAGGATGCGTGAGTCTCCTGTTTGGGTCGGCTGCGAGTAACCCAGCATGAACGAAGAACACGTGGCCTGCCGGCGCGTAAAGAACGAGAGGGAGGGATCGCAAGTAATCATACTGCGAGCGGGACATCGCTCGCGCAACCTGGTAGTGGTCCCCTAAAGGCTTCCAACCCTTGGGTATCTTTTTTCCCCAGTTATGTTTCTTCATCAACGAAGGCAATGAGTCGAATGCAGACATGTCGCCCTTCGCGGGCGTGGGTTCATAATCAGACCAATGCTCGTCAACCTCTCTCAGCCACTCCTTGCCTCCAGGCTGAGACACAATCCAGTCCATCCAAGCGCGCCATTCAAGGACTTCCTGGTCGTTGTTTCCGCGAACCCCCAGAATTTTGTTGTTCTCCATAAACGATAGAACTGCCAACGAGTCTTCCACGGGTGCCTTTGTCGTGAGGTCGCCGAGGTGTATTAAAATATCCTTCCGTGTGTCATAGGATATTCTATTTAACAAAACCCTGAAAATACGTGAACGTCGAGCATGGTCTAAATTTTCTGAGCGCGTACGTCAAGGATGCATTCATGCCATGTAAGTCGCCTATCACAATTATTCTCCTATCTTTATCATCTGTCACTCATTAGAGATCGGCGTTCCTATTCGATACAGAGCAACTCACTAGTAGGGAATTGTTCGTTAGATAGCGTATGTGTGAATTTTTCATAATGACTGAAATCGGGGAATTCTAAAGGTCCAGGTGAGCTTATCTATGAAACCAACGATCTGGACTCGCTTACTGGAGCTGGAGCTCGTCCAGAAACTGACCCGGTTTTGCAAGTCACCTGCAATGATCGCCCATAGGACGAGGATAACGACAACTATGCCCAATAAGAAACCACAGTTGTTATTGCGCCTGGCCATGGCGCCCATAGACCTTAGGTGAGGGAGAAAGTATTAATGAAATTTTGTGCACTTTACGGCTCTTACATAATAGCAGTCTATAACTGTTTATTAGATTATGTAATTTGACGCCCGTACTCTAAATACCCAGTGCTAGGAACAAATTTGACCGTGTTTGCGACCTCGCGTCAATCTTGATATACCTGTTCACGATACTTTGTCAGCTGCGCTTCGAGGCTGTGCGGCACATCATGTAGTGAGGAAGGTCGTGTGTGAGTGCGGTGCAATACCTATATCTGCCAACTCTGCAAAAAGTTCTGAAATTGTTTGAAAGATCGATCTCTTGAGTCTTGACAGAATTCTGCGAAACTCCAGAAAGACTAGGTCGGAGTGCGTTCGCCGACTTTCTTTCAACTCCACGTTTTAGTTTGAATATCCTGTGGAACGTCATATGGTAGCCGGACACGACAGGCTTGGGGAATTTCCGGGGGCGCCTTTTCTACAGGTGGGGAACCTTGAAGGAAGAGAGGTCTACACACCAGTCTTTTTCCACCAAAGTAATTGCCGAGTGATACGAAACTTGCTGAAGACTGCATCTGTTCCCGTTGTCTAGTTATGGGTGGAACTGACTCCGTCCTCGACAAACCATCTCAATGACTATTGAAATCATGATCCTCTGTGCCATTGAGCACGTCGTATCGCGGTGGAATCCTTGAGTGTGAAATTATAAATCTATTCCACATTATCCTGTAAGTATAATCCAAACGTTTCGAAATTCGAATGACTTGCCTTCACTAAGGAAGAAAGCTGGATGAAGAATCGGTAAGGTAATCATGCGCATGATACACTAACAACGCGCGCTTGTCCATTCGATTCAGACCAAGAGCCTACCAATATTTTGAGTGACTTAAGCGCGATTTGTTTTGATCTCTTGGAGGACTTCGGTAACAAACACAAAAGTCAGAAAGAAGGCGAGAACTACGAATGAAAACGAAGTCCCGAGATTGTCCCCTGACCATATATATGGACATCTCGTCCAACGTCAAATCATGGACGTACTTTGTTCGCAACAACCATAAGACCTTTTCAATGAATCAAAATTGCGGAGTTGACCGTGGACTGCGTCACTGGCAACTGCCCACGTTAGCCTCATAAGTAATGATGGGCTATATGCATGGGCACTTTCATGTTCTCCATCGCCGACGGCTTGTTGATCAGCTGGTGAAGTGTAGAAGAACAACAACAGGAAGTTATGTGAGGTTCAGCTGGACTTGGTTTGAATGTAGGCATGCCCGGGCCGCACTCCATCAAGCTTCAAGATCTGAGATCTGAGGCCTAGGGAAATGCAATTCACGCGGAGTTATTTCATCATGATCAGGCATACGATGCTGGCCTTGTCCAAATACTAGCTCTTGCAATTTCTACTATACGATCTCTGGAGACTACACACGGCGTTTCTGTGCGGGCTAGCAATGGTGTCATTCACAGCAACCTCGTGTCAGACGGGCGCCAACTTCGTCCTTCAAGCTCAAGCTTCAACTACGTTTCCACAACACAATCATAAGTTGAAACATTAATCCTTTAATTCCATCTCAATCACATTTGAACTCTCCATCACTCGACAGCTTGATCGTTTCGCGACCTAAGTTTTTCAACAGCTTATTTTGGCTCCAGAGTCAGTAGATCCAAGCTTTGATTCAAAATTTCGTACGTTGTCCCTCAAGATAGCACCACCCAGCTAACCGCACCCTCGAAGCAGATAGTACTCCTCTGTGTCATTCCCATTCCATCACAATTCGTGTTACAACGGTCGTAAATGAGTCAGGGTCAATGTCAGCATTTGCATCTCTTGTCTCTATCTCGCTCTTTGACCTCTTTAACAGTTCTTGAAGAAACTTGGTTGAGGCTGCCCAAGACCGCTGTCAATGGTGCTGAATATAATTCCCGCGAACGTCAACCCCACCCGAAATGTTTGACAGGGACTCAGGTGGATCTCCTCGACCTCATCTATGGATTACTAGATGACCGAGAGAAGAACCGAATCATTTGGCTGCATGGCACGGCGGGCGTCGGAACGTCTACCGTTGCGTTCAACGTAACTGAAAGGATGAGAGGTCTAAAAGCCAGAGAGGATACGAATGTCGAAAAGCGGCTCGCAAGAACATTATTTTTCTCGCGCGAGCACACTTCATGTCGCACAGCTGGATATTTCTTTGCGATGCTTGTCTATCAGCTTGCCAAAATTTCCCCAGCATCCGGAAAGATGTGAAGAGAGCTATCCGCGACGATCCCGTTCTACTAGATCCAGACACGCCTCTCTGCAACCAGATGGAGGCGCTCTTTCTCCAACCTCTCCGGAAACTTGAAGACAGGTTGGCCGGGTGTTCTCCTTTGTCGTTTGTCATTGATGTCCTTGATGAATGCACATCCGAACCCGAGCTTGTCGATCTCATCCATTTCCTTGCACAGGCTCTTCGTGACCCTGGTCTTCCCTTGACCCACATTTTCGTCACGAGCCGCTCGGAATCACCTATCTGCAAAGCCTTCACCGGTGAGGTCATTGCGACCGCCATCTTGTTGGACGGTACCAATGTCGATAATGACATCAAGACAGCATTCTTTCGGAGAGCTGGCAAGTCGCCATCCTGATTTCCCAAAACCATCCGAGGATCAACTTGGGCGGCTGGCGAACCGAGTAGGCAGACGTTTTATTGTGGCATCGACAACGATGAAGTTTATTGTTGATCGAGGCAACGATTCCCGCCATAAACTTCAGTTCATGCTTGACCTATCGAGCGAACTGCTACCAGGAAAGGAGGTGTACAAGCTGTATGACGGTATCCTCTCCACATATGCCGATCCCGAGCGGGCATATCTGCACTTGTCCGTTGTTGCTGCCCTTGCAGACCCTCTGCCGATTTTACAGATATCAAAACTTCTTGATCCGGATGAGGGCAGTGATGTCGAGACGGTGTTGATGCAGCTACGGTCTGTTATAGACATCCCTACCCACAGCAATCTCCCTGTGAAGATTCATCACTCGTCGATTCATGATTATGTTTCCGACCCCTCGAATTGCACCCTCCCTCAAGTACGAAATATTAGGCCATCTCACTCGCTACTCGCGTATTCATGCTTCAACTTGATGATACATGACATTACAGAAAGCACGGTCCTCCTAGACGCACTCAGAATTAAAGAGGCAGGGCGAGGCTATGCAATCTCACGACCCCCAGGCCTTAACACACTCATTATCCTTCATCGTCGAATCGCCGGAGCCACTGCAAATTCTGAGAGGTCTGTTATGGCCACGAGTCCTGTCCTACATAGAATTTATTTCTCAATAGACAGAAACGGATACCAAAAAAACACGGTGGCAATACCCAAGGTTTCGGTGGGGGCATCGCGCTTTGCAAGAAAGTAATACCTCTGCGCCCTGTCGGTCACTGAGATTGGTTGCAACCTTGCGAATGTGGAGAGTTCTACTCCTTTGCGCTCGACACGTCACCAGTCACATTGAATCTGTCTGTCTCGCGGACTTCCTGGGATGTCGTCGGATACATGTATTTCTCAACTGCTCTTTGTTCTCATCGCATTTGCTGTGTCTTAGTCTTTCACTTACTGTAGTGACATCCTTGTACCAACGCAAGTCACGTCAGCTCGGCCTCGTTCCTCGGCCAGCCAACATACTCTCCATGACGAGAAGTAGTGAAGTCCTGCGATCCAACAAAGAAAATACGGAATTGTCGCACAGTCCAGAAAATGCCAGTTCCCGCTGATAGTATATACATACTGCTGTTGGAATCTGACCTGCCCGAGAGTCAGCAGGAATCGAGCTAGTCCGTTATAGGCGAGCGAAACCCAAAACGAGAAGAACGAGCGACGCGTTTGACGTCGGCCGAGAGTTCTCGATATTGCACGTCTGCTCCTTCGCTACTGAAAATTTCCTGTCTCTATGTTAGCTTGTATAAAGCCTCGAGTAGAATTACCCTCGCACCTCAGTTCAAACAAGATACTGAGATTTACTGTCGTTGCTCTAGTGTTCGCGTTCCCTCCCGCTCGTACTAATCACCAGAACTGCTTCGAATTATCTGTGAGCCATCGGCATAATCATCATGCTCTCGAAAAAACGAAATTTACTTGGATCAGGCGGAAGTATTGCTTGGGCGAACACCAGTCTGAGTGCAGTTCCCCTACTAAGTGGGAAGACTCGTTTGTTCCGTGCGGACGCAGGTGAGAGTCTGTGGGTGGATGCTGGCAGGGCGGAGGTGGAGGCAGCCAAGAAGTTGTACCCTCCTGTGGATGCGGAGTCCGCATCGATAGGAGGGTGGTGCCGTGGGTCACTAGGCCTGTTCGTTAGAGGAGCAGTGGTACAATTGGTTTGCATATCAAGAGGAAACACGGGGAAATGAGATGAGGGGCGGGTTGGTGTGGTGTGAGCCCCGAATGGCCTCTAGTAGTCTGCTAGTGGAATTTGGTTAGGGTTGCGATCAATTGAACTCGTATGCAATTGGTTATGAGACGATGCAGATGATAGGGTTAGTGGATTGAGAGGGTTAGCAGCAGCAGGGTAATTCCATGATGGACTCCGTGTCAGCGGCGGGCAGTACTCACTCTGATAGAAGCAACTAATTTCAAATGTGGATCTTGATGTACACAAACGGAATCTTCCATCTGGCACTTCCAAAGCATCGAAGCAAGGTATCCTGATTCCTGACTCGTGTACGCCTCATGTGGTACACAGCCGTGATGATCCCCATTGCCTAGCACTAAATCTAGGCATTTACCGAGCAGTAATTATAGCCTGCGCTAAGCATCACCCGGTCTCATTCACCTTCCACCATGGATCCTTCAGAGATAAGGGAGAGAATCGTTCGCTTTCGAATCCTCATTATAGGAAGAGCGAATGCAGGAAAAACTACCATCCTCCAGAAAGTTTGCAACACGCGGGAGAACCCAGACATATATAACAGCGCTGGGGAAAAGGTGCGCATCATGATGCCAGTACGAGGCTGGTAATGACTGACCCATTGACATCAGATCAATCCTGCAGTTTTGACGGCATCCAGAGAGGTAAAGTGTACTCTTAGTTGACGACATGAACTGACGTGCTCTCAGCGCGGATTGCACGACATCGAGAATGAAATGGTGTTTCAAAACAACCCAGGATTCGTCTTTCACGATTCACGCGGTTTTGAGGCAGGCGGGGTATCCGAATTCAACAAGGTGAAGGCATTTATCGCAGATCGTTCGAAGGAAAGAGATATAAAGAAGCGACTACATGTCATATGGTAATTGGTCAAGCTAGAGAAATGCGCCGACTCACTTCTTTGGCATATAGGTATTGCATCCCAATGGATGAAGCAAGCCGGTCTTTCACCGCAGGTGAAGTGAAATTTTTCTCCCAGTGCGACACCGGAAGCAGTAAGTGCTCGCTTCTGACTATTGTTGTTGCTCGACTGATGCACAGAATCATGATTCCTCAGTTCCTGTGATGGTTTTGTTCACCAAGTTTGACGCCTTCTACGACATCGAGTTCGCACAACTGAGAAGGGGAGGAACGCCATGGAAAGATGCTAAAGAACAGGCCCCGAAACTCGCCGAGGAGTCATTTGCGAACGGGCCGCAGTTGAAGTTTCTTAAGGATGTCCGACGGCCTCCAAAATGTCATGTATGCCTCCCTAGTAAGCCGCTTGATGGTTAAGTTGCAATACATGATGACCATTGATCCATTAGACATGGACTCAGATGACGCAGATTGCCAGCCTCTCATGGAACGCACGGCTGGAACTCTGGATGATGAAGTGCTGATGCAGTTGTTCGTCTCAACTCAGCAGACCAACTTGGAGCTCTGCATGAAATATGCAGTGGAGAGGTAACTATCCATGGACTCATATGCCCGCCATGACTGATATCGTCCAGAACACTCACGAAACTTGTTGACTCTGCTGAGACAAGCTCAGATGAAAGTCATGGGGGAGCAATAGGGAAGTTAGGTATCTGGTTTCCACATTTTTGGGTGAGATGAATACACCTTCCTGCTTGAGCCATGCTGATCCAAGTCATTGCCCACTGTTCGCAGGTCGTGAGTGTCTTGATCCTCCTTCGATCTCGAGCCATGCTGATCCAAGTCATTGCCCACTGTTCGCAGTTCGTGAGTGTCTTGATCCTCCTTCGAGCTCGAGCCATGCTGATCCAAGTCATTGCCCACTGTTCGCAGGCCGTGAGTGTCTTGATCCTCCTTCGAGCTCGAGCCATGCTGATCCAAGTCATTGCCCACTGTTCGCAGGCCGTGAGTGTCTTGATCCTCCTTCGAGCTCGAGCCATGCTGATCCAAGTCATTGCCCACTGTTCGCAGGCCGTGAGTGTCTTGATCCTCCTTCGAGCTCGAGCCATGCTGATCCAAGTCATTGCCCACTGTTCGCAGTTCGTGAGTGTCTTGATCCTCCTTCGAGCTCGAGCCATGCTGATCCAAGTCATTGCCCACTGTTCGCAGGCCGTGAGTGTCTTGATCCTCCTTCGAGCTCGAGCCATGCTGATCCAAGTCATTGCCCACTGTTCGCAGGACGTGAGTGTCTTGACCCTCCTTCGAGCTCGAGCCATGCTGATCCAAGTCATTGCCCACTGTTCGCAGTTCGTGAGTGTCTTGATCCTCCTTCGAGCTCGAGCCATGCTGATCCAAGTCATTGCCCACTGCTCGCAGGACGTGAGTGTCTTGATCTTCGTTCGAGCTCGAGCCATGCTGATCCACGTCATTGCCCACTGTTCGCAGTTCGTGAGTGTCTTGATCCTCCTTCGAGCTCGAGCCATGCTGATTCAAGTCATTGCCCACTGTTCGCAGAGAGTGAGTGTCTTGATCCTCCTTCGAGCTCGAGCCATGCTGATCCAAGTCATTGCCCACTGTTCGCAGGACGTGAGTGTCTTGATCCTCCTTCGAGCTCGAGCCATGCTGATCCAAGTCATTGCCCACTGTTCGCAGGACGTGAGTGTCTTGATCCTCCTTCGAGCTCGAGCCATGCTGATCCAAGTCATTGCCCACTGTTCGCAGGACGTGAGTGTCTTGATCCTCCTTCGAGCTCGAGCCATGCTGATCCAAGTCATTGCCCACTGTTCGCAGTTCGTGAGTGTCTTGATCCTCCTTCGAGCTCGAGCCATGCTGATCCAAGTCATTGCCCACTGTTCGCAGGCCGTGAGTGTCTTGATCCTCCTTCGAGCTCGAGCCATGCTGATCCAAGTCATTGCCCACTGTTCGCAGGACGTGAGTGTCTTGATCCTCCTTCGAGCTCGAGCCATGCTGATCCAAGTCATTGCCCACTGTTCGCAGTTCGTGAGTGTCTTGATCCTCCTTCGAGCTCGAGCCATGCTGATCCAAGTCATTGCCCACTGTTCGCAGAGAGTGAGTGTCTTGATCCTCCTTCGAGCTCGAGCCATGCTGATCCAAGTCATTGCCCACTGTTCGCAGTTCGTGAGTGTCTTGATCCTCCTTCGAGCTCGAGCCATGCTGATTCAAGTCATTGCCCACTGTTCGCAGAGAGTGAGTGTCTTGATCCTCCTTCGAGCTCGAGCCATGCTGATCCAAGTCATTGCCCACTGTTCGCAGGACGTGAGTGTCTTGATCCTCCTTCGAGCTCGAGCCATGCTGATCCAAGTCATTGCCCACTGTTCGCAGGCCGTGAGTGTCTTGATCCTCCTTCGAGCTCGAGCCATGCTGATTTAAGTCATTGCCCACTGTTCGCAGAGAGTGAGTGTCTTGATCCTCCTTCGATCTCGAGCCATGCTGATCCAAGTCATTGCCCACTGTTCGCAGAGAGTGAGTGTCTTGATCCTCCTTCGAGCTCGAGCCATGCTGATCCAAGTCATTGCCCACTGTTCGCAGTATGTGAGTGTCTTGATCCTCCTTCGAGCTCGAGCCTTGTTCACCAATGACATCGTCGACTCGATCCGTCGATAGGAAGTGAGTTTGTATATCCTCCTTTGACCTTGGGCCATGCTGACCGAGGATGCTACACATTGATAGTATGTGAGCATATTGATCCTTAGCAGAGATAGACTGTTTTCAACTTTCCGTTGTGCTTTTACCAGCTTTCCAGCAATCAATGTACAGAGATGGCGTCTAGGATGCACTCTGTGGTATGTTCAATTGGTCACTGACTATACACACTATTCTCATGTTATGAATGTGCCAGGCCTTTGGCTCATCACCATTGGAGAACATGGTTCAACTCAGTTCTGGTGAATTTTCAGGCACCATTTCAATGAACCTGCTTATTATCTATCATTTAGCTGTTGTCATCATTTTCGAACACTCTTTCTTCATTTCTAACCAGCGGCGCCATCTTCGGGACCAGCAAGAGTCTGTTCCCTCTTTTTATGTCGCTCTCGAGCAATACATGGCGTCTCCGCATGCAGCTGCTGTCAAAGAAGCTGTGAGTACTGCCATTCAGGCATATCAAGAAGCTACGAGCGCTGCCAAGTCGTCTACTTGGAAGGCGAAGCTACCGTTTCTACCCTCTCAGAGGAAGGCGAAACGCTCTCTGAAGGTGGAGTTAATCCAAACAATTCTTGAAATCACTTTACAGTATCGCCTGTGTATGTTTCAACTCTTATGATCGTATCAATCCCACTGATCTGTTTGTCTTCAGCAAGACCTTGATACTAGGCAATGCAACACAATAATGATATTTTGGTTCGGAGTAGAGTTGAGGTGTCTCGGTGGTGAATGCAGGTGTCTTGAATGGTTTATCAAAGTAGTTTCAGGAGGTGAAGCTTTACGGTATCGTTGTATGATCACACAATATGGTGCTTTTTCTGGTGTGGTGTATAACGTGTGTGAAACATGTCGGTCACTCTCAGCCGAGACGGTGGCCAGACCTACTGGCCAGGCTTGATGTACCTCCCAAGTATCCGTGATTTAATTTTAAGTGCATGAAGGTCAGGTATGCTCTGCGTACCGTGCTGCTCCACGGCTTATCTCAACCTGTGTTGATTTTTGTTAGAAAGAAATCCCGTTTATTGTCATTTCAGAGCTACACTCTATGTAGATACATGGAATGTTCCTGACAACATCAGTGACTTCAGCCGGGGGCTGACGCATAAGATCTCTGAAAACACTGTTGGCGGATACCAGCCTTAGAACTCGATGGACTTCAAGCAACGGACGCACCTTGAACATTGTCGGTCTCTGAGGGACAACGTGCAGGTGGCCATGGCTCCGGGTTATGGGGTGGATGTACTAATCTCTCCAACGTCAAGCGTTTGCGCTCTGTGCACCCCAGGGCCCACGGTTAGAACCCCATCATTCTCGTTTTCACTAAACAATGAGTTTAGATCGCGCGCATCATACTCTGGAATCTGAATGCATCTTTTCGAGGGACTGAGAAACGACGCCAGCATGGGACAAAGGAGAAACCGACTTACATGATGACTGTATCAGGTCCGTGGAGAAAATTGCAGCGCTGGATGTTACCTATGCTATGGTCTCTAGTGGGACCTTATCATCGCTATGGCCTCTCCATGCGTGGCCTATAAACATATGAGTGCGTTGAAAGTGGACTATAAGGAACTACTTGCCTGTCTGATTAGTCGAACGACTGAATTTTGTGTCCGTGAGCTTGCTGCGGCTGACGGCAATGACGTCCATTGCTAAGTGTCAAGATCCCGGCGTGCAGTTCAAGACACCGACAAAGCTGTCGATCTTTCATCGGGTTCGGGTCATGGTGGCACAAGTAATTCAAGAGTTGTTGGCAGTCAGCGCATCGATTCGCAGTCGCGCCACTCTGGGATATCTGAAATTCGCGGAAGGGAGGCGTTAACTGTGGCCGCCTTCATAAGCTGAACATGGAGGGATGGTCAAGTCTCCCTTATGAGATGAACATGGGAGCAAAGGACGAAAAAGCTGCACGGCGGGGAGACATAGCCGTTGGCACAATCCAATATAATATTCCCAATCCACACCACATTTTTCTCCCTCCGCCGTCCCTTTGGCACATCACGCTACAACAGCTGACGCAGTGGGTAAACAATATGCCCCTCCACCTGGCGTGTCCACATTCCCAGCCATAGGCGATGACGCATGAGATGAGTGCGACAATGTCGGAGATTCCTGTTGGTGGGCTGATAACGATGAGTGTTAGCTGAGAGGCACGGATAAGCCCACGCTTACTAGCTGTCAATATGGGGCTGAAAAGTTCCACGCGGACGTGAGGGTTGGGGCTGCTTGTGGTGAGAGGCTGCGGGTGGATTTTGGCAGGGCGAAGGTGGGGCAGCGGCCGGCCCGGAAGTTGCACCTCCCGTGGGTGCAGAGGCATATACGGACTATTGGTGCCGTGGGTAGGCCTATTGATTAGAGGAGCTGGGGTGTGATTGGTTTGCGTATCAAGAAGGTGGAGGGGAGGTGATGCGAGGGTCTGGGGTTGGGTGTGAGAGTGGACGCCGGATGGCCAGTAAGTACTTATAATTAGTACCTAGTCACTTGCGCTGGAGTTTGTTGTAGGGGTGTAATCGATGTTGAACTCGTATAATTAATTGGTAATGGGACGGTGCAGATGTTTAGTGTGACGACAAATTGGGAACAGCAGCAGCAAGACAGAGGAGGCTAACGGCCAGAAAATGCGGGATCTGGCCGGTCTGCGTGAGGTCTATACAGACAGACCACAGACTCCGTGTCAAAAGTATGAGGGGCATCCGCCGGCGAGTCTGGGGAACATCTGCTAGCGATTGTCCGGAAAATGCCGGGAGGTCTGTCAAACCCACCATCTATCCCGCCGTCCCCTATCTCGCCATCTATCCCGCCATCCCCTCTCCCACCATCCTCACTCCCACCATCCCCGCTAATCCTTCGCCCTGCAATCTTTCACATTGCCCGCCATGCCCACAGCATCAGGAAATCTACACATTACTTAATGATCACTTAATGACGGCTGAGCGCGTACCCACAACGGACCAAGAACGAATAAGCCAGAAATCATTAAGAACAGCATTTCTTAAATAAATAAATAAGATCCAAATTCTTGGTGTTTGACGTAAAGGTCTCTTGAAGCGCTGCTAGCAAAATATAATTCTCAATATGATTCAAAGTAGCGGCTAAGAGGGATTACGAAGGCTATTAAAATGAGTTCAGGGCGAAAAAAGCAGGGGAAAAGTAACAAGAAAGCGTGATTAAAATTGCAGTGTGATATGCCGTTGTAAAAAGAATGGTAATCGAGCATGCGAGAGTGACAGTGAGATATCATACGAAGGAAACGAGGGAATTCGAAAGCACTGGTCGGCAGTCGAGCAATGATAGCGGGTGAAAATTAAAACTCGATGTTTACAACGATGAAAAGATGATCTTTTGTGTTTTTGGCGACAGTGGTTGACGCGCGCATCGCAACACACCTGAAGTCCTAGAGCATGAAATTATAAATCTATTCCACATTATCTTTGTGTAGGTACAATCCAAACGTTTCGATATCCGAATGACTTGCCTTCCCTAAGAAAGTTGAATAAAGAATGTGTAAGGTAATTATGCACATGATATACTAACAACGCGCGCTTGTCCATTGTCTCCAAAATCAATCTCTTGTGATTGAGGAGTTCCTGCACGAGTGTTGCCTCCGGATTGGTATATAGCGGAAGAGAAGGAGCTTCCATCTAGGATAATAGCTGATAACTGACGGCCGTACGACTGCGCATAATATCAGTATCAAAATCGCAAGTGCAGGAATTTGATCTCACACAACCAGTGTCCAGACCAATCGACCATCGCTTGATATCCAACCCACGGCCTGCAGCATGTCCGTACACGACAGTGAACGGATAACATGGAAGCGAGGTTGGTTGGTATGCTTCACCCCCATTCGTACCCGAAGTTCCCGAACACTTTGACATCGTGTCGTTCCACAATTGAGACCAAGGAGTTCCCTTTCTGGGTTTGCCAGACACAAGTCCTTCATCCGTGACACTCTTGATGTTCGTCACGGTCCAAGGGTCTTTGTTTTCGGGGATATCTGCGAGGACTGCAAGCTCCTGTTGATTACGCAGCTTTGCAATGTTGTGTTGGTCATCCACGGTAGGCCAATGGGAAAGAGGTTGTCTGGGGTCGGAAGCCTTGAGCTTCGGGTGGGAAGGTAACAGACCCGCGTGGACGAAGACCATATGGCCAGCTGGAGAATGAAGCACAAGGGGCAACGAACTTAGATATTCGAAGTGTCCAGGAGACATGGCACGAGCGACCCTGTAATGTTTGCCCAATGGATGCCAGCCAGTAGGCACCATCTTCTTCCAGCTCGCGTACTTGCTTGTCTCGACCCAGTGGTCCAGCTCTGCTCTCTGAAGCCGTTTGTCTCCATCGAGGTTAGGCCATCGCTTGTCCATGACGGAAAGCCATTCCCGGCCTCCTGGACGAGATAGTATCCAGTTCATCCAAGCGCGCCATTCGATCACTTTTTGGTCATTGTTTCCTCTGACGCCTAAGATTCTGCTGGAATGAAAGACAATACGTCAATGGAGTCATGAATAGTCGCCCTCGTTTCAAGATCCCCAACGTGAACAAGCGAATCACTTTCCGAGTCGTATTGTATCTCGTCAAGTAAATCCCTGTCGCAGTCACACGATGTTGGTGAGTTCGCCAATGAACAGACTGCCAGAACTCACGTCAATGAGCTATTCATGCCATGTATGTCACCGATTGCGATTATTCGTTTCCCTCAGTCGTCTGACTACAATTGTGAGTCTCTTGCAGTTGGTACCATGACGCAATCAAAGACTTATGGGAAGTAGACGGTCGGGGACGTTCCTTAAAAAATCCATCAGTGAAGTCTGGAAAGTCTTCGATGGAAGTGAGCATTTCAATAAATCAAAATTGCGGGGTTGACCGTGTGCTGCGTTACTGGCAACTGCCTACGTTGGCCTCATAAGTAGTGAAGGGCTATATGCATCTATAGCATGGGCACTTTCATGTTATCCATGATGGCTTGAAGTTGATCAGCTGGTGAAGTGTAGAAGAAGAACAGGACGTTATGTGAGGTGTGACATATGTCTGGAAATGCAATTCACGTGCAGTTATCTCAGACATACATACGATACTGGCCTTGATCTTGTCTGTGACACTCTTGGTTTCTATGTGATCTCTGGAGACCACACATGGCGCCTCTGTCCTTCCTAGCAATGATGTCGGCATTCACAGCTGTCAGACGAGCGCCAACTTCGTCCTTCAAGCTTCAACTACGTTTCACAGCTTTCCACAGCACAATCATAGGTTGAAATATCCATCCTTTCGTTCGCATCTCAATCACATCTTGAATTCTCCATCACTCGACAGCTTGATCGTTTCGCGACCTAAGTTTTTTATCAGCTTATTTTGGCTCCAGAGTCCGTAGATCCAAGCTTTGATTCTCTTCGTACGTCGTCCCTCGAGATAAACCACCACCCAGCTAACCGCACCCTCGAAGCAGATACTACTCCCCTGTGCCATTCCCATTCCATCACAATTCGTGTTACAACGGTCGTAAATGAGTCAGGATCAATGTCAGCATTTCCATCTCGTGTCTCTATCTCGCTCTCTGACCTCTTTAAAAGTTCTCGAAGAAACTTGGTTGAGGCTGTCCAAGACCGCTGTCAATGGTGCTGAATATAATTCCCGTGAACGTCAACCCCACCCGAAATGTTTGACAGGGACCCGGGTGGATCTCCTCAACCTCATCTATGGATTACTAGATGACCGAGAGAAGAACAGAATCATTTGGCTGCATGGCATGGCAGGCGTCGGAAAGTCTGCCGTTGCATTCACCGTAGCTGAAAGGATGAGAGGTCTAAAAGCAAGAGAGGACACGATTGTCGAAAAGCGGCTCGCGGGAACATTCTTTTTCTCTCGCGAGCACACCACACGTCGCACGGCTGGGTATTTCTTTGCGACGCTTGTCTATCAGCTTGCCAGCAATTTCCCCAGCATCCAGAAGGACGTGAAGAGAGCTATTCGCGACAATCCCGCTCTACTAGAGCCAGACAAGCCTCTCTGTGACCAGATGGAGGTTCTATTTCTCCAACCTCTTCGGAAACTTCGATTCAGATTGCAAGGGTGTCCGCCTTTGTCGTTTGTTGTCGATGCCCTTGATGAATGTACATCGGAACCCGAGCTGGCCGATCTCATCCTTCTCCTTGCACAGGCTCTTCGTGATCCTGATCTTCCCGTGACCCACATTTTCGTCACGAGCCGCTCGAAATCACATATCTGCAAAGCCTTCACCGGGGAGGGCATTGTAACCACTATCTCGCTGGACGGCACCGATGTCGACAATGACATCAAAATTTTCTTGCAGCATTCTTTCGGAGAGCTAGCGGGTCGCCATCCCGATTTCCCAAAGCCATCCGAGGATCAACTTGCGCGGCTGGCGAGCCGAGCGGGCAGACGTTTTATTGTGGCATCGACGATGGTGAAGTTTATTGGTGATCGAGGCAACGATCCCCGCCATAAACTTCGGTTCATGCTTGACCTATCGAGCGAACTGCTACCAGGAAAGGAGGTGTACAAGCTATATGACGATATCCTCTCCACATGTGCCGATCCCGAGCGGGCATATTTGCACTTGTCCATTGTTGCTGCCCTTGCAGACCCTCTGCCGATTTTACAGATATCAAAACTTCTTGGTCCGGATGAGGGCAGTGATGTCGAGACGGTGTTGATGCAGCTACGGTCTGTGATAGACATTCCTACCCACAGCAGTCTCCCTGTGAAGATCTATCACTCGTCAATTCGTGATTATGTTTCCGACCCCTCGAATTGCACCCTCCCTCAAGTACGAAATATTAGGCCATCTCACTCGCTACTCGCGTATTCATGCTTCAACTTGATGATAAATGACATTCCAGAAAGCACGGCTCTCCTAGAGGCACTCTCAGAATTAAAGAGGCAGAGCGAGGCTATGCAATCTCACGACCCCCAGGCCTTAACACACTCATTATCCTTCATCGTCGAGTCGCCGGAGCCACTGCAAATTCTAAAAGGTCTGTTATGGCTTCGAGGAGATTGCGGTCCGGATTTACAATCCTGGCTAGAGACCTTGGATGGGCATGCCTGGTTGCAGACCCAAAGGGGGGAAGATTGGTTGCAGACGCAGGTGGGGAAGGACTGGTGGCAGACCTGCAGCTCGCAAGATTTGCTGCAGACCCGGAGTGGGCGAAAGTGGTTGGAGAGTCGGAGAGGGCAAGAGTGGCTGCGGACACAAAGAGGACAAGACTGGAAGCAGACCCAGAGAGGGAATGACTGGCAGCAGACCCGGAGCGAGCAAGAGTGGCTGCGGACCCAGAGCGGGCAAGAGTGGCTACGGACCTCGAGCGGGCAAGAGTGGCTGCAGACCTCGAGCGGGCGAGAGTGGTTGCAGACCTCGATCGGGCGAGAGTGGTCACAGACCCTGGGCGGGCGAGAGTGGCTGTTAGAGTGGATACAGACTCGGGAAGGGCAAGACTGGCTGCAGACCTTGTGTGGACGAGAGTGGCTGCTAACCAGGAGTGGGATAGAGTGGCTGCTGACCAGGAGGGGAAGAGACTGGCTACAGACCTGGAGCGGGCGAGGCTGGCTGCATACCCCGAACGGGAAAGACTGGCTGCAGACTCCGAACGGGAGAGACTGGCTGCAGACCCCGAGTGCAATAGACTGGCTGCGGACGAGGAACGGGCTATACTGGCTGGAGACAAGGAGCGGCCGAGAGTGGCTGGAGACAAGGAGTGGGAGAGACTGGCTCAAGAGAAAACACGGCAGAAAGTGGCGGAAGACCGCGAGCGGCCGAGAGTGGATGCGCCAACCACAGCAGCTACGCGCTGCGAGTCGGCATGACCGGCTGCAGACCCGAGGGGGACGAGAGTGGCTGCGGACCCAGAGTGGGCGTGACTGGCTGCAGACCTCCAGAGCGCGAGAGTGGCTGCAGACCCCCAGCGGGAATGCCTGGCTGCAGATCCCGGACGGGAAAGATTGGCTGCAGACCTGGAGCGGGCAGGAGTGGCTGAAGACCTGGAGCGGGAGAGAGTGGCTGGAGACCCCGGGCGGGCAAGAATGGCGGATAGAGTGGCTGGAGACCCTAGGCGGGCGAGAATGGTTACAGACCCGAAGTGCGCGAGAGTGGCTGCACACCCCGTACGGGCGAGAGTGGCTGCGGCTCCGAGAGGGGCGAGAGTGGCTGCGAACTTGGAGCGGGCAAGACTGGCTGCGCAATTTGAGCGTGCAAGAGTGGCCGCAGCCCAGGACAGAGCGGACCTGGCTTCAAACCCCGAGGGGGCAGGCCTGGCTGCTGGTTCAAAAAAAGCAAAGCCGGCTCGAAGACTGGCTGAAGACACAGAGCGGGAAAGACTGGCTGCAGACCGAGAGTGGGCAAGACTGGCTGCAGACTGAGCGCGGGCAAGACTGGTTACAGACCTTGCGTGGACAAGAGTGGTTGCGAACCGAGAGCGGGAGAGACTGGTTACAGACCCAAAGCGGAAAAAACTGGCTGCAGAACCCTCATGGTCAATCATGGCAGTCGACTTCTGCGGCGTCCACCTGGATAACATTCGGAGAATTCCCGAGCACATTGGAAGCAATCAGGAAGCACATTATCGTCCCAGATTTGCCGTTAATGCCAGCTTTACAAGTCATCCAGCAGTTTAAGGACTTGCCGGATTTCTTGATGTTTCCAGCTTTCGTGGCGTTAAGGCCCCACGATCATTCCACCTCTACATCACCACAAGATCGTTTTACGCCAGACATGGGAATCATCCATACTATGAAGGCCTTTGTGGATTTCGCAAAAGGTGCATGGGAACGAAGTCAATCAGCTTCCGACGCTGTCAACTACGCCTGCCAAAACTGGGCTGTCCATCTCTCTCGAGCTCCGAATCCGCCGGATGACATGCTCAACCATATATTCAAGGTTTTCTGGAATCGCCATCTCCTCTCTTGGCTCGAAAGGCAGTGGTGCTTGAAGGGTCTACGATCTTGCCTCGTTGTTTTATCCGACGGGCAGAAACTTGCAAAGGTGCGTGTACTTTCGATAAGTCATTCTCGCGACTTAGCAGCTGACATGCATATATAGGATAATCTGCAAGTTCAAGGGATATATTAGTCATTAGTCTGAAGTTCTATGCAACACGGTATTGTTATCGCAAATTGATGATATCTATGAAGGGTATGAGCGGACAAAATTCCCAATGCAAAGCAATCTTTTGCTGTCAAATGCACGTAATTCATTTCCAGTGTCTATTTTCTGATTTGCGCTTACTATTTTACTTCACGTTTCGATTTCGATTTTGACCTCTATTCACTTGATCTTTCTGCTTCTGTTTGTTCCACTTACACATGTTAGCACTATGAACACGACTTCATCGCTCTGAACGACTACAGACCCTCTCTCAATCGCACCTAAAGGCCATGGAAAATCCCCCAGCCTAATTGTGTAAAAGGCAAGAGCAAACGATGCGGAAGAGCCAGGCACAACCAGTTTTGCCAACAACACTAACGCCGAGTCGCGCGAAGGCGTTTGGGTGCCTCCACATAGATGGTCTCACCAGTGATTGGTTTTTTACTGCACTCAGGCTTGTCCTCCGTACACCTAGGCAGCACACTAGGTGGTATTGACTTGTCGTATATCCAGTGATCATTTTCCGTTTCAAAAGTGGTGATGCGGGTAACGTACGAGGGTACGTTTTCATTCAAATTATTATTGTCTTTTGGGGCGGCCCATCTAGAAAGCCGCACAATTCCCGTTATTTGAATAGCTCAGCACCGCAATGCTATGTGTATATAGACAATGGATAAGTACTACTTGCATCCTTGCTGTGCACACAGCATCCATATCTCGCTTTAAATAGAAGGGACGCCCACTTTCAACTCATTCCATTCCACTACCTGCTGATGTTTATTGCGCCTCCCCCAACCTATCCGTGGTCAGTAGTCTCCCCCGATGACATGCCATATGATTTCTCAGACTGTCCTTTTCTGTCACGCTGATCACTCCGAAGATAGCTCCTCCAATGCCTAACCAATTATGGCCCACAGAGGGTCTACGCTATCACCTGGTGGAACGGGCGCCTCCTTGCGAGGGACACAACAGCGTTATGGCTCCTTCAAGCTTCAATATTTCAATGCTTGGCCCATTATAGCCCACGGGCGTCTCCTTCAATGCTTAATTAAACATGTGTTCGCAGCGCCCCACCGACTATATCTGATAACAAGGACTCGGACTCCCCGACGCTATGCCTCGTGATACCATCACCCTAGGCAGTATCCAGATGTCCACCCTTCGAATTCCAACCAATTCGTAGGCTCTAATATACCATGCATTGTTACTTGGTCTCATCGCTCTTCTACAGTATACTCATAAGAGTCCCCGCCAACTATCCATTCCTGAACCCCTAATGACACGCCCTTCGTGGCATTATGACCCTCATATGCATGCAGTATTCAGACTTCAACCCTTCGCATTCCACATTTTCGCCTCACCCAGGTCTGTCTACATCATCATGTGAGTCAACTGCACTTCCCACCTGCTTCAATGACCAAACCCTCCATAGGCGATCGTGCTTCACGGCGAAGCGCCAAGACCCTCATACACGGGCAGGATTCAGACATCCCCCTTTCCCTTCTCACATTCCCACCTCGCCTTGAGCTAAGCTATTCTTTTAAACGCTCACCCCAGCGACATACACGGGCAGTGTCCAGACGTCCACCCTTTCGCTTCGCACATTTTCACCTCGCCCAGGTCGTCATTCTTTTCCAGCCGATTCTCTCAATGACCCTGCAATCAGCCCTAGTCAGATTCAAGCAGCGTAACATCCATGACTTTGATGTGGCCATCGAGCTCCATCAGGCTGCACTGAAACCCCATCCCCCTGGCCAGTCTTCTCCAGCCGGTTCTCTCAACAACTTTGCTTTTGCAGCCTTGAAGTGAGATTCAAGCGACGGGGAGTCATTACACTTCAGAGGGAAGCGCTGGCTTTGTGCCCGGTCGGTCACACAGATCGGTCCTCGCCATTACATAACCTTGCGACTCAAGTCTCCACCAAGGCAACGACGAAGACTTGGATCAGGCTATCGCATAGATTGCGTGCCTGTTCACGGTCGAAATTCAGAGGGAAGCCCTGGCGTTGTGCCCGGTCGGTCATACAGATCGGTCCTCGCCATTACACAACCTTACAACTCAACTTTCCACCTGCGGACCCAGGATGGACAAGACAGGCTGCAGACCCAGGGCCCGGTCGGTCACACAGATCGGTCCTCGCCATTACATAACCTTGTGATTCAAGTCTCCACCGAGGCAACGACGAAGACTTGGATCAAGC
The DNA here is from genome assembly GCA_016628065.1 of Suillus lakei. Taxonomy (NCBI): domain Eukaryota; kingdom Fungi; phylum Basidiomycota; class Agaricomycetes; order Boletales; family Suillaceae; genus Suillus; species Suillus lakei. The sequence continues at coordinate 224,064 of JABBWA010000026.1, read as the reverse complement.
TATCGCCTAGAGTGCGTGCCTGTTCACGATCGAAATTCAGGGAGAAGCCCTGGCGTTGTGCCCGGTCGATCACACAGATCGGTCCTCGCCATTACATAACCTTGCGACTCAAGTCTCCACCGAGGCAACGACGAAGACTTGGATCAGGCTATCGCATAGAGTGCGTGCCTGTTCACGATCGAAATTCAGAGAGAAGCCCTGGCGTTGTGCCCGGTCGATCACACAGATCGGTCCTCGCCATTACATAACCTTGCGACTCAAGTCTCCACCGAGGCAACGACGAAGACTCGGATCAGGCTAACACATTGTGTGCGTGCCTGTTCACGATCGAAATTCAGAGAGAAGCCCTGGCGTTGTGCCCGGTCGATCACACAGATCGGTCCTCGCCATTACATAACCTTGCGACTCAAGTCTCCACCGAGGCAACGACGAAGACTCGGATCAGGCTAACACATTGTGTGCGTGCCTGTTCACGATCGAAATTCAGAGAGAAGCCCTGGCGTTGTGCCCGGTCGATCACACAGATCGGTCCTCGCCATTACATAACCTTGCGACTCAAGTCTCCACCGAGGCAACGACGAAGACTCGGATCAAGCTAACACATTGAGTGCGTGCCTGTTCACGATCGAAATTCAGAGAGAAGCCCTGGCATTGTGCCCGGTCGATCACACAGATCGGTCCTAGCCATTACACAACCTTACAACTCAACTTTCCACCTGCGGACCCAGGATGGACAAGACAGGCTGCAGACCCAGGGCCCGGTCGGTCACACAGATCGGTCCTCGCCATTACATAACCTTGCGATACAAGTCTCCACCGAGGCAACGACGAAGACTTGGATCAGGCTATCGCATAGATTGCGTGCCTGTTCACGGTTGGAATTCAGAGAGAAGCCCTGGCGTTGTGCCCGGTCGATCACACAGATCGGTCCTCGCCATTACACAACCTTACGACTCAACTTTCCACTTGCGGACCCAGGATGGACAAGACAGGCTGCAGACCCAGGGAGGACCAGACGGGCTGTAGAGCCGGGGAGGACAAGACCGACTGCAGACCCAGGGAGGAGGCCGACTAAGAGACTGGCTGCAGACCCAGGGAGGAGGGAGAACGAGACTGGGTGCAGACCAGGGAGGACGACACTGGCTGCAGACCCAGGCAGCTTTGAGCACCGACGCAACGACAAAAACGTGGATAAAGCTATCACACTCCAGATGGAAGCACTGGCTTTGTGCTTGTTCGAGGTCGAAAGAAGCGCGCACTACTTTATCGTTTGTGTTCCTTTGAGGACATCACGCTTTGCAAGATATGCGGCCTACTAACTCCTTCCTTACCACGTGTTGTCGGTCTGCATTATTATGTGAGCCAACTGCACTCTCCACCCGCCCCAATGACCAAGACCTCCATAGGCGACCGTGCTTCGAGATGACGCACTGGTTAGAATCGAATCGTTTGGTTGCGTGGCACGGCGGGCGTCGAAACGTCCGCCGTTGCATTTGATGTAACTGAAGGATGAGATGTCTCAAAGTAACAGAGACCAAGGTCGAAATGAAGCGCCCACTACCTTATTGTTTGGGTTCCTGAGAGGGCATCGCGCAAGATGTGCAGCCTACCAACTTATCCCTTGCCGTGTGTTGTCGGTCTGCATCATTATGTGAGCCAACTACACTCTCCACCCGCCCCGATGACCAAGACCTCCATAGGCGACCGTGCTTCACGACGAAGCGCTGGTTTTTGCCCACTACCTTACCGTTTGGGTCCCATGCTACTAGTATGTCTTGGTACGACACAAGGTTTCGGCGTTCTACGATAGACCAAGCACATGATGAAATATATTCCACATAGGGTCACTGACCCCAAAGGATTACTCTGATGCAAAAAATGGTTATGACGAGGACGTCGCGCTTTGCAAGACGCACTCTCCAGTGGCCCCAATGAAGAACTCTAACCCTTCAAGCTTCAGTGTTTGACCAATGGTCTGATCACATTTTCACCTCGCTCGCTCAGGTCGGTCTGCATCATTATGTGAGTCAACTGCACTCTACACCCGCCCCGATGACCAAGATGTCCGTAGGCGTCCTTCACAGCGAAGCGCTAAGACCCTCATACTCGGAAAGTGTTCAGAGGTCACCATTTCCCTTCGCACATTTTACTTCACTCAGGTCGATCTGCATCCTCGGGTGAGTCAACTGCACTCTCTAGCTGCCCCAACAACTAAGACGTCCTTAGGCGACCGTGCTTTACAGCGAAGCGCTGGCTTTTGCCCACTTGCCTACTACCTCACCGTCTGGGTCCCTTGCAATACAGTGGCAGTCGAGCTTGCATTCAGATATATTTCACGATAGCATTACCATCAATTGCGTGGACATATATAATCATCTCGTCTTCACGGGAGTGCACGTCTAAAACGACCGGCGGGAACGGCGAACTGGTGGGGGTACGCCTCATCAGGGCATTCGTGATTCCAGAGGTGCAACAGGGATCCTGAGGGTCCCATTAGACTCGCAAGTCTCGTCCTACGTAGAATTAATTTCTCTGGACAGAAATGGATACCAAAAAACACGGTGGCAATACCCAAGGTTTCGGTGGGGGCATCACGCTTTGCAAGAAAGTATTACCTCTGCGCCCTGTCGGTCACTGAGATTGGTTGCAACCTTGCGAATGTAGAGAATTCTACTCCTTCGTGCCCGAAACCTCGCCAGTCACATTCATTAAATCTGTCTGTCTCATGGACTTCCTGGGATGTCGTCGGATACATATATTTCTCACTTGCTCTTTGTTCTGATTTTATAAACGAGACATGTATTACGCATCGACGCTTCAGTTGATGTACCATACATCGTTTCAGCGCCGTCAGCACTAACTGTTTGACCTTCCTGCTGTTCCCTTTATATCTCCCCATTCCGCTTTGACCAGTATATTATAATTTATCGCATAGTACCAGTATTATCACACTCTCCACGACGAGAGGCAGTCAAATCCTGCGACCCAACAAGGAAAATAGGGAATTGTCGCACACAATTTGGAAGGGAGTAAGAGTACTTTGAGCTCGATGCTTACAACGATGAAAAGATGATCTTCTATATTTTTGGCGACATGATGGCTGACGCGCGCATCGCAACACACCTGAAATCCTAAAGCATGAAATTATAAATCTATTATCTTTGCGTAAGTAAATTCCAAACGTTTCGATATCCGAATGACTTACTTTCGCTAAGAAAGTTGAATAAAGAACTTGTAAGGTAATTATGCACATGATACACTAACAACGCGCGCTTGTCCATTGTCTCCGAAATCAATCTCTTGCGATTGAGGACCTCCTGCGTGAGTGTTGCCTCCGGATTGGTATATAGCGGAAGAGAAGGAGCTTCCATCTAGGATAACAGCTGATAACTGACGGCCGTACGACTGCGCATAATATCAGTATCAAAATCGCGAGTGCAGGAATTTGATCTCACACAACCAGTGTCCAGACCAATCGACCATCGCTTGATATCCAACCCACGGCCTGCAGCATGTCCGTACACGACAGTGAACGGATAACATGGAAGGGAGGTTGGTTGGTATGCTTCACCTGCATTCGTACCCGAAGTTCCCGAACACTTTGACATCGTGTCGTTCCACAATTGAGACCAAGGAGTTCCCCTTCTGGGTTTGCCAGACACAAGTCCTTCATCCGTGACACTCTTGATGTTCGTCACGGTCCAAGGGTCTTTGTTTTCGGGGATATTCGCGAGGACTGCAAGCTCCTGCTGATTACGCAGCTTTGCAATGTTGTGTTGGTCATCCACGGTAGGCCAATGGGAAAGAGGTTGTCTGGGGTCGGAAGCCTTGAGCTTCGGGTGGGAAGGTAACAGACCCGCGTGGACGAAGACCATATGGCCAGCTGGAGAATGAAGCACAAGGGGCAACGAACTTAGATATTCGAAGTGTCGAGGAGACATGGCACGAGCGACCCTGTAATGTTTGCCCAATGGATGCCAGCCAGTAGGCACCATCTTCTTCCAGCTCGCGTACTTGCTTCTCTCGACCCAGTTTTCAAGCTCTGCTCTCTGAAGCCGTTTGTCTCCGTCGAGGTTAGGCCATCGCTTGTCCATGACGGAAAGCCATTCCCGACCTCCTGGACGAGATAGTATCCAGTTCATCCAAGCGCGCCATTCGATCACTTTTTGGTCATTGTTTCCTCTGACGCCTAAGATCCTGCTGGATGACATGAAAGACAATACGTCAATGGAGTCGTGAATAGTCGCCCTCGTTTCAAGATCCCCAACGTGAACAAGTGAATCTCTTTCCGAGTCGTACTGTATCTCGTCAAGTAAATCCCTGTCGCAGTCACACGATGTTGGTGAGTTCGCCGATGAATAGACTACCAGAACTCACGTCAACGAGCTATTCATGCCATGTATGTCTCCGATTGCGATTATTCGTTTCCCTTGGTCGTCTGACCACAATAGTCAGTCTCTTGCAGTTGGTACCATGACGCAATCAAAGACCTATGGGAAGTAGACGGTCGGGAAAGTTCTTCACAAGATTTCCATTATAGTGGCTAAAGTCCGGAAAGTCTTCGATGGAAGTGAGTCTACAATACAACAGCTGTAGTCAATTCTGATCAAGAACCTACCTATTTTTTGAGTGGGTAAAGTGCGATTTTTCTTGATCTCTTGGAGGACTCCGGTAACAAACACGAAAATCAGAAAGAAGGCGAGAACTACATATGAACAATAAGTCCTGAGATTGTCCCCTGACCATATGGACATGTTGCCCAATGAATCATGGACGTTGTTTGTTTGCAACAGCCGTGAGAGTTTTTTCAATTATGGGGTTGACTGGGGGCTGGCTACGTAAGGCTGACTGCTTGTGCGAGTACTTCAAGGAGTACTTCACAGCTTAACTTCTCGCATCAATAATACCCTCCATAGCCCTCCTTCTATCCACCTCATCGTAGTCCTTGTTGTCAGTAGAACCCGACCCAATCCACTTCCACGCGTTAAGCTTCACAAACTCCTCAAACGTCCACAGCTGTGCTCGAAGTTCTGAAGAAGGAAGGACACCATACGTAGGTAGCTGCTTCTACAGGGTTCGCCAATTCGGACAGAGTAGGGATCGGAGGAGGCGTCGTGGGCACCAGGGACTTCGCCTCAATCGGTGGTATGTCCCGTATGTTAGCCAGCGGCCCTAATGGGTGTATCGACACCACCTCTCTTGTATATTGCTGCGAGGAGGTGTTTCTTTATGTTGGCAGTTACAGAAGTGACTTTTAGGACTCACGTTGCCTTCAAAGACGTCGAGGAGTCGGACATCTTCCTCTGATAAACCAGTTACCAGACAACCTCGTACCGATTTCTCTTCCGAATTGAGATCATGATCGAACATTTCTCGACTTTGCGAGTACGGCAAGATTCCAGGATAATCCTCGTTCTTTCTGCATGTTATGTCAAGACGCTAGCAGGAGTAAACGCCATCGTTTACCTTGACCTGGTGCCTAGTGTAGTCCTGGAACGAGGCTGTGTCAGGGTGATGGATCCGTAAGACTTCCTAGCGCACTGACCAACAAGAGAGCGGGGCACATCTGAAGTTGACTGCCATCGTTTCCGATGACTCGTTTCAATATTTCTGGGTGCATCAACGTGCCATAGAAAAATGCGGATACCATTCTCAGAGGAATAGAGATGGCTGAGGTCTGATCTTCAGGTTAGGAAGAAATCTCAAGAGATCAGTCAATAAGGACTGGGTTGAGGGATGGGTCGAACGCCTACGGGCTTCAACTGATAAGTGAGAAGCAACGTTTGTTGGACAGTTTATCATATGCCTAAAGTTACTGATAAGATAGGATATACTTAGGTAGAAGCCATGACCATGGGGTATGGTTAATAACAGTCATCTCCCTTTTGTTTGGTCTATCTGGGGAAGACTAGTCAGTGAGCCAAGCGAGTTGAAGGCCACTGCATGCGGTCAACGAGTAAAGCTTCCTAGTGAGTGACTGAGCTCGCTCAGGAGTCAGCACGGTGGATAGTGAATTGGGCTTGATGATAAATTGTGCAACGTGCCAGGCGCGATGACTCGTGACTCAGCATCAAAAATACGTTGAGCAAACGTCGTCAAATTTTTGTGTTGCAAGTTTGTTGATATTATGCAAGCAATTTTGCTCGAAGCCTTTTTGGACAACGTTGACGTTTGTGCTGTCTTCCCACTCTTGACGTCTGGACCTTGAGATCTTGTCCGTGTTATAAACCAGGCTGGTCTCGAGCCCACGGTCCACCTGATTAGTCGGTTTTATTCTAAATTCTATTACTAGGAGTCTTAACTCTACTCCCAATTGCAGGCTCGCTCGAGGGTAATACGGGGATTCCGCTGCTAGCAACACCAACACCACTACCAGCTGTGATCCAGCGTCGAGCATGGCAACATCTGCATCTACGTCTACAGGAGTTCTCGTCCAGCCTGGCAAGAAGAAGAGAACGCCGACTAATCCCAACAGTCTTTTCAAGCCCAGTTCGGACTCAACGACAGCGCGTAACCTTTGTGGTATTGAATGGCAGGCCGAGCACAAGACAGGTACTATTGCCGAGTTCGCCACGTACTGGAACAGCCTTACGGCCAAACAGAAGGAGTCCTATGCCTCTCGTTCGAAGCTTGTCGATGCTGTAAGTTTTTGTTTGCCGTCGTGTGAAGTGACGTGCTCATTTATTGTAGGCTAAGGCGAACGTCGTTGAATTCATAGCCAATTTGAATGGTCTCAGCACATAACTCTCCTGCCTCAACTTTCTTCTCTGCTTGCCCTGTCGCCTCTCGCATGTTACCGTTGCTTTCGTTCTCTCGCTGTTCCGCCGGCAACTTGGTCCCAACTGCTTGGCTATCATGACACGCTATTTTCCATATTATTATCACTGCTGTACTGTTCTGCTTGTTACTCGATTGCATGTTGTACGCTAATTCTGCACCGTTCTGCACGCTCCTGCATTGTCCTGTTCAAAAATTTTGTTACTGTCGCACTGTATGCTATACAATCCAATCATGTTCTTAGCATGAGCAAGCTCGTGACCGCGATCCCCGACTACCAATTACGATCTAATACACCCAGCCACGTCAAATTTTTCGTGACTCGCGTTTGGCTTGCGGTGATCTTATCTGCTCATTAATTCCAGGTCTACTGGCGCTCCCACGCTGAGTCACCTGGAGTCACCCGTAGGCTTGCCATAGACCTTTTTGAGCACTAGTAGCCTCTGACCGTGGCTGCACACTGCACCGCGCCCACGGACGCAATGGCTGACATGAAGACCCCAGCGTCCTCCGAGTTAGCCCCTAGCACGTTGACTATTGACGGGGAGATAGACAAACAGCCTGAGGTTCCGCCTTCATTTGGGCACGCCATGCACAAGCTCTTTGAGTTTGACCCATCTTACGTGAACCTCAACAACGGTGAGTTCTACCGGGTGTCACGATTCATGCTGTACCTTGATTCATGGCTGGCGCATTGAAGGTTCATATGGTTCATTACCCATGCCAGTTAGACTTGCATGCGATAAACTTTCCGCTCGCGTCGAAGCCAACCCAGACAGATTCATGCGCATAGAGTGCATTCACCACTGGAATGAGGCTCGCACTCGGGTGGCGAAGCTGATAGGCGCAGAGACTGATGAGTGTGTCTTGGTGAATAATACGTCACACGGCATAACTACGGTTCTCCGCAATTTCGAGTGGAATGAAGGGGATATCATTATTGGGAGTAGGTCAAGAATCACCACATTGAAGTTCCCCCACTTATATTACCCCTTTCCCTCACAAAACAGCTTCCACAACTTATGGTGCTGTATCCCGAGCGATTAGGTATCTTGGAGATATCCCACCATATCCACAAGTGTCCACATTTAATCTTCAGTTTCCCGCTTCACACGCGGAGATACTGGAGAATTGGCGAGAACATATCCGCCGGGTGACCTCGGAAGCGGGCGATCTCAAGCAGACTCGCAAGGTCGTTGCTGTAGTAGATGCTATTGTCTCCAATCCTGGCGTGCGACTTCCTTGGAAAGAAATGGTGGCCGTTTGCAAGGATGCAGGTGTTTGGTCAGTGGTCGATGCCGCACATGCCATTGGCCAGGAAGTAGATATTAACTTGTCGGAGGCAAAGCCTGACTTTTGGGTATCGGTCAGTCTGTCGTCTGCAACTCGTGGTATGCTATTCTTGACCAACCGAGTTAAGCAGAATTGCCACAAATGGCTCTTCGTAAAGAGAGGCTGCGCCGTCCTTTATGTTCCCAAGCGGTATGCTCCAACTTTGCTCAACTTTCGATGTCTAACGAGATGGACTAGAAACCAGCACGTTATCAGATCTCCTATACCCACCCCACACAATTATCGCTCACCTCAAGATGAGCACTACAATGGCCCGCAAAAAATTGCGAAGCTTTTTGAATGTTAGTTCTCTCAAATATACTGAACCATATAACTTTGACCGCTCATGTCTCGTGATCGCCAGGGACAGGAACAATAGATTATGTACCGTTCCTGAGTATAAATGCAGGTTGGTGCAAAGTCATCATTAGCATCACTGTTCTGACTGCGATTAGCCTTGGACTTTCGACAATGGCTCGGCGGCGAGCACAAGATAAATGAATACAATCACAATCTTGCAATCGCAGGCGGAAAGCGTCTGGCAAGTCTCTTAGGAACCAGCGTCATGGACCCTGACGGCGACCTAACTTTAAACATGGTGCGTAAACGCGGGTTTCTGCTTCTTTTCCCCCGTTTCATGTTCCCTGGTTAGGTCAACGTGGAACTGCCCATTCCTGGCGACATCAAATATTCGGATGAAATTAACGCCCTGCTGCAAAATACATTGTTGGTTGACTGGAACGCGTATGCTGCCCATTACTACCACAATGGGAAATGGTGGACAAGGTGCAGTGCGCAGGTATGGAACTGAGGTGAGATAAATCCGTTCGCGAAGATATCTCCTGGGTTCTTACTGATAGCAATCAGATTTCGGATTTCGAAGTTCTGGCCAATGCTTTTCAGGACGCGTGCCAGAAAGTAGTGAAGTTTGCTGAGCAATAAATAGTTTCTACATGTAGGAAAATCCTTCCCACAAGAAAGAGATCGAACAAATAATAGACTCGGGAGTGCATGCCAAGAGCCCGTGTTTTAGAACGAACACTCGCTGACTAATCTCTGGGACAACATGCACAAGCCACGACGAGCCTCGCTCTAATAATTCTAGCGTGGTAAGGCTTTTCTCTCATGTTGGTACGCACGACATATAAAGTAAATATGACATGGTCACGGTGGCCGTGGGCGACGACGACAAAAGGGCAATTACAAGTCCGACATTACGGTTCGCGCAAACACGTGACCGCCGTGACAGCCACAGACGCGTCTCATATTCGTGGCTTTGTCCACTCCGCACGCGTCGCACACTCCTATGCACAACCACATGCATGCTCGACTACTAGATACTTTAAAGCATCATCCTACATTCATCCGGTGAAGAACCCTATCATGGCGGAAGACCTTTTGAAATCTCTTAACTCTGCTCAGATTAAATGTGTGTTTGCTTCTTGTGCTATTATCCGTCTATTAAATCGTCTTTGTTCGAACAGGTGTAACTCATCGTCCAGACTCACCGCTCCAAATCTTAGCAGGCCCGGGAAGTGGGAAAACGACAGTTTTGACATCACGAATCGCCTACATGATATTGCACTATGGCATGGACCCATCGTCTATATGCGCTGTTACGTTCACCAACAAGGCGGCCAACGAAATGCGAGGACGTCTCGTAAAGCTCATTGGTAAAGATAGCGTCAATAAAGTGAAGTTGGGCACTTTCCATGCGATCTGCGCCCTCTTTCTGCGGAAATATGGGACAGCGGTGGGCCTCGACGGGAACTTCACTATATGTGATACTGATGAAAGGTATGTCATCGGAACGATACAGTGATATCATACTGAATTCTATTGTAGCAAGCGAATTGTGACGAAATTGTTGAAGCCTTACAGCGATTTCCTCGCGTCCAAAGACATCGAAGTGAATGCTGCTACTCTTTGTTCAATGATTTCTCGAGCCAAATCCAAGGGAGAAACTCCAGAAGATGTCATGCCGCGCAAAGGAAGTCGTCATAGTTTAAGCAAAGCTACTTCCTCGAAGTCAACGAACGAAGATTTTCAGCGCGTCTTTGCAGAGATATACTGTGACTATGAGAAGGCTTTGCGAAATAGCAACAGTTTAGACTCCGATGACCTCCTTCTCTTTGGTGTAAGACTTTTCTCACAGCACCCGAGATATGCTGCGTGGTGTCAGCATATACTTGTCGACGAATTGTAAGCTTTCGTTCTTATTGACGATCAAGGCTCACGCAAAATCACACTAGCCAAGACACAAATGCAGTCCAATACGAGCTCATGTGTTGCATCGCTGCTGCGAGTCGTTGCGTGACGGTCGTTGGGGATCCTGATCAATCAAGTACGCTCCGACTGTCGATGCTGCATGGCCTTGATCTAATTCACAACTACATAGTATACGGTTGGCGATCTGCAGACATTACGAACCTCGGAAAGATGCAAAACGGTAAGATAGAAGCAACGCATCACACCATGGATTGAGCAAATTTGTCCCAGACTTCTCGAATGTATCACAGATCATGCTCGAGCAAAACTACCGTTCAGCAGGATCTATCCTTGCAGCAAGCCTCGCCATCATCTCGCAAGGTAAGTTGTGCTTGCGCATAGATTGTTTTTACCAAATGCTTTCCAAGATACATCGCGGATTGCAAAAACCCTACATACATCTCATTCACTTGGGCCTCTTCCAATGCTCCGTTCGTTCCCGACAGAACATGATGAAGCCGCTTTCATTGCATGGGAGATCAACCGCATGATAGCACAATCAGGAGGGATGTTAGGGTTCGGAGACTTCGCGGTGCTTCGTACGTCCCTCCTTCTCAAAGCTCGAACTATTTACAAACAGTTTGCAGTGCGTTTCAATGCCATATCCAGAACAATTGAGAATGCGCTTCAAAAGGAAGGTATCCCCAATCGAATACTCGGTGGACACCAGTTCTTCGAACGGGCAGAAGTATGTGATAAGCTACGCATTCTTTTGGGCCATGACACAATAACCTTTTGCTTAGATTAAAGATATCTTGGCATACCTTCAACTCGTGGACAATCCACACTTTGAGCCAGCATTTTCTCGCGCTATCAACATTCCTGCACGGGGAATCGGAGATAAGGTGAGGGTCAATTATAGTAATTGTTGTCTCTTCGGCTCATCGACTGCTGATAGTCCCTCAGAGAAATTATTTCACGAGCACAGAAACTCGGGGTCTCACCGCTGACTCTTGTCGAACGCATCCACGACTCTATAATTCCTGATCTGAAACCATCTGTAAAGCGCAAGGTCCAATCCTTCGTGAATGTGATACGGTCACTGAGATCATCTGCTACTGACGGAATGGAACCCGCCCAGTTGATTGGCAAGTTGGTCGAGCTCATCGGGTACCAAGAACATCTGAAGAAGTCGCAACCTGACTGGGACACACGATGGGAGAACGTTCAAGAACTTATTAACTTCGCGAGTGACGCCACTGCTAACGCCTCAAATATTCCTGTCGTTGATGGAGACGAGTCAACGTTACTGTGATTTATCTTGTTTCACTCCTTATTGAACATAACTATTAACCAAATGCACAGAGATACTCCGCTAAGGCAGTTCTTGCAAGCATCAATGCTGTCATCTGCAGGTGATCAGTCGCATGAAAATGATGACGAGGTTTGTCTTTCGAGGTCAAAATTCCGATTACTCATCATTTGCAACAGAAGGTGTCTATTGCGACTTGCCACGCTGCGAAGGGCCTTGAATGGCCAGTTGTTTTTGTCCCAGCAGGTTTGCAACCTCCCTTGTACTATTTTTTCATGTGCGTATATATAATCATGTTATCAGTGGAACATGGAACATTCCCTTTTTACCGGTCAGATGATATTCATGAAGAAAGGCAAGGATGTCATTCTATACATTCATCTGTTCTGACGAGATCAATCAGACGCCTTCTATATGTTGCATGCACTCGAGCGCAGACATCACTTTACCTAACGCACACCTCAAAGCGCAAGGTCGCTGGCGTCTTCAAACCCAGAGACCTGTCTGAATTCATTTCTAAAATCTCTTCCAAGTGTCCGGTAAGACATTTCCGTGAAGGAATTGAAAGACATCGTGCCTGAATCTTGTCTCTTTTCTCTCTAGCCGTTGTTCTCCGACATGCCTCATACGCACTCCACTCAAGACCTCCGTCTTATAGCAAAAATTCTGGATAGAGGGTCGCGAATGCCTGATGAACTAGAGGTGAAGCGACGAATGACGATGTTGTACGTCATCGTCTGTTTGACAAGCCTCGAAGATTGCAACTAATTCCATCTTAGTAATTTGACCGCAAGGCAGGTTGATCTGAGCCACACGAACTTTGACGGGAATCTCGAGAACCAACCTGCTCCTCCGCCTCCTATCACGAGAGACGTCCCTCCTTGTTACTGTGCCCGCGTTCAGAGTTAGTCTCGCGCATGGATGTTTGATTAGAGCTCATGTCGTGTTGCCCTAGGTGTACGAGCCAGCTTAGTGGGAGGATGAAACTCAAACTGCTGTCAGGATTCCCCATCCAACGCCCCAAGTCGAGCGGCCCAAGTCGACGCCGGCAAACCTGACTGACGCTTTCGTCAACCAATCAATTCCACTTTCTGCATTCCGTTCCTCAAGCCAAGGTGGAATCTCCTGCCCAACAGGCTGTACACCCTCGATCAAATCAGTCCACAGTTATGCGCCACGGATGTCAACGGAAGCTACTGAAGCAGCTATGGCTGAAACCAAGCGAACGGATCGAGCTATGACCAGGCCGCGAGTCAAGGCATCCAAGTTGACGCCAGCAGATCTGACGCACGGTTTTGTCAACCACTCAGTGCCACTCGCTACGTTCCATCCTCTTACCAAGGTGGAATCTGCGGCTCAACCGGCTGTACATTCTCGATCAGATCGTCCACAGTCATGTGCGCCGGTGTCAACGGAACCCACCGTACCAAATGTGGCTGGAACCAAACGAAGAAGATTAGGAATGGGACGAAGTACGACCGAGTATACTAATAAGAAATTCAAAGTCCCTGTGCCGCCGTGATATCCGCGGGGTCATACTCTATTTACTTACATGCTGATCGATCATCAGTCTTCACTCCTGTGGCGTCATCACGCTACTAGAGTACAATGCCAGACATGTAGCATTAAATCCATATAGAATCTTTGGAAACTCATACCTGTCGATGTTTCAATGTATACGTCACGAGCAGCAGCAGTCCTGCCTTGTTTGATGTCAACGAGTTGAATGATTGCTGCGTGTATTTGGATAACATCGTATACGTGGTCTTCAAGACCATCCTGATAACGCGAGTGTTGGGGTCTCGTTCTGACGATACACCGCGTTTTCACTATTTTTCCGTGATCATCCGATTCATCTCACCCAAGAAGACTCACTGGTGTCAACTTTGAGTTATGTATCACAGCGCTCGAAAAGCGTGGCCGGTGGAGGGATGCTATCGATGGAGTTGGAACCCAGTGCAACTTACTCGCTTCGTATGGTCAAGGTTTGGTTTAAAGCTGTTTGGCCAGCCTAGTCGGCTATGGATCAATGGCAGATGACCAGAGAACTGCCAGGCAGATCACTGGAATCCAGATACTAGTACTGGCGGTTAGAATGGTCACCTGCCCCACTCCTGCGAACTTGTAACATGAGGCAACCTCATTTTCTCCACAAATGAATCGGGGTTTACAGCATGGAAGCGATGAAGGCGTCAAGCGAACAGGATGATGCTGACCAGTGCTGTAATCACTGGACCCTTGTACAGCAGGGCTGTGGCATTGGCCAGCTACTTAAGAGACTACCGTCGCCGCTCAGTACTGCACCTGGCGGGTTCCACCCTGCCAACATGAGGTGAGAATTCTTGTTTTGGATCCTGCCAGCCGTTCTTGTTCCTTCAATTCTATCGGCCGCGATCAGGTCAAGGCCGCTGCTTTTAGCAACCTCGTGTCAAATAGCCAGCTACCCGCACGTCTTCCTGATAATAATCTCGAAACGCATATCAAATCACTTCCCCTCTTCAATTGAATCCCAGGTCCAGTACATATTTACTCTCTAGCCGCAACACAGCATCCCCAGATTGTTTCTTACGTCTGCCACCCACTAATGGCCAAGTTTGACGCCCGAGATCAGTCCACTGCGATGGACTCATTCTGCAGCTTTGATGGCGTTGACTGGGTCCATCAACAGAACCAGTCCCGTCCAATACGCACCAGACACTCATCGTCCTCGACACTTCTTGATCGTCACGCAGCTGCCACGAAGGCTCCGCCCATTCCCAGACGCTCATCCGAGGATTCGGGTGGTGCTACTAAAGACATCACTTCTCTCAATCAGCTGTGGAACACCCTCAGGCAACAGAAGCAGCGCCAAATGGCCAAGGAGCCTCCAAAAGTCAACTCCTTGAAGGCGCCAACGCCTATACATTCACCTGCCCCATCACGGACACCGGATCCCATAGGGGCGAGGAAAGTGATGACACCTCAACCTCTCAAGAGGCGAAAGTCAAAGTAAGTCATCATTTTTCCGACCCACTGGATTATTCACGGATGATATTCGTCGACGATAGCGTCTCGTTTCGAGAGTCCCGTGATGGTCGTACTGTACGTATGATTACTGTATATGAATGTGCGTTGCGCACGCCTTACCTCCGCACCCAGGTTACGGCCACGTTTAATCTACCGGGCATCAAAAAGAATAATGCCCATGTTAGCTATCGCGGCAGTTATCTGACTGTGACCTGGGAAACAGTGAAGATCACTGAGATCGATGAAGGAGGAACACTGGTGAGGGAACGAGAGAAAAAGGAGTTTTCGAGGACTATTCCTCTTCCAGAGGGAACCAAGGTGAGCCCCTAACGTTCGCATACCGTTGCTCCTAGAGGAGCATCGGCGAAGGCTGTGATCAGCTAATCTCATAACACTTTCCTCGGCAGTTTGAAGAAGTTGGTGCACGTATGGACGATCGTTATTTGATCTTGACGTACCCAAACATGAGGTCAGTACGAGTGGAGCCTCGACAAATGGGTCACCGGCAGGTTGAGCCTCGTCGCATAGAGCCCACGGAGATCGAAGCCTCAGACGTGTACGAATATTAGTTAGACGCACATATCATGCCTATGGAGGTTTATTTTATGGTTCCTTTGCTTTGCTGTCGATACACTGTATACATACCGCATCCACGTTTGCCACGTTGTACGCTTACTCGCTATATGAAATCAATTCACCTGCTCGCACGACTTGAAGTAGTAACAAATGGCAACAGGGCAAGCCAGCAGCTATCGGGCAGGTCGGAGGTGCCCTCCAACTGATGGACCACACTGACAGATTATCTGCCAATAGCTTATCACCAGGCAGTTCGCGTGGTTTCAAAGCGCGGGAATCAATGGCTCGTGGTGTCTTGACCAAGGGCGAATGATCGTTAACCTTATCTAAAAGGTCGTGAAGGTCAAAAATAACTCCCTGAACTAGAAGTCAAGCATACAAGGATAGCTGCAGCCACAAAAATGCACCGCATTACATGTCGTCCACGCTCCATTCATAACTTGCCGCCGTGTTCCGCTTTCTCTCATTATGTCGCTGGAAGTACTTCTTCTCGAAGCCATTGCCGCGATCTGCCAGCAATGTGAGGAATTGCTAGAAGAGTGGAGAGGGTTATGACAACGTACCTACGCCATCCCATCTATAGCCTGGCTTTATGCCAAAACGGTTTGGTGGAGGCAGTGGTCCCGTGTATTCGGGTTTGCGAGGACCCTTAGATCTACTTTTCTAGCGAACCATGCGCTGTCAGCAACGAAAAATAAGGGGTGTACGAGTACTTACTGTGAGGAAAGCGGCGGCTGGATCATTCCAACGTTCTTTAGCCTTCAGTTCTTCATTTAGTTCCTTATCGTCTGCACGTCTGGCAAACGGAAGTGATTTGTTTTTCTCAAGTTGACGTTTTCTCGCATCCTCTTCTTGCTTTTGGACCAAGCCTTTGCCCCATTCCATCTTCTTTGCTTCCTTTTCTTCCCTTTCTCGTTTCTTCCTAGCAGCTTCTGCACGGGCGGCCTTAGTATCAATCTTCCGGCCAGATGCATCACGATAAACAGTCTCTTGAGCAGCCTCCTCCTCTTCTTTAGTCAGTTCCTCTTGTTTCTGCTGAGACTTAGGGAGGGCTTTCCGGAGTTGTGCTGAGGTCAACAGTCCACCAGTAAAAGGTTGTTCGGACTCCTCCTCCACGACGGTAGGTTGTTCATCCGCAGGTATCGGCGGGCTTCCTTCCTTCTCACCAGCGCGAATAGTCGACCACCCAGAACCTTCTTCAACACGGCGCTTCTTGAAGCTACGATCCTTCGCTACAGCAGCCTCTGCAAAATCTTCTTCATCGTCGCGCCTGGAACTTTCGCCCGCCCACCCAGCGTCATCGTCCACTAACATAGACGATGCTGTGGTTGCGGTGTCGTCTTTGCGTTTTTTTCTTTTCTTTTGAGTTGTTCGAGATAGAATAGCGTCCGCTTTAGGTCCTGACATATATTTTTCCGCGAGGTATGCTTGCATGGTGGCCAGGCTGTGTTCTGAATGGAGGAAGTTCAAACATTCAGAATCGAGATTGGTTGTTCATGATGTCGGTATCCACGTGACTGATGTCAAACAACAGCACACAACCCCTTGACCCAACCTTCAAGCTAAATTGACCCAAGTTGATTTTTTTGCAATTGGTGACGCCACGACCCGTGAGCTCTGTGTTGGCGCTGAAGGCGATTTCTTTCTTTCTGGCTATCACAGGGCATCTTCGGGAGCGGTCTGCTCTCTTGTCTACTCTGATCTGTTCTTGAACTTCCACATGCTGAGCGGCGGATGGTTGCAAGTGGCAATCGATAGTACTTGTTGAAACTTTCACCTTTCCCAGTTCATTGACTTGCGTGGGTATAGAGTCCTTGACGAAAACAAAGGAGCCCGGTCACAGGACTCGGTTGGTTGCAATTTCCGCCTGCCACTTCCAGTTGGTGCAAGTGTGAGTAGGGAGCTAATATTGTCATTAGTCATGTAACAATATATTGGTTTGTCCAGACCTATTTTTCTTTCAAATCTACTACTTCGGACTCTGAACGCAATAATTGATATAAGCACCCACGACGAAACCTCTTAGGAGCATTTCTCGTGCTACACACTACTGCCAGTTGACTCATGGACGTATTCCTGGAAAGCAATTGAAGTCATAGCGGTTACTGTATTGGAATCGGCCACGAGCTTAGCATGATATTCTCGAACGCTAAGGATTAGGCGTGGTCCCAGTACAAACATCTGCGTGAATTGGAAAATTTGACTAAAACCAATATAAATTTGGGATTCCAGGGAATACGGGTTCTATAGAAATGATGAGCCGCGCTCGCATGCAGAAGTCAGTGACAAATCGGCATACCGCTGAGACCGTTGGAGCATAAAAATTGAGCTGGAAGCAAGTAACAACAACAAAGCTAGCATGTGCAGAACTTCAGCGGAAAGAGAGGGCCGCAGAGGTTCGCATTATGAGCTCACCTCGCAAAGTAACTCACATGAGTTTTCACTAACACCGTGAAACAGTCCCCAACAATACTTCTTGTTGGGCGTCGTCGCAGTTCGCGGAAGTGCCTTACAGCAATCCAGATTGCAAGACACAGTGCAAGGACCTCCCATACAGTGTCGAGTATCCAAGTGATGGTATACAGAAGTACGGCATCTCCCGCATAGCTAATCATGCACTGATAGGTGCCGGAGAGAACGAGTTCCTCTGGTATTTGTCAATGTGATGCACTTCAATATTTCATGCATAATCAAAGCTCATCCCCTGAAATATGCCTCAGTATTGTTGCGGTCGCCACTGTGTTGGTGATTCTGATGGCCAGGAAGACAACCACGAGAAATATTAGCACCATCCTGGATCCTTGATACATGGCATGTAACCGAACGATCATGATGACTGGCGTGATGTTTCAGTTGGGTCAATATCACAGAATATATATAGCTCACCACCCAGTATTACATATACAACCTCATTCGTACTTGCTAGTAGCTCGTACACGATACGGCCTGACAAATCCAGCAAGATTAGTTATCAGCCTCGAAGAATCACACTCGAAACAAACTCACAACTATGGTAGTCGTTATATTGAAAAAAGAGTAAAAAAACCGAGTTGTTCGAGAATCTTGCTCACCCCTACATGTTAGTTTAGTTGTTTAGACGGGAATAAAAGGTATCAGTACGGAATACTTACCGCATCTGTCAGCCAAATTGTCGGAACATTGGCTGTATGCCGCCGGTCAGAAGAAACAAACAGGGCGTATGCGAGAAGACACACTCAGTATGTTGAGGCTGATTGTTAAGATTAACACAATGCAAATTGTTTAGTCCTCCGCACATACAAAACATAACCTATTCCAACATAGCGTGCCTAGGATATGACCGCATCGTCAAAATTTGCTAACCATAGGTGTGACACAAGCTACATACACTCAGATAGAGAACGGTCATCAGGGACCAGCTTTGCCTCTGTCGCGAATTAGTTGTATCTTCACGTCGTTCCTCTGATGTGGGGCTTTGCTCACCCAGATCAGTTCAACCTATAAAACCATTCTTAGTTGAATGACTGCTCGGATAATGACATCAACCCTACCTCTTGTTCGAACGTAAGTCCTGGAAATACCATAAGGATGTCAGCGATTCTTTCCATTCAGTCAAGCTCACCCCAATCGTAGATTATCCCAATAGAGGTTGCAACTGTGAAATCGTAGCCAAGGTTAATAGAGTCATCACCGTCATCATGCGGCTGACTCTTCACGAACCTGCAAAATAGCTGGAAATCAGACCCGCATTGATGAATGGCCACCAACTGGGATCATTCGAGACTAGGGTCATGCTCAGGCTATTAGAGGATTAGTAAGACCTTGATAGAATGAAAACAGTAGTTCCTTCTATTCCAATTTAGAGGATGTGAGTGAGCGAGCGGGGAAACTTGGTGGACGTATAGCGATTGCGTTCGTGCTTGATATACCACCATCCAGCGCCTGTGTAGCCGAAGTGGGATTTAAGGGATGATATCCGAAGTGTTTCAGCATGATCTCACGTGGAAAGAGAATGTGCATCTAGGGATGTCGATGGGATCAAAGTAGAAGTTGTTGGTGGAGTCGCCAAGCAGTGATTCGCGCGGAATGTTTGAACACCGTAAAAGACCGGAAAACTGTTTGTAATCTCGGCAACGTGCAAGAGTGTGTGTTTTTCGAGGTGTTCTTGGTATTGCGGGGTTCGGCCTCGGTCCATCGATGACAGGTTTGAACAGCGCCCAAGTCGAGGCAGATATTTCTCAAAAGGTCAGCTTATGTTCTTTGACCTTCCTTGAAATTCACTCTAATTACTTGATGCTGATGCGTAATCACGATACGACCGAAAATCCAACCTTTTTCTAATTCATGTAGACGCTCATTAGTACAAATGGGATCAAAGGTAAGTATTACGAGGTGGAGTTGTTTGGCCATTGCGTGAGGTGCGAATGTCTTGTTTGTCCAAGAAGGCACAACTAGTTCTGTTGCGATTGTAGAGGGCGTCAGTGGCGGACTTGTGATGGAAGGAAGCCGCCAAGGGTTCGGTTCGGTCCGGCATGGGCGATTCTGAGTTCAAGTAGCCTGTATCAAGAGCGTCTGTTGGGCCTGTCTACCGAACATCCCTAATTGCTCTCAGAGAAGACAACTCATGGAAGCTTTGCAGCATATGCGGCCTATGCTTCACGTGAGGGAATGAACGTCAAAGGAGGATAGCCAGGACGCTCGGAAGTAGGTCGTCGTTTTAGCCTCTGGGGTCGATCACCGGGGAGCATGACTGCAGAAGACTCAGGGTGAGACTGAGCTCTAGAATATGCGGCCTCCGCTTCGTGTGAGGGAATGAAGGTCAACTGAGGATAGCCAGGGCGCTCGGAAGTATGTTGTCGTTTTGGTTTCTGGCGGAGCATGACTGCAGAAGACTCAGAGTGAGACTGCGCTCTAGAGGCATATGCGGCCTTCGCTTCGTGCGACGGAATGAAGGTCAACTGAGGATAGCCAGGACGCTCGGAAGTAGGTTGTCGTTTTGATTTCTGGCGTCGATCATCGCGGAGCATGACTGCAGAAGACTCAGAGTGAGACTGTGCTCTAGAGGCATATGCGGTCTTCGCTTCGTGTGAGGGAATGAAGGTCAACGGAGGATAGCCAGGGCGCTCGAAAGTACGTTGCCGTTTTGGCTTCTGGCGTCGATCATCGCGGAGTATGACTACAGAAGACTCAGAGTGGGACTGCGCTCTGGAGGCATATGCAGCCTTCGCCTCGTGTGAGGGAATGAAGGTCAAAGGAGGATAGCCAGGACGCTCGCAAGCAGGTTGTCGTTTGAGCCTCTGGCGTCGATTACTGCGGAGCGTGACTGCAAAAGACTCGGAACGAGAAAAAGCTGATCGTTTGATAAGTTTCTTCCTCGGCGAAGAGGGAGGCGTTGCGAATTTCTGGAATGGCACAAAGTTGAGAGGCCGACGAGAGCAGGATATACCGGGAGGATGCAGAATCTCCTTCGTTTCTACATGGGAGAGAATGGCAGCACGAGCCAGCCTCTGCGTGAGAGTCATCGGTTTCCTGTTCTCGACGGGGTTTTTGGAAATACGCCCTCCATTGCAGGCGTAGACCTTAGCGAGAGTAGGCCGAGTGGCTGGCTGAATATTTGCACCACCCATGGAGGACTCGGAAATGGATGTGTCTTGCAGCTGTACGGTCCGTAGCTTCCGTTTACGCCGCGGTCCAGGCACCCCCGCAATGATTCTGCGAATGAATTTGTCCACTGTCACAGCCTCCTGATGATGAATTAAGGTGATTAGTAAACTTTGATGGTGAAAGCTGTACCTTGGTTGCAGTGGTGTCCCTAGCTGGAGGAAGGGTAACAATAGGAGGGATGAGGCCTAAGGATGGTTCACGCATGTCTATCGAAGTTTCGGAATGAAGCAAATCTCGTGCCCCATCGCCTTGGGAGTCGTAAGCTGGTCTCTTTCGTTTCCTTGTCATCTTTTCGAAATTCGAAAGTGAATATCTGACGGCAAGATAAAAATGGTTCTTGCTTACAACGTATTGAACGTCCATTTCCATGCTTTGATCAGAAGCCATACGGTCGTTGCTCGGGAGTTCTTCTGAAGTCGGGTTTGAAGCCAGAGAGGCCGTCGCAGCCTGTACCTTATGTAGGCGAGGCAAACAAAAAACAGGAGTGACTGAGCACCGCCACTATCATCGAGTCCTTTCTCCACGGACACCCACTGGCACTGGCCACGGACCCACAATATTATGTGCATATTGAACTTTCCACAACAAGTTACGACTGGCGCCCGAGTATAATGTAACTCAGTTGGGCACATGCAGCTCTTCATTCATACATCGGTGACCAATATCCACAGGCTGGCATGTCATGCATTACATTGCACACTTAGGTCTTATTGCGAACTTGTCTCGTTCCTAAAATAACAGCAATTGCTCCGTTTCCAAGATACTCACAACGCTTCGCATGGAGGTCTGCATTTTCTGTCATCTTTTGCCGATTTTTCTGGGAGCGGGAATTCTGTCCCGTTGGTTTGTGATGCGGTCGCAATGTTGTGACGACGGAATTGCTGACAGCCATTGACTTACGCGCACTAGTACTGCCTCCTTGAGCCTGCATAAAAGCATGGCTAACTGTCACTGGAGCAAGTGTCATTCTCTGCTTTGGCAAAAATGCAGCTCTCCTTCTCAACCATAATTGCTACCCTTGCTGCTGTATTTGCTGTAGCCACTCCAGCAGCTGCTCAGTTCTGTTCCGAGGCTACACGCTTTGGTGTTGTCAGTGTCAGTCCTACCACACTCTCTCCCGGTGACGTGAGTCGTCTTCATAATTTATGCTGGCTCCTTCCGAGTCTGATCGTTTTTTATCATCCAAGACTTTTACCGTGACGGCAAATTTCACCTGCGCTGTTCAATATGGTATACAACCCCAGTACACTGACTACTACGTTGAAGTCCCTGTGAATAACAACGGCCACGAGCCTCCCGTCCTACTTGCTCGTCGCACCCTCAATGCGAGCTCGGCAACTCCTCTCTTTGACCAGTTCACAACTCAGGTTAGTGCGAGTGGTCATGTGGTCCGTATGCGGTAGTTGAACGTTGATCTTTTCCCTTAGCTCCCTTATGCATACAGCTTCAACTTCAATGCCTCTTACGTAGTGATGCTGGAGACTACTTATCCGGAGACTGGAACCGACGGCACCTCGTCGTACTCTGTTGTCGGAGGTGTTGAGACTGTCATCACCATCCTCTAAATGAGAAGGGGAGTGGTGCAAATAAGAGGCTGTACAGATCATCTTTGCTTCGTAGACCGAAATCTTCCCATACAACTCGAGTGTCTTTTGATAATCACTGGGAAGCTTCACGTTTTAAGTACAGGAGTAATGATACAATTTCGATTATAGCTTCTTCACTGCGCACCCGAGTTTCTTGCCTTCTCCAGCAAGACAAATTCAGTCTTTAACCTCTTCAGTTCCGTTACCGCAGCATCTATGATATCCTTCGGCTCCTTGTTCTCCTTCAGCCCACGAACAACTTGCCCCTGTTCCAAAATCTTTGCTTCCAAAGCAATAACCTCAGGTGATTTCGGCCCACTGACCGCCACAGCATTCGGCGCAGCGTTAACAGTGGTCGCTTTCTTTGCTTTGCGTTTCGACGTAGGTGCCTCCTCCTTCTTAGCCGACTCGTCGCCACCAAAGCGCACCTTCCACACCTGGTCCATCTTCTCGTCGATGTTCTTGAACAGATGATCAGGCTGGCCGATCTTGTGGCCCGCAAGAATGTCCGTGGAGAGCACCTCAGGAACCACGCGCGCTGGCGCGTTACAGCTGCAGCAAGAGCGCATCCGAAGTGGCGGGCATGAAGGGGTATATGAGGGCTGAAAGGACATAGATCAGGTTGACTGCGCGCGATACGACCTGGGCGCATCGCTGTGGGTTCTCTGTCATTAAGGCCTTGTTCAGGCCCGAGGCTTGCAGGTAGCCGTTACCTCGGCTGGAGATGAGCATGACAGTTTGAAGACCGAGGCGGATCTTTACGCTCTCCATCGCGTCGATATAATCCTTGAGGAGTGCGTTGACATCGGTGATGAACTCAGCGTCAAGGGGGTCGTTGGGAGACAGTGGGCCGGGAGTATCGCCGCTTTCCGGAAGGACGCTGTCGTATTGGGAGGAAAGGAACTTCAGGGCCCGATTCACGAAGTTGCCAAAGCTGTCGAACGAGCAATCAGTGTCAGTTCAATACAGTTACTTTGACAATTACTTTTTGAGAAGGATATTATTGTTGGCGGCAATCTATGAAGAAGTGGAGAGTCAAGAACGAGTTGCTGATAGAACGTAGATTATCTTACGCAATCCGCCCACGAGAACATGGCATCAGCGGTTTCTGGACGAGTGGAGAGCAGGTAATACCGCCATACGGAAGCGGGAATCCCGGTCTCCTTAGCAGCAGGCCCAAACACACCGCGGTTTTTACTCTTGGAAAACTTTCCGCCCTCATAATTAAGGTATTCTGTATGCCAACTGGTCAGAAAAGAGACTCGATCTAAAATTTCATGCTCACCGGTAGTTGAGAGATGGTGTAGTGTCGTCCAATTGCTGCCATCCGCGAGCAGCATAGCGGGGAAGTATATAGTATGGAAATATACATTATCTTTTCCCATGAATTGGTATAGTCGAACATTATCCGGGTTGAGCCACCATTGTTTCCATTCCGGGGTATATTCTCCGGTGATACTGACGTAGCCAATGACAGCGTCGAACTGCAAGGAACACCGTTATTAAACGGTGTAGCATAAAAGTATCGTCAACCAACCCAAACATCTGTTGTCGCCCGTCAATACATCGGAAGACTTAGGGAAACTAGCCACTCACACAACACTTTTCCACCCATCTCCTTGTCATCTTCTCGACCAAGAGGTGGAATAGGAACGCCCCAGGCAAGATCTCGCGTAACCGGAGTAGGTTTAAGTCCACTTTTCATGCGCGCATCTACGATTTCGCCATCGGCGTTGATCGTAGCATTGGGAGACCATTTCCCCCTTTTCCATGACTTCTTTATCCAGTCCTCTAACGCTGGTTGAGCAGCATCTAGCTTGAAATACATATGTGAAGAAGAATGTGCAACGACATTGTGAGTTTTATCAATCAAGCATCGAGGCTCGATTAAGTCGATAGCATCTAGCGTGCGACTGCATCCATCACATTGATCGCCGCGAGCATCCTGGGACAGAGAGTGAGAATATGCGTTATTATTAGCTGCCTGACATACGACATAACTGCAATGAGGACATATGCCCTCTACGTAGCGATCAGCCAAAAACCTGAGGCGAATGTTAGAACTGTTCAATTAGCCTCTAGCACAGCTCACTTTTTGCAGCCTTCACAATACGTCTGATCTTTGATCTGCTTCTCTAAATATCCGTGTTGGCCAAGATTGAGGTAGATTGATTGACATATCCTGTGTTTCGGCGTTAATGAGCGGTAACGAACCCGTGACATTGCACTGACTCGGTATGTTTAGCGGTCGATGTGCGTCCAAAGAGATCGAAACTGAGAAGTTCAGTAGAAAACGACTGTACTTGCGAAGGATGCGCACCCAATATCAAACCACTCATATGTCTCTTTGTGCAAGGCATGGTACTTGTCACATAGCTCTCTGGGAGTCATACCCTCCTTGAGGGCCGCAGTCTCCGTGGCAGTTCCATATTCATCAGTTCCACAAATATAGAGAGTTCGTCTATTCCGTGTCCCTGTAAAATTCGATGAGATGTGGATATAGATTGAACGAGACTATCTCTGACGGTTGTATCTAGTAAGCGAGGATGCTCTGAGCACACATCACAAGTCGCCAGTAAGTAAGAATATTCACCGGCTGAAGACATCTGCGCTCAGTGTGCTTCCTATGATATTTCCTGAAAATGATTGTCATTAGACGTTATGATACGATAGTAGATCAGATGACGCACCAAGATGAGGTACATTATTACAATAAGGCAAGGCGGACGTGATAAGAATGTTTGTTTCGCCATCCTTTGGTAGCCTGCGCCAATGATAGCATAAATCACAGACTCGAAGTTGAGATCTGATAAACTTACACGGCGCCTTGTCCAGGATCAGGAATAGATCGTAGGACGTCGTCCGTCACTCTGATTTTCTGTGTCATGACTCCAGGTCGTTCTGGTACGTGTGAAAGCAAGGTGGGGCAAGAGAGAAAGAAGTATTATTATTTATGAGACCTAGCGCTTGCAGTCGATATTGTAACTTAGTCGAGACTCGAGATCTAGAGTGACTCGACCTTATACACAGCAGCCTGAGATTTCAATGAAGTCAAATAAAGTTTATCTTGGCGGTCCGCCCCGGCCCATTCTACACTTAATTTTCATTCACCATTTTTTAGACTGATCCCGCTTCTTGCAAGACAAAGACAACTCAAAAGAGACTTCGTCGGTGTCGAACTTCGTACCGTAGACCTCAAGTAGACCTCAAGCTTCCTTGACAGCACCGTGTAAAACGCGTCCCCAACCAATCCCCAATCTAAAGATGTCAACAATATGAACGGTAGTTTCAAATCAAATTATGTGCCTAGTATGTCACAGAACCTTTCTGCAAATCGCAAGTCCCTCATTTCGAGCGCGCGCTACCTTGCTGTGATACCTCTCCCATTCTGGTGTCACGGTGCAAGTTGTACTACCGCCCGATCTATGAAGATCGTTTACGGCTACCGGTAGGACAGCGGCCAAATCCTGCCATATCGCCAACAAATGCCACCAAGTCCGTGTGTTCAGGAACTAATCTTTGGGGATATCATATCAGTAGTATGTTATCAGCCGCGTAATGCGTAACAACTCACCAGTATATTGATTGCCATCATCTCCTCGGTATCTTCTCAGATCTTCTCTCATTGCTGGCATGAAGCATTGTCCGATTGGGGTCGACAATATTGTTTCGGGCAGAGGATCCGAGATGTATAAAGACGCGATTGTTCCAATAGTGATCAACAACCTACTACGAACTGACTTATTAACTCCCGTGTCCGTATGGGCACTATGAATCACACTCATCCTCCCGTGCTAGTCGTAAGTGATCTGCCTGTGACAGATGTCTGCGCATCAATTGAATTCCGCTTTCTTAGGTGGGAGCTGGTCCGGCGGGTCTGGTAGCAGCATTGACGCTCCTCCAAAATGACATTCCGGTGCGCATTATCGAACAAAGCATCAACCCTCGCATCGGACAGCGCGGTCCCGGGATATGGGTTTGTCGTTCATATGTTCACCTCGCGGTCTTATTGAATACACCCTATCTAGCCACGCTCTCTCGAACTCTTCAACTTCCTAGGTGTTTCAGATGTCAATGATCTGGCAAAACCATTCCCATTCATCCGTGGGTACAAGCTCGGGGTGGCAGAACATACACACTTCGAATCCGTTGTCCCGCCTACAGAAAATACTCCAACGATACCATTCGTGCGCGAATAAATATCGTTCGCTCAAGACATCATACTGATAGATCTTTTCTAGAATGTCCCTAAGTTGATAGGTCAACAACTCTTGGATGTTATTTTGCGACGCCATCTGGACAAATTCTCGTGCTCTGTCGAGTTCGGAACCGAACTACGCTCGTTCAAGCAGTCTGATGAGGGAGTCACCGCTGTTCTCGCAAAGAAACAAGGCGACGATGAAATATTAGAGACATTCGATACCAAGTGGATGATCGGTGCTGATGGTGGTAAAAGTGCGCGATACAGTTGACATGGTATGAATGAGACTGAAGTTAAAATTACAGGTGTCGTACGCAAACAACTTGGATTCATGTTCCTTGGCGAGACTAAAGCTGAATTTCGGATCGTCACCGGAGATATTCGTTTAACAAGCCCTGGTCTTGATAGAACGGTGTGTTCGGTTTCCGTTGATGGAAACGCTTCTTATTCAGTTCTTCAGTATTGGCACCGATTCGGGGATTTGAATGACAAATGGTACGTGTGTTTTCTACCCTCGGTGGCGTGTATATTGAACAACTCACAGCGTCTCTTTGCGACCGACAGATGAAATTGGAGAGGATGGCTGGCACTTTTTTATCTTGAGGCACGACATAGACATGACAAAGCTCTCGCAGAACGAGGAACTTATTTTCGAGACCATCTCGTCGATGAGTCCTATGAAAATTACGTTCAACAAGCTGGTTTGTTCATCCGAATACCGGTGAGTTTGTGTCTCTTCTCTGTGTCTATACCAGTTCATCAGTGTCATTCAGGGCCAATGTCCGCATGGTGGACAAGTTTAGCGAAGGGCGAATCTTTCTTGCGGGTGGTCTGTAGTTCTGTTTTTAAGCATACTTGAACTCATGAGGTTTCTTCATAGATGCTGCTCAGTACGTCTCTTTTGAGTGACTTGCGGATAGTTACTGACAGATGTTCAGTATCCACAGTCCCACAGGTGGTCAGGTGGGAAAGTCAAAGCAAATTCCAATATTTGCTAATCTCGTTCTGAATAGGGACTCAATTCAAGCGTGCAAGATTCTGTGAGTCAGGCAGATGCAGGATGTATGACACAGCTGACCGCTTTGGATACCAGTTCAATTTAGGTTGGAAACTTGCCCTCGTTGAAAAAGGACTCGCCGACAAGTCGCTTCTCGAGACATACAACGAAGAGCGCCTCCCTATCATCACCGAGATGCTCGAGGTGACTACCTCAATCCTAAAGCGTGGAATGACGACAGGAGGCACGGATGCCTGGCGTACCACTCTCCTTTACATGCTCGGGATTCATTGCCGTTTCAGCAGCATCGTCCTGGACGAGTTTGCTACACCAGTCGAGGGGAAGCCTATGAACACCTACAGGGTACTTGACGAGACGGAGCTCGAGGCTGGGGACAGAGCCCCCGATGCGCCCAAGCTACTCCACGTCCAGTCCGGAGAATCTGACTCAACGACGCTTTTCAGTCTCTACAGACCCTGGCGTCACACAGTCATTGTTTTTGCGCCAAGTCCTGCAGATGTTACTCTGATCTTGGCCGCGCTAGAGCCATATGACAAACATGTGGTACAGTCAGCAGTAATCCTACCCTCATCAGCACCAGCGACACCCGTCGCATCTCTTGCCGACTTCGTGCTTCTTGATCAGGGGGACCATGCTTATTCCGCTTACCTAGTCGAAGCCTGGCAAACTAAGGTCTTCGTGATACGGCCAGATGGTGTGGTTGGCGCAATCGTTCATGGTGCGCAGGGCGTGAATAAATATTTCTCTGGGATATTCCGTGATATATAGAATGCCTCAAATCCATTCATTCCTTGCTTACAGTTCTTTCAGTTGCAACTTATGCATATTGCTCTACAACAAAGCAGAAGTCAACTCCAACTTGACAAGCGAATAACGGAAATATATTCAGATAGTTGGCATTTGTACGCGCACCCGCTCTGGCCTTCCTGGTTATATCAAGGCACCCTCCAGGTATATTATCTCTGTTGTTGCAAATGTCATATTCGGGCAAGATACCTGCATTTCCCCACTTTTACCTTCGAAGCACTCGAAGGAATGTGGTCTCAGTGGTTCCGTTCGAATCGATGCAAATGAATGATCTATACCGATCTTAAAAAGCTGGCCATGGTCATATCGTAGTTGAAGGCGTCGCCGTATTGGGACATTTTCGACTGCTGGAAAGACGAATTTCCCCCCTCCTCAGCCGATAATAGCGGAAGGCTAATGCACCACATTGAAGATAAGTCGCCAAAATGCCTCTCAATTATTCCCGAATGCTTCCCATGAGGATGGGAGAAGGCCGACTGATAGACGATGTCGCTATTATTGTCCAAGGCATTGGAAGGAAGGAAGACACCTAGCTGACGTGTAGCTTTGTATGGTATGCGTGCTTGTCAGTATCAGTTCCTCTAACTGATTGGCCAACCGTAGAGCTGGAGATCGGGCTGAACTTCGATTGGATATTAGATGCATAGGTCGATTATCGGCCGACTATGCATGTTACCAGCAACAATGGCTTGGTTCTGTGACTTGATTAGACCCGAATTCAAGGCTGCATAGATTGTGCAGATATGCGTCTAGCTCAGACATTGCAAAAGTCGAGGCAATCCGGCTACTTGTTGAGAGGCTCATATGTCGATGTGACCGAGTTGACCCGAGTTTGATGAGCCAAATCATCGATCGGGACTTCAATTCCGTTCACATCCATCGATTGTCACGTATGTATAGTATTGCTTGGGTCCAGGAGTTAGCTACAAGGGTCGAAAAGACCTGCAGTAGAGTGGCTAGCTACAACTTGCAAATTTTATACGGCATTCCTTTCCGCGCAGCACGAGAAAGTTTCTTTCTGGTTGCTCGATCGAGTGACAAGCCTCGAGGAAGTGTTTACGAGTTCTCCGATGTCAGGCCGTGGCCTTATGCCACGGCTGATGTACATGTGCCATTGCCTCCCAGCAACCGTCTTGGAGCTGACGGCGCAGATGAAGTTATGATGCACCCCCTTTCTTCAAGGCGTAGAGGGGACAAAGTACAGAGGCGGTAAATATTCCTCACGTTTCTGATCCTGGAATCAATCGATCACCCCGATCCGTATGAGGCGATACCTCGATTGTTCCACGAGGCCACGAGGAGGGCTTGAACCTTGTGTAGTATGGATGACCTATACCACTGTTGGCTAGTCGCAATGCAGCTCAGTCGCCTGCTACTTATAAGAGACGATCTTAGGTCATTCCGGTCCAAGAACTTCCCAGCCTTGAAACAAGCGAATAAGGATAGATTCGCAAGCTGAAAATTGATCAACTCGGGGCCCCCGTATTGCATTGCTTGTCGGATCCACATGACAGAATTTCCAGATAAGCACCTCGCAGAGGTTCATGAAGCTGCTTACCGTAGATGTAGCTCTAGTCTCTAGATCAGAAGCCGTTCACTCAGTCTTCCTTCATCGTCAATGTCCACTTCATCCATAGCTTCATCTCCTTCGTGATGTATTGACAAGCGCTTCATTTAAGTCGAACCATTGCCAAGTTGGAGCAGAGATTCGCCTGCGCAAGGCGGCCATTTCTAGTGGTGTTGATAATGGTTTCTAGTTCCGATCATTGACCTCGTCGACGGGACAAAGTCAATAACGGGTTTCCAGGGCCTCGTGAACCACTAGGAAGTCCACGATGTAGTTACAATGGAGCAGTGGAGCCCAAGAGCCTGTCTGCTTCTCAGTAGACTACGACGACGCTGCCGAATATGTCTCTCGTAGGTAATGTGAGCTAGTCTGAAATCTTTCGAGACGGCACACATCACCTATGAGCAACTGGATGATCGATACAAAGTCTTCAAATGAGAACCACCACGACCATGTCCAGATGGACTAGTATGAAGCGGCCAAAGAGTATGAGGATAGAATTTCAGTTACTATATACAACAACCACAGAACCATTACACCGCCACAGAAACAACGAGCTCTTTTCGTTGGTCTTCAAAGATCTGTGACCGTAACTTACAAGTGCAGGCCTGCGCGATAGCGATTTGTGCATGGCCGGCCCGCTGTGGACTATGATATTGTTAGAATCTAACATTAGGGTGCCTCGAGGATTGTGCATGTGGCCTTGCCTATCTGCATGCATGGTCCACATCCGTAAGTATTAGGTCGTGTGCTATGCGTGTGCACTGTGCTGACCTCAGTGCTGGTAGCAACGCGCCGCTTTCCCACTTATAAATAGTAGCGCTTATTCCATTTTATTGACCCGAACTTCATGCCTTTCCGCCCCGCATTCGACAGTTTGTAGCTCTCGTTCACCATGCCGCTCAACAGAATCATCACGGATCCAATCATATCGACAGAGAATATAACGTTCTCCCCGTCGCGCTCACCACCACCAGTTGACCACCACCCAACACCGGCACTGGAGGGCGCCGCAGTCCCAACGGAACGAGACCCATTGATTGCGACGCCGAAAGTCAAGAAGCCATTTTATCGTGCCCGCCCATTATGGTGAGGAGCTCTTCGTTGAGCTTGTCAGTGCCCGGGTTAGTTGGCTGATGGAGGTCCTGGGCAGGCTGGTACCGTTTGCGCTAATTGCATCTCTTACTGTACGTTCTGACTTGTCATCACCCGGAGAAATATGCTGACTGTCATCGTGCGACTTGTATAGCGCGGCATGACGCTGGCGTCCCGTGTGGAAGTCTTTACAGAATTATCATGCCACAGTCTACACGAGCACTATAATCATACCCGCGTGGTACCGAGCCTCAACTCAAACCATTACGTGGTCGATCTCGTAGAACCCCATTTAATCTCCGTGCATCTACCGTCATTACCCATCCATACTACTTCAGGCACAACCCAGGAGAAGGGCGATGGTCACGGCGATGATGAAGATGATGATCCCCGCGTGATACCAGCTAAAAAGTGTGTTTCGGATCCCGGTGTTCAAGCAGGTGCTGCCCGCCTGCAGACCATAATGACGACAACGATGGGTGCCCTCTCTGCTCTTACGACGGGCTGGTGGGGCCAGTTCGGGGAGCGGCACGGCCGCATACGCGTCCTCGCTATCGCCACCTTCGGACTCTTCCTTACGTACGTTTCATATTGCGCTTCTTTCCGGGGTATTGCTGACTGATATGTGCTGTCAAATCATAAAGAGACCTCACGTTTATTCTTGTATCAACACCTCACAGTCCCCTAGCCGTTCACTCGCATAAGCTGCTCATTCTTGCACCTATCATTGAAGGCTCGCTGGGAGGATGGTCGACCTTGACCGGTGCTACTACGGCCTACATTGCTGATTGCACATCTCCTGGTTCGCGTGCGACTATCTTCGCCCGTTTCACTGGCGTCCTCTCTATCGGACTTGCTCTCGGTCCCATAATCGGTGCATGGCTGATCAGGAATCCGATATATTTTCTGAATGTTGGAAACCGTACGTCTGACTACTATTTGATCGGCCGAATGCTTAAATCGCAATGAAAGCTGACCGCCCACTGCAAAGCGTCACATCAGTTTTCTGGGTGGCGATTACCTGTTCTTTTGTGAACTTGATTTTGGTACTCTTTGTGTTCCCTGAATCGCTTCCCCCTTCTCGTCGAGCATCAAATAGGAAGGGTAAGGGTCGAGCTGTTGAGAATGGTCCAAACTTCCCTAGCAGTACGTGTATCACTGATTTGGCTACCTTTTCTTGTATTCAATTCGAAGCGTTTGTTTATAGGTAAGGCCAGTGAGCCCTCCCAGGGATGGGCAGCGACTCGCATCATCCGAAGCTTCCTATCACCCCTCGCCGTCTTCCTCCCGTCCCATGTTCCTGTAGCTGCCAGCGCCACTGGAGACTCACTCGTGCCCTCTCGCACACGTAAAGACTGGGGTCTGACGTTCATCGGCATGTCGCTCTTCTCACACATGCTGGCGTCAGGGATCTTCCAGCTCAAGTACCTATATGCTGAGCATATTTACGACTGGACAGCTGAACAACTAAGCTACTATATCTCATTCATGGGAGCTTGCCGTGCTTGGCATTTACTCGTCTTCCTGCCATGTGAGTCAAGCCTTTGATCACACCTCCGGTTCTGATGATTCAGCAGTCCTTCTCCTAAAGTTCAAGCCTGCCCGCGCTGCAGTTTCCTCCACAGGTGCACCTGCGAATGCCGCGGCGCCTCCGCCGAAGCCCAAGCCCACAAAGTCTCACCTATTCAATGAAATGCGGTTCGATCTCCGCGTCGTGCGATACTCCATGCTCATGGACTTCATTTCGCATGCGCTTGTTGTCATTGCCCCTCTGCCCTCCCGCGGTGCGACTGATGCTTGGTGGTCGCAATTCATGTTCGTCGGTGCAACATCACTCTCATGCGTTGGCGCGGGGGTGATGCCAGGCATGCAGAGCCTAGCATTGTGCACTCTCCAGGGTCGTGCGTTTGCTACTAAGGAAGCTGCCGTCCGTGCTGGAGAGGCTCAGGAACACGATAGCGACGTTGAGTTGGAGCCTGGAAAGCTTTTTGGCGCTCTTGCTGTCCTGCAGGCCATCGGCCAGACCATCCTCGGGGTGAGTAGTGTCCTTCTAGTTTTTGACTCGTTTTAATCGAGGGTCTGTAGCCTATGGTCTTTGGTGTCATCTACAGCAGCACTGTAGCCTCCTTCCCCAAGGCCATTTTTGCAACGGCCAGTGGCCTAGTACTGCTATCGATCGCGTTCACCATCCTCGTCAGGCCAGATGTCAGTCTCTCCGTAATGAAACGCAAGAAGGTCGAAGCCAAAGGAAAGATTGCCGTTCGTCCTTATGGTGTGAAGCCAAAGCGCAGATATCAGGAGCAGGCCCGCGGTCGGTCGCGGGTGAGCAAGGATCTTAGGGGTGGTGCTGCGCGAGCAGACTATGATGTTTCGAGGCTTGATGCTAGTGAGGCCAGTGGTTCTGGCTCAGGCTCGTCAGTTTGAGTTCAGTTTGATCTGGACTCGTGGGAGTATATTGTGGAAGAATTGATTTAATAAATACCATACCATAACATTCGAGTCGCTTGCGGCGGCGGGGTAGAAAGCGGGATATATAGTATAGTCGTATGTAGTAGTTTTTATCAAAAGTGATGTTTCACGCAGTCTTTGACCTACTATGTAGCAGTACTTTCCTTGTTCAAACTCGAAAACTCGGACGGAACGTGTTCTCAGATGATCGTGAACAGCACATCTGCCCAGCTGGACATACGGTGCTGGGACATTCCGGCAGGCTACATTACCTGGCACCTGTACAAGGTAGGGAACCTGAATCCCGTCTTGCAAAGTGATAGTCGGAATACGAGTGATGCGTTGAGATACCCGCATCGTGCTAGCAGCAGGCTGTCTGATCAGACCGTCATGACCAGAAGAAAGACGATTGACAGATGATAAGTAAGTCAAAGTTGCGAAAGATGATCGAGTATGGCTACGACTCGCAGCCGCACTCGACCAAAGTCGATCTATTGATCACTGGCCCTCGGTGACCCACTCGACTACTCCCAGCATTCCTGACAGTACATACTTGGCTGGAGCATTATGCATTAACATTGAACCGACCGGAACCGTTATGATGTAGGTTGATTTTGCAAATACGTGACTGACTGACGCGTCGCGATCGGGTTAGTTTATCATGTTGGCAAGCACGCACAAATAACCGTGATATAAATATCGATCCTGGAATCGCCCGCCATCGAATATAAATTGCCAGCATCCCGTACGAGGCGTACCGGTACGTCTGATAACGAGGCGTGAAGCTACATGGCAATGTCGCTTCATGCCTCGTTATCACGGGCTTCCTCTTTGTGTATGTTCTTTCCAGGAACCGTCGTCAATATAGCTACGCCTATCCAAAAAGCTCGCAACATCCCTTACCTGCCTTTTAAACCATGTGTCCTCAGTTATGTGTTGCAAGACCAAGGCAACTCAAACAGAAGAGCAGCAGGCAGTCGAAGTACCGTAGACCTCGAGCTTCTTTGACAGCAGCGTGCAAAACGCGTCCCCAACCTGACTCGGAAGATGTCAAGATGTCAACACGCTGATATCACAGAACCGTTTCCTGCAGATCGCAAGTCCGTCTGTGCGCGTCGCCACCTCGCTGCGATAATTCTGCCATTCTGGTGTCGCTGCGCAAGTTGCACTACTCGATCAGTGGAGATCGACAGTGACCAAATCCTGCTAAACCCACCAGCAAATGCCACGAAGTGAGTGTGTTCAGGAAATCATCTTTTGGCAGATCCTATCAGTAGTATGTTACCAGCCACCCAATGACTCACCGGAATTTGATGCCAATGATCTGGGGAAACCATTCCCATCCATCCGTGGGTACAAGCTCGGGGTGGTGGAACATACGCGCACGGAGTCGATGGTCCCACGTACAGAAAATACCCCAGCGATACCATTCGTGCGCGAATAAACATCGTTCGCTCAAGACATCATACTGATATATCTTTCTAGAACGTCCCTAAGTTGATGGGTCAACAATTATTGGTTGTTATTTTGCGAGGCCATCTGGACAAATTCTCGTGCTCTGTCGAGTTCGGAACCGAACTGCGCCCGTTCGAGCAGTCCGACGAGGGAGTCACCGCTGCTCTTGCGGAGACAAGGCGACGATGAAATATTAGAGACATTCGATACCAGGTGGATGATCGGCGCTGATGGTGGTTAAAGTGCGCGACACAGTTGAATGAACGAGACTGAAGTCGAAATTGCAGGTGTCGTACGCAAACAACTTGGATTCATATTTCCGGGCGAGACCAGGGCCGAATTTCGGATCGTCACCGGAGATATTCGTTTAACAGGCGTTGGTCTTGATAGAACGGTGCGTCCGTTTTCTATTGCTGGAAGCGTTTCATATTCAATTTCTCAGTATTGGCACCGATTCGGATATTTGAATGACAAATGGTACGTGTGCTTTCCACCCTTGGTGGCATGTATATTGAACAAACCACAGCGTCTCCTTGCGACCAACAGACGAAATTGGAGAGGATGGCTGGCACTTTTCGATCATGGGACGCGACGCAGACGCGACAAATCTCTCGCAGAACGAGGAACTTATTTTCGAGACCATCTCGTCGATGAGTCGTATGGAAATTTCGTTCAATAAGTTGGTTTATTCGTCAGAATACCGGTGCGTTTGTGTCTCTTCTCTATGTCTGCGAATTCATCAGTGTCATTCAGGGCCAATGTCCGCATGGTGGACAAGTTTAGCGAAGGGCGAGTCTTTCTTGCGGGTGGTCTGTAGTTCTATTTGTAAGCATGCCTGTGCTCATGAGGCATCTCTTCATAGACGCTGCTCAGTACGTTTCTTTTGAGTGTCCTGCAAACAGTTGCTGACAGATGTTCAGTATCCACAGTCCCACAGGTGGTCAGGTAGGAAAGTCAAAGCGAATTCCAATATTTCCTAATCTCGTTCTGAATAGGGACTCAATTAAAGCGTGCAAGATCCCGTGAGTTAGGCAGATGCAGGATGTATGACACAGCTGACCGCCTTGGACACCAGTTCAATTTAGGTTGGAAGCTTGCCCTTGTTGAAAAAGGACTCGCCGACAAGTCGCTTCTTGAGACATACAACGAAGAGCGTCTCCCTGTCATCACCGAAATGCTTGGGGTGACCACATTGATCCAAAAGCGTGCAAGGACGATAGGAGGCACGGCCCCCGGGAGTACCACTCTCCTTTACATGCTCGGGATCCATTGCTGCTTCAGCAGCATCGTCCTGGACGAGTTTGCTACATCAGTCGAGGGGAAGCCTATGAACACCTACAGGATACTTGACGAGACGGAGCTCGAGGCTGGGGACAGAGCCCCCGATGCGCCCAAGCTACTCCACGTCCAGTCCGGAGAATCTGACTCAACGACGCTTTTCAGTCTCTACAGACCCTGGCGTCACACAGTCATTGTTTTTGCGCCGAGTCCTGCAGATGCTACTGTGATCTTGGTCGCGCTAGAGCCATATGACAAATATGTTGTACGGTCAGCAGTGATCCTACATTCATCAGCACCGGCAATACCCGTCGCATCTCTTGCCGATTTCGTGCTTCTTGATCAGGGGACCATGCTTATTCCGCTTACCTAGTCGAAGCCTCGCAAACCAAGGTCTTTGTCATACGGCTAGATGGTGTGGTTGGCGCAATTGTTCATGGTGCAGAGGGCGTGAAGCAATATTTCTCCAGAATATTCCGTAACATATAGAACGACTTGAGACTCAAGCTCATTCCTGTTCAGTTTTCAATTGCTACTCATGCACGCTACTCTACAGTAACGCAGAATCAACTCCAACTCAACAAGCAAGTAACAGAAAGATATCCAAATAGTTGGCATTGGTATGCGCCCCCGCTCTGGCCCTCCTGATCATATCAAGGCTCTCTCCAGGCAGATCATCTCTGCAGTTGCAAATGTCATAAGTGGCTCCAGTAAAAGCGTTGTTTATTGCCTATAGATCACTTGCCCCGTACCATGACAAAACACAAGCGGCCGACATCATAAACAGCTGCGAAACCCGTTGTTCCGAAGGCCCACAAGAAGAAAGCCTCTTCCACCGCCTATCTATCTACATTGTCTCGTCTGTCTAGTCCGTTTAACCTGTCTCAACTGTCCAGCATGTCCAATTTGTCAGACTGTGACAGTATTCCAAAGGGGGACTTTGACTTTGTTGTTATGTTGCAAGCTTGTACAAGGACCTCCTAGTTTGCTGATCAATATCAATATCCTGAAATCGCTGTCGAATATATTTGGCCAGCACGCCGTACATCTGGTAACGAGGCGTGAAGCGACATGACAGACCTTGTCATGTCGTTGCACTGGCGTAGCTATTTTGACGTGGTCGTGACGCGGCCACTGTGACGCGCCAGTGAAAGTTGCACCTATTAATGCTTTCGAGTTCATGCTCATTCCGCACTATTTTCTTCAACCTGAGGACACATAGCCACATCAACCAATGACTATTTTCTTTTCCTCCCTCTCTGGACTCTCTGTGAAGCCCGGCGACGTTTAACAGGCGCAAGTTCTTCAGCTGGCAGTGAAGGGCGACGTTTCACAGCGGCAATTTCTTCTTGAGTCGGCAGCGAAGGAGCTACACCGTAGGATAACTCGTCTGAAGACGTGGCATCAGAGTTATCACTGAACGAGGCTCGGAGGGGCCACGCTGTCGATTACACGAGTAAGAGACCTGTTGCTCATTCCACCGCTTGCGACGTTGACCAGTGTCCAAATTCTACTGCTGGTTGCCTGCATTGGCAGGTCCTGCTTCTTCGGAATCCTCAAACATCCTTGCTTCTATTGAGGTTAGGCACTTGAGATC
The DNA here is from genome assembly GCA_016628065.1 of Suillus lakei. Classification (NCBI taxonomy): domain Eukaryota; kingdom Fungi; phylum Basidiomycota; class Agaricomycetes; order Boletales; family Suillaceae; genus Suillus; species Suillus lakei. The sequence goes on along the minus strand of JABBWA010000026.1, from coordinate 186,158 downwards.
TACGTCTGCCACGAAGCTTTCGGCAGGATAATTTATCAGTAGGTCAGCCCGCGCCATCTTCAATAACTCGTTATCGTTCCATTCCCTGTTCAGAGCTTCCACGCGTTTTTTGAAGTCACTGGCCTTTCGTTGATTATATGTTTGATTATGTAAATCCTAGAGGATGGTTTCAAACGAATGGACTCCGTATCTTGAAGCACTCACAAAAGCCATAGTATATATGGATTAGCGATACCGGGTCTTCTATAGGCCATAGGAGACAAGACAAAAGGAGCTGCTTGAGAAATGGTTTCTCGGATGACACCACTCGGCCGCCGCGACTCTCAAAATGCTTAGTAAATGATTTTATTACTGCCTAGGAATGACTACACATTGTTAGGAAATCAATTGTTATGATACATTGAAGATATACCTAAGTTAGACAGATAGGTGAAGTGCTGACGTGCAAGGTGGGGCTTGCCGCGGTATGTGATAGGTGTGACGCGGCACTGACGAGGCATGGATGAGCTTTGACGCGGTAGTGACGCGGCATTGAAGAGGCATAGGTAAGTCTGGGGGTTGACATATTACCGAGGCTGCAAAGATGTTGGGGAAAACTTGTCGTGGTATGACGTGAGTGGTGTAAGTCGTCGTGGTATGAGTGGTGTTTGACGCAGTTTGAATGAGGATTAACATAGCACGGTTGGGGCTCGACACGGCGGCGGCGCCCGCCCGCATGGTGGGGGCTTGAGATGGTACTTGCAGAGGCTGCATAAGGCTCGACAAGGTAGGGATGAGGCTCGACACGCTGAGACAACACTTCACACAGCGTCTGACAACCATCATTTTGATCACCATTAAGATAATATAGAATGTATACCACTAATTGATACATCCCCCAGAGCAGTACGAACGCAGAGGACAGGCGTTGTAAACGCGGCGGTGAGAGGTAAATTGTAGATGGATATTCAAATATTCAAATGTTGATCAATGATAAGTATACGAATTGCTATTGATCGAGCAACATGGTATTTGAACGTACCCTAGGATTTGTGACAGTGCCGCGTCACATATGGCGCGTTGGCCGGCTCGGCCCTCGCTTCACGCCCAGCCATTAATATTACGGGCTTGAGCTGTCTAATCTGTTTCTGGAATCTGCGGATCGTAAGTCCCAACGTTGTGCGCGCGTGCGCTACCTTCAAGTTGCTGTGATACTACTTCTGCCATTCTGGTGTTAGTGCATCATGGTGCAGGCTGATCTGCGAAATTTTTTATGTGGTAGGACAGTGGTCAAATCACCAACAAATCCAAATCCCACGAAGTTCGTGTATTCAGGAATTCATCATTTTGGGATATCCTATCAGGCGGCCGGTAGTATGTTAATTTCCAGCCGCCTAATGCGTAATGACTCACCAGCAAATCAGTGATCTTTCAGTATCTTCTCTCTTTGCTGGCATTAGGATTGTCCGTTTGAACGTGGGGTCGACAACGTTGTTCTTCGCAGAAGACCCAAGATGTATAAAGACGCAAGTGTTCCAATATTAATCGGAAAACCGCAGGAACTGACTTATCAACTTCCGTGTGGGCACTATGAATCAAACTCATCCTCCCGTATTAGTCGTAAGTGACCTGCCTGTGATGGATGTTTGCGCATCAGCTGAATTCCGCTTGCTTAGGTAGGCGCAGGTCCAGCGGGTCTGGTGGCAGCATTGACGCTCCTCCAAAATGACATTCCAGTGCGCGTCATCGAACAAGACATCAACCCTCGCATTGGACAGCGTGGTCCTGGGATCTGGGTTTGTCATTCACCTACTCGATCACCTCGCAGTCTCATCGAATACATGCTATCTAGCCACGCTCCCTCGAACTCTTTAACTTTTGGGTGTTTCAGATGTCAATGATCTGGGGAAACCATTCCCATCCATCCGTGGGTACAAACTCGGGGTGGTGGAACATATGCGCACGGAGTCGATGGTCCCACGTACAGAAAATACCCCAGCGATACCATTCGTGCGCGAATGAATAACGTTCGCTCAAGACATCATACTGATAGACCTGTCTCTAGAACGTCCCTAAGTTGATGGGTCAACAATTATTGGATGTTATTCTGCGACGTCATCTGGACAAATTCTCGTGCTCTGTTGAGTTCGGAACCGAACTGCGCTCGTTCAAGCAGTCCGATGAGGGAGTCACCGCTGTTCTTGCAAAGAAACAAGGCGACGATGAAATATTAGAGACATTTGATACCAAGTGGATGATCGGTGCTGATGGTGGTAAAAGTGCGCGACACAGTTGAAACGGAATGAACGAGACTGAAGTCGAAATTGCAGGTGTCGTACGCAAACAACTTGGTATCATGTTTCCGGGCGAGACTAGGGCCGAATTTCGGATCCTCACCGGAGATATTCGTTTAACAGGCGTTGCTCTTGATAGAACGGTGTGTCCGTCACGGTTTTCTATTGATGAAAGCGCTTCTTATTCTGTTTTTCAGCATTGGCACCAATTTGGAGATTTGAATGACAAATGGTACGTGTACTGTCGACCCTCGGTGATGTATACTATTGAACAACCTACAGCGTCTCCTTGCGACCAACAGACGAAATTGGAAAGGATGGCTGGCATTTTTCGATCTTGGGACGCGACATGGACTTGACAAATCTCTCGCAGAACGAGGAACTTATTTTCGAGACCATCTCGTCGATGTGTTGTACGGAAATGTCGTTCAATAAGCTGGTTTATTCGTCAGAATATCGGTGTGTTTGTGTCGCTTTTCTGTGTCTGTGTGAGTTCATTAGTGTTCTTCAGGGTTAATATCCGCATGGCGGACAAGTTTAGCGAAGGGCGAGTCTTTCTTGTGGGTGGTCTGTAGTTCTGTTTTTTGAAGTATACCTGTGCTCATGGGGTCTCTTTATAGACGCCGCTCAGTACGTCTCTTTTGAGTGACCTGCAAAAAGCTGCTGACAGATAAGTTCAGCATCCACAGCCCAACCGGTGGCCAGGTAGGAAGGTCAGAGCAAATTCCAATACTCGCTAATCTTGTTTTATACAGGGACTTAATTCAGGTGTGCAAGATTCCGTGAGTCGGGTATTGAATGCAAGATGTATGACACAGCTGACCGCCTTGGACACCAGTTCAATTTAGGTTGGAAACTTGCCCTCGTTGAAAAAGGACTCGCCGACAGTTCGCTTCTTGAGACATACAACAAAGAGCGTCTCCCTGTCATCACCGAGATGCTCGATATGACCACCTCAATCCTAAAGCATGCAAGGACGACAGGAGGCACTGATGCCTGGCGTACCACTCTCCTTTACATGCTTGGGATCCATTGCCGCTTCAGCAGCATCGTCCTGGACGAGTTTGCTACACCAGTCGAGGGGAAGCCTATAAACACCTACAGGATACTTGACGAGACGGAGCTCGAAGCCGGGGACAGAGCCCCTGATGCTCCCAAGCTACTCCACGTCCAGTCCGGAGAATCTGACTCAATGACACTTTTCAGTCTCTACAGACCCTGGTGTCACACAGTCATTGTTTTTGCGTCAAGTCCCATAAATGCTACTCCAATCTTGGCTGCACTAGAGTCATATGATAAACATGTTGTACGGTCAGCAGTGGTCATACCCTCATCAGCACCGGCGACACCCGTCGCATCTCTTGCCGACTTCGTGCTTCTTGATCAGGGAGACCATGCTTATTCCGCTTACCTTGTCGAAGCCACGCAAACCAAGGTCTTCGTGATACGGCCAGATGGTGTGATTGGCGCAATTGTTCATGGTGCAGAGGGCGTGAGGAAATATTTTTCCAGAATATTCCGTAACATATAGAACGACTCCGTAACATATAGAATGACTCCGTAACATGTAGAATGACTCCGTAACATATAGAACGACTCGAGACTCAAGTTCATTCATTCCTTGCTTACATGCCTTTCAATCGCGACTCATGTATCTTGTTCTACAGTAACGCAGAATTAACTCTAACTCGACAAGCGAATAACGGAAATATATCTAAATAGCTGGCATTTGTATGCGCACCCGCTCTGGCCTTCCTGATCATGTCGAGGCTCCCTCCAGGCACATCACCTTTGTTATTGCGAATATCATATTCCAGCAGGATACCTGTGTTTCGCCACTTTTTACGCCTTCAAAGCACTCGAAGAAATGTGGTCCCAGTAGTTTCATCCGAGTCGATCTTGAAAAATTGGCTGTCGGTGATATCGTAGTTGGTGTTGCTGTGTTGGGCATTTTCGACTTCTGGGAAGACGAATATCCCACCTTGGTTTCAAGTTCAGCTACACGCAAGATCGTTGAAGTCTGGGAAGATACTGGTGTTGATGAGCATGAGCATGAGCACGAGTCATCGAAGGTGCATACCTTGATCAAGACTCGGATTCGGATGCATCTGTTACAAGTTTTAGTTCGTTGCATTTGTATCAAATGATCTACTGCACCGTCTAGGCCTTGCTCCGAAGTCCAGAGCAGTAGCAGTAACTTGGGGCACAGTCGCACGGATTCGCAGACATGCATGTATGCTCCTTGCTATAGTGCCATATCAATGCCTTCGATGATATGACAGGGTACCTGGGATGCAATACAATACAGCAGCCGGACATCGTGGAAGACAAAAGTAAATATCAGCGCCAACGAAAGACGGGTTTGAACATAGGCACGTTTTGGAAGCCGCTGCGTGGTCAAACCCAACCACGCAGCGGCTCTCCAACCGTGAGTACTAGCTCTAGCCTTAGTTCCTCGCTCCAACCCTGTGTTACTTTAGTAGCACTTGAAGCTTGAAGCTTGAATCCTCACTGAACTGACACTGACCTAGTCGCACCGGTACCCCTGCAAAGGCCGCGTCCACGAAGCTATCATGAGCATGCCGTCTTCATATCGCGTTTTACCAATATTGATAGCAAGCAATGCACAATTTATTTGAAGGAGCCACCAGGTTGATGGTCGGTGTAGGCAGAATTTGGATGTCACTGAAGGATTAATGGCAGAGGATGGTGTGGCGGGTGGTTCCAGTATGGGTCGAGACTAGAAAAATGTAAGTCAAATATGTGATGATGACAGTTCCTACTCACGTTTTATATATGAACGAGGTAGGGGCGATGTAGCTGGGGAACTGCATTTGAAAAAAGGATGTGATACTTCTGGTGCAGGGAACAAGATTTTCAATGTGCATATATTAGGGCAAGAGATTAGGGTCCAGCAAGCGCCAGTAGAGAAGGAAGACATCTAAGGACCAGTGTCCCAGAGTTTTTCTGGTGGGGTGTTTTACATCATGAATACTCCAGGCCTTAAGTCGATTTGAGCTTGAATGGGGCCTAACAACTGCGAGATCATGGTTCGTTACAGAATCCGAAGTGCTGCGAATACAAACACCATCAGACTTGATCCTCTTCAGTACACTTCCACTGTTACACCTTAACGATGAAACTCAGCTCGATGAAGAGGGCTCGACTTGAAGATACATGAAGTGAAAACTTACCGAGGCTGGCTTTGACATACGAGCGCACGCGAGATCATGTCAAGAAGGTGGGAGCGCGGAGCTTAAGAATGAGGACGAAGAACGAAGGATAAAAATTGATGTAGGTTGAGCCGGCTGCCGTGGCCCGTGACTCCAACATTTGCTGGCCATTATACCAAAGTAACAACCCAGGGTCTGGGATGCGGTAAAGCATATCAATAAGGCGGCTGAGCTGGTTTCGTCAGTGTATTAGACTGATTCACAGACGAAAAAAATTAGCCTTAGGCTGAACGTTGAAATCGAGAAAACTTCGCATGAGTTTTGTTGACGCGGAAATACCACACGAGAGAGGTCAGCATGGCACCCAAGTCACACGCCAAAATGTGAAGCTAGATCTCAGTCAGTGACTAAAACAAACACCTTTACGCCTGCTTAATGACCTGAAAGTGTAGGCTCTGCTAGAAGCAGAAAAAAGATACAATTGAGTCTGATGGGCAGTGTAAACACGAGAAAAAAAAATCAACGCCGCAGCAACAAAATAGAGAGGAATGTCGTAAAATCAACCTCGTAATTTTATTAGAGGGAACAACTGTCCTCCTTCGTCTATACAGGTCTGGCTAGGGAAAACTAGACTCGTGATGGACATAATCTTGGAGCTTCAAGACGTTCCTGTATGTGCAGTTCAGATTATGAGTCTAGAAAATCAAAGTTGGGAACACCCACCTGTGCAAGTTCTCGAATTCGGATAGTATAGTAAGGCAGGATCGGAGATCCTTTAAACACCACTGCCTTTCGAGCCAGGAGAGAAGATTGCGAGTCAAGAAAGACTTGAGTATATGAGCAAGCCTCTCGTCCCGCGGATTCGGAGCTCGAGAGAGATGGAGGGCCCAGTTTTGACATGCATACTTCAGAGCTTCGGAAGTTGATCGACTTCGTTCCCATGCTTGGTTTGAAAAATTGACAAAGGCCATCATTGTGTAGATGATCTCTACGTCTGGTGGGAGATAATTGTATGTTGACGTAAAGGCTGAATGATCCTGATGCCTTAACGCCAAAAACGCCGGAAACATCAAGAAATCTGGCAAGCTCTTGAACTGCTGAATGACTTGAAAAGTGGGTTGTAAAGGCGAATCTGGCGCAATCATGAACTCTCTGCAGCTGGTTGCTTCCAATGTGCTCAAGAATTCTTCCATTGTCACCCAGAGAGTCGTCAACCGCCATGTTTGACCATGAGGCGTCTGCAACCAGTCATGCCCACCCGAGGTCTGTAGCCACTCTAGCCCGCCCTGGGTCTGCAGCCAGTCCCGCACGTCCATGGTCTGCACCCAGCCCCTCCCTCCCTGGGTCTGCAGCCAGTCTTTCCCTCCCTGGGTCTGCAGCCACTCTCGCACGCCCGTGGTTTGCAGCCAGCCTTTTCCTCCCTGGGTCTGCAGCCAGTCTTTCCCTCCCTCGATATGCAGCCAGTCCATTCCCCTCTGAGTCTGCAGCCAGTCCGTTCCCCTCTGGGTCTGCAGCCAGTCTCCCCAGGCTCCCTGTGCTTGCAGCCACTCTTGCCCGTGCTGGGTTTGTAGCCACTCTCGCCCACCCCGAGCCTGAAGCCAGTTTCGCCCATCCTCAGTCTGCAGCCAGCCTTTGGCCGTCTGGGTTTGCAACCAGTCTTGCCCACCCCGGCTCAGCAGCCAGTATCTCCCGACTTGGGTCTCCAGCCACTGCAGCCAGGATTGCCCGCCCGGGGCTTGTAGCCAGGCTTGCGCACCCCAGGTCCGCAGTGGGCTTCCCCCGCCTGTGGTCTCCAGCCAGCCAGCCCCGCTGGAGGAGGTTGGTGAGGGTGAATTTAGGGTGTCATCCAAGGTCTGTATTAGCCCAGGTGTGTTCAAGGGCTCGAGAGGTAAGTCACGCTTAAGCTCATCCGGGATCAGCAGCCAGTCTTTCCCTGCTTGAGTCCGCAGCCAGTCTTTCCATCCGTGGGTCCGAAGCCAGTTTTTCCCTCCTTGGGTACGCAGCCAGTCTCGCCCGCCCAAGGTCTGCCGGTTCCCTCCCTCAGTTAGCCAGTCTTTCCCTCCCTGAGTCCGCAGCCAGTCTCGCCCGCCCAAGGTCAACCAGTCCCCCCCTTTAGTTAGCCAGTATTTCCCTCCCTGAGTCTGCAGCCAGTCTTTCCCTCCCTGGGTCTGCAGCCAGTCATTCCCTCCCTGGGTCTGCAGCCAGTCTCGCCCGCCCGAGGTCCACTGGTCCCCCCCCTCGGCCAGCCAGTCTTGTCCATGCTGGGTCTGCAGCCAGTCTTGTCCATGCTGAGTCTGCAGCCAGTCTTGCACGCCTGGGGTCTGTAGCCAATCCTTTCCAGGCTGAGTCAGCAGCCAGGCGTTCCCCTCATCTGTCCGTAGCCAGTCCATCCCTCCCTCCGTCTGAAGCCAGCCTCTTACTCCGTCAGTTCGCAGCCAAGCATGCCCATCTTGGGTCTTCAGCCAGAATTGTAATTCTGAATTATGATGTCCCCGAAGCCATAGCAGAGATATAAGTACTTGCAGTGGCGCAGGTGGTTGGACGGTGAAGGATAATGCGTGTTGTAGATTTTTGGGGTCCTGGGATTCCATAGCTTGGCTATGCTTCGTCAATTCTAAAAGAGCATCTGAAAGGGCTGTGCTTCCTGGAATGTCCTGCACTATCAAGCGGAGACAGGAACGAGCGAGTAGAGAGTGCGGTGATGTGATATCGTGTACTTGACGGAGGGAGCAGTTTGAGTAGTGGGAAACATAATCACGAGTGGATGAGTGATAGATATTCACGGGGAGATTGCTGTCGGTAGGAACATCTATGACAGATCGTAGCTGCACCAATACACTTTCGACGTTCTTGCCCTCACCAGGGCCAAGAAGTTTCGAGATTTGTGCCATCGGCAGAGGGTCTGCAAGGGCAGCAACGACAGACAAGTGCAGGTATGCCAACGTTGGGTCGGTACACGTGGAAAGGATACGGTCGTATAACTTGTACACCTCCGTTCCTGGTAGCAGTTCGCTCGTTAGCTCGAGCATGAGCTGGAGTTGATCGCGGGGATCATTGTGTCCATCATCAATAAACTTCATCATCGTAGAAGCCACAATAAAACGTCTGCCTGCTCGGCTTGCCAGCCGCGTAAGTTGACTCGTTGATGGCTGTGGGAAATCCGGATGACGAGTTCCCAGCTTTGTGAACGAATGCCGCAAGAAAACATATATGTCGTTATCGACATCTGCGCCGTCTAACGAGATGGTTGCAGCAACACCCTTCCCAGAAGTCTTCACTGGTATCTCGCATACCAGCGGGCGCATTTCTGCGGTGTACATGGCTTGACGGATATGCTCCTCCGAGCGACTCGTGAGCAGAATGTGGGTGATGGGTAGGTCAGGTTCACGGAGAGCTTCGCCAAGCAGGGAGATGAGATCGGCGAGTTCGTTTTCAGATGTATTGTCATCGAGGGATTCAGAGGTGCATTCATCAAGGGCATCGATAATGAACACCAAAGGCGGGCATTCACGCAATCTGAGTAGAAGCCACCGGAGAGGTCGGAGAAACAACGCCTCCATCTGGTCGCGAAGAGACGTGTCGGGATCTAGCAACGCAGGATTGTCGAGGATAGTTTTGTTCACGTCGCTCCTGATGCTGGGGAAATTGCTCGCAAGCTGGTAGGCAAGGGTTGTAAAGAAATAACCAGTCATACGGCGCTTCGTGTGCTTGCGCGAGAAAAAGAATGTGCCTGCAAGCCGCTTTTCCTTGCTTCCTTCTTTCACTTTCAGACCTCTCATTCTTTCAGCCACCGTGAACGCAACAGCAGACTTTCCAACGCCCGCCGTACCATGCAGCCAGATGAGTTGACTCTTTCCTTGGTCATCCAGGAACTCGTAGATGTGGTTGAGAAGGACCACTCTGGTTCCTTCCAAACATTTCGGATGGGGCTGACGCTCACGGGAGTCATATTGAGCACCCTTGACAGCGACCTGGGAAAGCTTTTCCCAAGTTGCTTCAGACATATCCGAAAGCTGTCAATGAGATCAGACAGCGAGAAAGGACATAAGAGATTGAAATACTGACATCAACTTGTTCAGAAAGAGTTAGCGACGAACGTGGTATGTTATCGCGTGTCTGACAGTGGCCTGCTAGAACAGTCAAACTGTGAAGTGATGAAAATTGCAATGCGTTAAAATATGTGAAAGATGCTTGAGATCCAGTAGGTTAATGTCTTCTGGCTGAACGCTCGCTGGAAGCTGATGGTGGTGGAATGAGTTCAAGCAATAGGCGCTCGTCAGGCTTGTTGCTGTGGTCTGGCCCACCAAGTTGGCGCAAGATTCATGTGCATGAACATCCATTTTGCTACGTACTCAGTACTCCATGTACCTAATGGGTGGTGGTTTCAGCACCACCAGCACACGTCTGTGTAAGATTCGTTGTTGTTGAGTCATGTGTCCATGTACATCCGTTAATTTTTTTTTTAATTCCAATTTCTGTCCTTTTCAGAGTGATACTCTATGTACGGTAGGACACTACGTTCTAGTCTAAGGGACCCCCGGTGTCCCTATCGCATCTCCGAGTGCACGAATGCCCTGATGTGAGGCGTACCTCCATCAGTCCGATCCGTTAAATTTATCCCAATTACTATTGACATTGTGGACCGGAAGTCAACTGGAAAGGCGTGCTCCGTCAAGCACTGCAAGTTTATCAGGTCAGTAAAATACCTTAGGCTGGCCAGGTTGAACATGTCTTGATCATACATCCCATAGGTTCACCACAACGTGCGCCTGTAGCTCATTCAACGAAATTATTTTAGCTCCAATACACGCGACTCCAGCACAAGCAAGCAGTCGCCCCTTTCCTTACCTCCGCCCCGTACTTGTCCTCCTGCAGTGCATGTCGCACATTTTCTACTGCTTGTCACCCAGCTACCCAACAACTACCCTGCTCTCCTCCGTTCACTCGGACTCAAACATGTGCGCCGCAGAGCGCTTACCCAGAACTAGTCTCCGTTTGCCATGCCTGTAAAAATGAGCGAGGTGAAATTTGCAAACATAGCAGAGAAATACAAAGAATAAGGAAAAGAACTTCAGGATCCTCAAAGGGTTTGACGGAAAGGTCTGGTCTACTTTTGCAACAGAATGTATGAGTCTTGGTTTTGACGAGGTTGATGGACTCTTTTAGGTGGCACAGTAGGAAAACGGTGACCCACAGTGGCGGGTCGCCTAGTGATGGTACATTACCAGCCTGAAGGGACTTTGGGAAGTCCTAGAACAAGCGCGAATAAATGGTATAACGGAACTGCCAAATGCACTCGTACTGCTCGTACTTCACTTCAGTAGCCTACCGCCTCATTTGCTTGATGTTCTCTTCATTTGCATTCATTTTCTATCGCTATCACTCCCTCGTATTGCTCACTACGTCTCTATCGTTTCAGGAAAATGCTTTCTATTAGCTCGTACGTAGTCATAGTATAACATGCGTTCAAAGCTACGGTAGTTCCCGTTGTTGTGTACTCGCGCTATTCCCTTGCAATCAATCGTTGTTTTTGCCTTGTGCTTGTTCTTTGTCCGCATTAAAGTGATTGAACAGTTATCATATATGGATATATTGGCGTTACTGTCACTGTGACAGGGGGGAGGGCTCCGAAGTTGTGGCAGATGCCTTGCACATTACAAATTCGCACACCTCTTGGAATGACTCGTACAGAACGGCGTCACAAGCCAAGGGTTTTGTGAAGACTGATTTTGACGAGACAAGCGAACAATTTTGATAGATCGGATAAGCTGCACTTTGAGCGAGAGGTATGCGCCTGCATGGATCGAGCTCGTTCTTGAGTCAATTGCGAAGCAGACAAGTAAAATAAACATACCGTTACATACGTCCAAGGAATTACGAGGCTCGTCGGTACGAATAGGACGGTTTGCGTCGATATGGGAGGAGGGAAGGAGCTTGCATAGAAAGTGAAAGAAAGCATGTGGGTCACTTGTAGGCAGAGGTCTTGGCGGGCGAGGGATGGGAGGTATGACAGGCGCTATTACTGGTGTACGGCGCATGGTACGGCGTGTTGCATCTGACTGCAATAAAGAATGGTAAGGTGTAGATGAATGAGAGAGCAGGACCACATACGTTGAGTAGATCAGCGAGGCGCGAACGGTCAGGTTTGCTGGTCTGCAAGAAATGCTAACACATAAATGATGGATCTATGCGAGGAATACATACACTAGGCTACGGTTCTTCTGCAAGCCCAATGCTAGCAATGATGTTTGGCTGGAATGTTACATATACAGATCTTGCCGTCCGACATCCCAGGTCGTGCAAGCCAGTTGGCGTGAGTTGGCTGAGAGGATAAGGGTCATGAATTGGGCGTCAGATGAAACGAGGAACTGGCGGGACTCGAAGGCCCAGAGCTTGATGGCGCGGTTGTATGAAACGCTGGCAAGAAGAGCAGTCAGATGAGAGTACTAGACAATGGATGTCATAAGGGTGCCCATTTGAAGGGAGCTCCAACAATGTTGGGCGTTGAGTAGCCGCACGCGTCAAAGTCATAGATCGTCGTGGTGTGGTCATCCGAAGGACTTGTTCCATGCGTTGCTCCACGTCTTTGGTTTGAGTAGGTACCTGGGAGCTTTGAACTGGTTTATGAGGACAGTGTAGTTCTCGTGGTCTGTGACGTCACGACTGAAGCTGTTGACTCTAACTTAATAGACTATGAATGTAAAGGTAATCAAGAAATACGGGTGGGCGTACCATGGGTTCACATCAACCGGTCCGCGATGTCAGGGTCGGTTTCGATCACCTGTAATGAGTGAAGGAGACAAAGATGAGGGTTACGAGAGGAACTCACCGTGCTGATAATATTTGTGAATTCCGTTCACTCATCTTCGTTGATTATGTGACTGACATTTGCGTTTGAGCCTTGGACGCTAGACGGTAACCTTTCCAGCTTGTATATATAGGAAGGACAGATAGATCGCTGATAAACTCGACACCATGCGGTATGAGAAGGGAGATAAGTAAATAAGTCCTACTATTAATTATCGTCATAAACTGCGTTTGGGTGGAGACACTAGGAGGTTGTCGTCTGCCGAGGTTGTCATTTATCTGCTCAATGACTCATGAGCTGCATCACTGAAATTCACTTAGCTCGATATGACAATACTTAAATTACAATTTTAATCAATTCTGTTTGATCATGGCAGGGTAGTACAGCAGTCTATCAAACGCGTGTAATATTATCACCCTTTGATAAATTTTCTCCTTAATTCCGCACTTGGTATGCCATTATAAAGGTGTATCAAATAATAATCAGATGCCTAGGTTTCTACCATTCTTAGTATAAATGATTTCACGGTATCAATTCCTGCAGAAAAAACCTCGCCGGATAGTCTCATTAGATCTACAATGCCAGACAAACATAAAACTGCCCAAAGTTTATATCTCACTCGCAACGATGATCATGATTGCGGCGCCCGCACATAGACTATCACAAGCTATAACCATTATATGATAGGTACAGACACCTTCTAGGATGCAACACCATCTGCTCAAGTCCGCCATTGGGGCTAGGAGATATAATGCGGTGCAATGACTTAGATGGACCTTGCTACTACTTCAAGTTGCATGTTATCATAGTCTGTCTGTTTACATAGACCAGCCCTGCAATTGCGGTATACCCTATATATATGAATAGTACAAGTTGAAGTTACATTACTCAATTATTATCATAACGAACTAACCCAGACAGACCACCCAGCACGAACAAGCATCTGGAGGGCTAGTGCACCGGGTCCGTCGTGTCCACATAAAATCAATATACGAGGACGCGTCGCGCCGAGCTTCTTGTTTCAATTGAGGAGGATTGGCATCAGTCACTTCATGTCAGCCTCAATTGCCTTCGCCTTCGTGTCAGTGTACTCAAGCATGTGTAGTGCAGACATCACCCAAGTTATCACCATGACAATTAGCCGGCGAAGAGCGCATGCAAAGGTTGGGTGCCTGTGTACTCGTTTTTACTACAAATATGAAGGGTCCAGATGAATGAACAAGCAAATAAACAAACAAAGAGTGCGAGTGAGAATAATCAGCATCAAAATTTGAATGCAGGCCCCTCATCCTCATCCTCAGAGTCGCTGCTATGATCCGAGTCATCTACATCACTGTCGCAATCTTCAATAATCTGGTCATCTTCATCTTCGTCGTCATCCAGGTCTTCATCATATCCGGTTTCGTTCCGGCTCTCATCTCCGAAGTCGACATTGGCATTGTCGAGCCCCTCTGCGATGGCTTCATCAGGTTCATCATCATCTGGGACTTCCCCGTGATTAACACCAGTACTTCCGCTCCCTGCTGTATGGTCAGGATGGACAATATTCAATGAGTCATATTGAACTTCATGACCGACACCTATCCCTGCGAAACGACAAAACATGTCTCTATCGGTGAAACTGTGTGAGTTATAGTGAGGATATGAGTATGAAGCAAGATGAATCTCACATGTTGACGTAAAATGAAGTCCAGTCGTCAATCTCACCAGGCAATCTTGCAACAGAGGGACCGTGTCTGAGAAGGTCATCCGTGCGATGGTCAGCGAAAGCAGGGATAAGGTGGCATGCCCTGATCACTAGCGATGGGTCAAGAAACCCGAAGGCAGCGGGTGAGTCGGGAATAAATCCAATTTTGGGGAGGCAGCCTTTTCGGAAGCCCCAGTGGTACTGTGGCACCACACCGAACCATCGCACCCACAAAACCTCCATGGACTGAGGTGAGTGGTTATGGGCGTTTGGGCCAACATGGAGAACTTTGATACAGAATGCGCCCAACACCCGTGCATACCAAAAAGGGTGAGTGCCCCCATCGTGTTCTCTCGACAACGTCATCACTGTAGAGCCATGTCCAGGTCTCAGCGTGTCTTGATCCCTACGGACATCGTATGTTGTGTAATTGATTTGGAAGCGTTTAGGTTGGAAAACGCTGTTTAGATTGTTGATAAAGTGCACGTCATTTCGTTCAGCATCAGTGAAGTCTCGTTCATTGCCGTCGTATTCTACACCCAGCAACCGGTGTCACGCACCAAACGTGTTTGGTAGCGAGAACATGGTTTTTTTATTTATATCTTCATTTCCCATATCATTCCTTACTCACCTTTTCATTTGTTTCCCTTCCTTTCCTTTAATTTTTCGATTTTTCAGCGATTTTCAACAGTATTACGGCATCCCGCATTTTTACGGCATTTTGCATTCAACGAGGTTTATTCACCTTTCCCCCATTCACACGCTTCCAACGCTCTCCCATCTTCACCCACTACACTCTCAGACAACCTCAGCATCAGCCAGACCATGCAAAATTGCACCAATACGTCGAAAACCGCGTCTTTATTCATCCTGTCCTCATCACCCTACCATTTCCAATCCTCTTCAGCGGTTTATATTCATCGAACCATTCAAACCATTATCCACTCGCACCTCACCTTCATGATCACTGTGGACACCATGCCATTCCATCCTAACACTCACCAGAGATTGCAAACCACCAAGTCCCTATGCAGATGACCAATCCCTTTATCATGCTGGGGAAGTGTCTTACAGACTGTGTATATCCCATGATCCCTGCATGTCGACATTCTGCACCAACAACCACATGACATCTCTGCAGCAGAGCATTCAGATCATCACACCATCATGGCATCATAGCATCATCACTCCATTCCATTCTCCACTGCCCATATGCTGCGTCATTGCTGCGTCACAGCTCTTGCATCATCACCGCACAGCACTTTGTCATGCTTGCATAGCAATTGGTCATGATGACTCAGGTCATGAGTCATGGTTTGTAATGGTCACAGCCCTGCTTTATCATCGCTTTTTCATTCTCTGACTCATTCTTTGTCCTTATGACTCATTCTCCATTTTATGACTCATTCTGCATAGGATTTGTTCTATTTTTCGAAATTGCTCAGTCATTACCCCTGAAGCGCAGCACATTCATTCCATTCCCCCCTTTCATTGCCCTCTTCATTGCCCTACTCATTGCCTGGAGCGTTGCTTTGCATACACAGACGTACGCAGGTACTATACTCTATATAAACCCTGTACTTTAGCTACAGAGCAATCAACTCATCCAGTTCACCATTTCATGTCCAGTTCTCTCTGAAGCCTCAGTTGGCTTCGCATTTTTTCTCCTTCCACGTCTTCTTGGACCTTGTTCACCTGGAACACTGTCCCACTGCTATTCATTCAGTCCAGTCCATCTTGATCCTCCTGCTTATTCTTTCTTCGTTCTCCAACACAGCTAGGTCATCCCAGACTTAGTTGTGCTCATCTATCATCTCTCCTCAAACACCTAAACCCCTCACACTCAAAGTGTGTGGTGCACTACCAAGGGTCAGGCCACCCAACTGAACAACTACTGTACCCAGTGCTTCTCAGCATAAGGACCACTGAGCAGTAGCGTTGCTAGGTTAGTTGTTTTGTTGTGGTTTACAACTGATCAGCAACGAAGATCGACAGCGGCAAAGACGATGACGTGTCACTATGTGCGTGGTGAATGAGTGATTGACGGGAAAGGTGCCGGAAAGTTAGACTGTCAACCTCGCGTCAGTGGTAAAGCAAGGTTGCGAGACTCGGACTTACCTTGTTTAATAGCACGCCTCTGCTGGATTATTTGCTCAGCTTTCTGCCATAGTGATGTAATATCACCACTTCTGAAATCATTCAGGTCGACGAGAGCATAGTTTACCAACACAATGCAAGGGTCAATAAGATCAGTGCACTCTAGGAAGCTTTGCACCGTCTTAAAGTCCTCTGACACGCGGAAAATAAGAACCTGCAAGGACAGGTTCCTAAACAATGACATCACCAGCGCTGGTTTAGTTCTCTTTGTGTGAAGACGCAAACACAGGTGAGTCAATTGCTGAAGATGCTCCAAACCAACCGTGGAACTCCACATCACCCAGTCATTGAGAATTTCCAGATGAGTGAGCATACTGAAGACTGGGACAGTGGGAAGGGATATGAGTGGTGTGTGATCGAATATATGGGAAATACTAAGCGATAATGATTTGAGCAGAAGCACATGCAGGGGATGCAGCAGAGGGTTAGGTTTTCCGGCCAAATCAGATGGAGTGATCCATAGTGCGAGGTTTTGTGTACTTCTGCATAGCGAAAGGATGTTGGCAGCAGTACTTGGCAGTACATCACCCTCGACACATAAAGATTGAACCACCCCTTCAGAACGGTTTGGCGATCAAAGGCGCATGGATGACAGGAAGCGGCTGGCTGTTATTTCATCAGATAAGACTACTTTTTGATAAAGTAGCCTTTCCATCCTGCAATGAGGGTGTGTCTTAATATCTCTGACCTGGAGGTAACCGCTTACCA
The DNA here is from genome assembly GCA_016628065.1 of Suillus lakei. NCBI lineage: Eukaryota > Fungi > Basidiomycota > Agaricomycetes > Boletales > Suillaceae > Suillus > Suillus lakei. The sequence continues at coordinate 169,352 of JABBWA010000026.1, read as the reverse complement.
GGAGTATACCCTCTGCACAACCAGTAAGAAGGAAAATGCTCTTTGCGCAGAGTCAGTGGCTAGAATGAATATCTGTCTCTCGAGTTCTGTTGGGAGCATCGTGGCAGTGTGCTTCAAGTTGATGTGTGTGACTTGAACCGGTGAGTTCTGAGATGTCATTTTGGCGTCTCAGAGTGCTATCAGTGCCAGGATATCCAATGTTTTGACAGGACCTTGCAGCGATTCAATTTTTGTCAAGTGGATTGAGCTGAAGTTCAAGCTTCAGCGCTTCAGCTCCGACTCGGAGCCTGAGGGCCTGATGCGAAAGACTCTGCTCGACAAGGATTGCACCTGATTAAAGTCAGTAAATTCTGGTAAATTTCAAATACTTAACACAGTTAGAACATGGACATTGGACTCCAATTATCAGGGATGCTCCAAACACCAATATTTGCTGCGATAGATCAAAATTGTTTCAACGGCCGGCTCATGATGTCACACTCATCAGCGCGATGGGAAAAATCATGTAGCGAGCCTATCTGCATCTTGAAGGTTCCAAGTCTGCTAAGCTGACACGTTCAGGGTTGCAACGTTAACGTTGAATATTGGATATGACGGGATGTGCTGGACAAAAACTTTGCCACACAGAAACAAAAAAATAAAATGTAAATTCATTTTTTCAAAACAACAAATCGAACAAATCAGTTTGGCAATCTTCTGATTTCGAAGTCCCTTTATTTGCATTTGACTGTATTTGGAAACCAACAGTCGCGTGTAGTGCTCTCCACCAGCTGTTGTCAGGCCATGGATGAACCTGAAGTCCTAGAGCAAATTCCATTACCTCTTGAGACTATACGACAAGGGTATAACGAGCTTGGACACCACACTCATGTTGTTCTCCGCACTCAGCTCGGTGATAGCGCAAGAATTAATGCAGCGAAGAGGGAATGCTTACGGTTTATTTGAACGGTAGAACAGGTGCTGTCACTAATTTCTGTAGCGATCATCAGCTGATACTGAGATGGGGGCAAATTCAATGAAGCATGCCAACGTGTTGCCAGCAAACAAGTTGCTTACCATTCAGACAAGCATACATGAGATGCTTAATGCCCTTGATGATGCCATTCATCTGTCAGCAGACCCTCCAGACCAAGACCCACCTCAACTCTCCTACACAGCTCATACAGGTTGACTGAGGAAGGCCGTGGATAGATATCGAACCGGAGCTCCTTGAAATTGCATTGAGCATGCAAATCGAGAGATATTCCAGTGCCTCAACTCCGCAAGACTCCCTCGGGATATTGCGAGAGTCGCAAGCCATACAGCCCACCGAGGAGTTGGAGACAATGGTCATACATAAGCTCTCCAGATATCTCCATGGCATCGGTCACCCAGACCATCCAGACTTACATAAGTTTATGGCTGAATCCGAGTGAAACAAAGACAAGGACGATCCCACTCTTCGTTGACGTCTCTTTATGAGATTTTGCAAGGGGCCGCAGCTGATGCCTCATGGGACATGCTGGGAGATAAAGGTGCGCCAGAAAGCCTACTTTTCCTTCTCTGTGCTCATTCCCGCCATACAAGATTTCATTCATCTGAGACCTTCCAGACACGAAAGCTCACTTTGTTCCGCAGGATGCATCTCCTGATTGGAAGGTTTGCAATATTCCCCCCAAGTGTCTGCTTACCGCTAACTAAGATCTCAACAGCCTGAGCCCTTGCTGCTGTTCGCACATATGTGCACGGGTGATGTTGAGGTTGCCCTGAATTCCACCCTCGTTGAGTACATCACTGACACCTTACCACCTGATGATGACGGAAGGCTAGTCACGCAGTTTAATGTTTGGATCCATTCAAACCTGATGTGATCCTGTGGCGGAGAAGATTTCACTGCTCTCTAGTGAATGTATGAGTGCCTCAGCATGCTTTTTTTAGATCCGCTTGTTCTCTTTACCTATGTTATACTAATGACTCGCATCATATCATCTTCATCCTGCAAAGACTCATATACAAAATCTCGCCTGTGTTCTTTATACTGATTTCTGTACCAAACCACTCTTCATTCAAGCTCTAATGGTACCTTTGTATCGTCTTATTACCCAGTATTGTACCTTAGCATCACCGTATTGTACCGTCGTAACAGTCTCAAATAACACTGCACTTTTGTCATTTGTTACCCTCCAGATATGATGACTTGCAGGACCAGTACAAACAAGTGTGATGGATATGTGCACAATATCATTAAAGTCAAACACATAAAGGTACTACAGGGTCTTCAGCACTCAATGATTGCCTAGGACAATATCTGCTAACACGTGTCGCATTTGCTTGTCATGGACAGCAAGACCTCAATGTGATTGTGGTGAAACTTTTTCGTCGTTGCGTTGCTCAAGTATGTTCGAAGCAATAACAGGATCCAATGCTATTCATCTCTGCGTCTACAGATCTTTGGACGCTTCTGACATTACTGCAGCTTAAGTTCCTTTGTTTTCTCCCGGTGTGGTTGATCAGCTACCATAAAGGCGGGACTGGTATTCAAAGTGGGATGCAAATATCCACATGGCGCAGTTTTAGCGATGAGACAGGTCCGTGGTTATTTTCAAGGTACAATTTGAATAACAATACCTTTTAGTGTTCTTGTGAGAGCTTGAAGAAATCGAATCGATGATGTCGTCGGTACTGCCGTAGCTGGAAGATGAAGGCATGGTGGTATGAGGAAGAAAGCTGCGCTGATAATGACGCACACTGTCTGTCACGTTGCTGTCGGAATTTGCCGGCGGACTTTGAAAAGTCACGTGATCTTGTTGAACCAAGTTTTTGAACTTCGTGTTCTTGTTCTTCAGTTAGTACCGTTGGGTGGCCCCGCTCACACCAGTCGCCGATACATGCATTACGTGTGGCTCTCCATCAGTGGGACACTTTTAGGAGCCTAGGCCCTAATCCACGACCGTGCGCTGTTAACTTGCGCATCTAGGTCCCTGAGCACCAGGGCACCCTGGGAACGCTCATTTTTTAAATCACTAACTTTACATTTACTATAGCTTTTACTACTACTTATGAGGTGCCAGCTGTGCTGTAAGTCAGCGCGCTAGCACCTGTGATCGAGCACCCACCCCCGTCAAGAACTCTCTGCATGCACGCTTGACTTCCCTTCGCAGTACAACCTTGCATGGTGCACTCTGGTATGTCTTTTCTTTTTTTTTGCTTGGTTCCTTCCCCCTCTCCCTGCAAAGTCCGGTATGGCCCGTTTTGCCCCGGGCTAAGTAGGGAGTATCATCTTCCCCTCCTCCATGCACGCCTTGGCCAGGCTAACGTCATCCGATACAGTGGCCAGAGCATTCATGCTCCCCTCAGAAACGGGGCGTGTTGCTGGCGTTAGTATTGGAATATCTGGCTTGCCACGAATATACTTCGATTGATTACCAATAAATAGGTATATCGGCCACAGCGAAGCATTTCCGAAGCTTGCTAAATGAGTCGAATCAGACCAGAGCATGATTGCAGCTATGACCATTTCTAGGTTACAGTCTGGTTCACGGGGCTGCGAGCTGAGCTTCTCTTGCTCTTGAAGCATGGCATCAGATGTATATAGCTCGGTAATAATCCGCTCTGGAGGTCCATCATCGTCTGGCTGCCAGAACAGTTTGTATGGTTTTGTATGGAAGGTTTTCGCTGCAACTTCCTGGTAAGCAGACTTGAGGACCTCTAATGGCTTGCAGTAATAGAGCCCGTCAACGTCGAATTCAGGTGCATTGAGGCAACATCAGTAATGAAGTCGGATATAATTTTGATAGTTTAAAATACATTTGAGACAGCTCGTCATTGTAGTAATCTTCTGAATAAATCCCAGCTTCCTCCATGCGCCTCGGCAAACGGAGTAAAGAATATCCCGTGCACAGTAAATGCAGGGCATTCGCGCTCGAGCTCGAACACAATCAGACTGCCATAAACTCAGGCAGTCTTGTCCTCTGCGTGAGATAAGAGTGAGCAGTTCCAGCGATATTCAAAGATACAAGTGGATACAACAATCAAGATTAAACGCCATTAAGCTTTGTTGCTCAGGTCGCCTCCAAGAGGCGTGCCCTCGCAGCTCAATGGCCCCTGGGTCCAAGTCACCTCCTAAAGGCGTGCTGGCCATGGAGAGAAGCAAAAATTGTAAATAAAATAAACAGACCCGGACTGACCTCGACTGCGTTCTTGAGACCGTGTGGGCGCAGCATTGGGCACTCGCCCCAAATCAAGACCGTATGTCAGAGAAACAACTGGAGACTCCATAGGAGTTTGCTTGGAGGTTGAGAGCATCAACGCAGGTGGCACGGGCACCACCGACGGCACAACGCGTGCTTGTGACGGCGAATACGACGAAGGTGAAGGTGGTCGAAGGCGGAGGTGGTAGCGGGCGGTCCGCGTCTGCAAGACTGTCACGAGTACCCTTAACGAACCATTATTCTTTCCTAAATCGCCCTAAGAATCCTATGAAGCGCCAACACCCAGCGCCTACGAATGAACCTAAGATACGAGTAAACCTTCCTACGGCAACTATTCCCCTTGCCAGATCAACCAACGTCTTTGAAGTAGTAGACTTGCCTACAGAAGAGGCTGATGATAAAGACGACGATGTATTCTATGAGTTACTAGATGAAGAAGAGTTCTATGACTGTGATTAAACTATGTTCGTTTCAATGTCACGTGACTTGATAAGATTAGATACTAGACTCAGATAAGATATGATTAGTAGTTACGATTAAGATAAGATAACATCACGTGATAGAGTCACGTGATCCTTCCATGACATTCTACGACCTTCTATGGTACGACTCCATTTCTATTTTATGATTGGCTAGTTAGTTAGTACTCAGATTCAGTCTCCGTCTCAATAGTAGTATATAGTTAGGACCGTTTGTAGTCAGTAGTTCTTTAGTTCAAACCTCTTGTATCTGCATTGCAGCAATCCAGGACGTACCTGCTATTATCCTTTCTTTGTTGTGATATCCTTTGTTTGAGTCCTAGTCTCTGCCCTTGCGTGAAAACGTTATAGGGGTTGTGACATTAGGTTTGAACTATAGGGGACTCCGACTCGTCTTACTCGTCTATCCTTTGAAACTTTGGCCTGCTAGATCAGCACGTTGAACTTTCAAACGATCATCATCATCTCTTGGTTACTTTGAACGTGTCATCCAGCATTACTGCCCGAGACATTTTCAAACTAACGCGTTACACATTTATCTTTGCCCGTCTTAACCGACGCGACCTTTTTCCCCATCACACCTTTTGCTTCATTTGAAGCGCCTTCTTAGTGTTACCTTTTCGTAGTTAGTAGACCTATACCAGGCCCCGCCTTATATTGCGGCCGCCAGTATACGGAGGAGGAGCAACCTTAGGTGCTTTATCCGCGACCTCAGTGCTGGCCCAAGACCCTGCCTGCTGAGCTCTACGAATACCTTTCATCTTTTACGATAGTTTCCTTCGTACGCACGTAGTTTCTCCAAGAGTATTTAGAACAGTTTTCTAGCTTAGCCAAGCGGATAAACTCGCAGAAACCGTACAGACTTGTAAGCTCCGGCTGGAAGAGTCCTGTTACCGTTTGCTTGTCTTTCACGGAAGCTTCCTAGTTCTGTCACTTGCGGAGAAGTAGATTTACATACTCCTTTGTAGTTAGTAATAAGGAAGCGTTAGTGGGGATATTACCAGAACCCCTTGACCCTGAGTAAGAAGGAAGATCCGATCAGATATCGGGGACCGCTCAGTTTTCCCTTTACGTACTACGTTTTCCCTTTCCCTTTTCACCATCATTCCTTTTCGGAAAGACCGTTACGACCAGTCTTTCACCTTCCTTATGACATTGTAAATCAGGTTCCAGAATACAGCTGGTACGATGTCTAAGAAGACGTACTCCTTTCGTGATTTCTGTGCCATGGATGAGGCTATGAATGGACCTAGAGAGTCCTTCACATGTTACAAATGTGGAAAGCCTAATCACATCGCAAGAAATTGCAGAACTCCGACTATCCCTACGTCTCCACAGAAAGAGACCTCCACATCGGACACTACACCACCGAAATGGTTCCAGGATTTCTTAGCTCAGGAAGAAGCAAGAAAGAAAGAATCAGTAGCGCCCAAATGGTTTAGAGACTTCGTAGAAACACCACGAGGCAAAGAATTCTTGGCTAAAGAAAGAGCCGAAAGAGCAACAATTGCCAAAAGGAAATCTGAGCTGCCAGAATGGTTTAAGAAGTGGGCTGCTACTGAGGACAAGAAGATCCGCATAGAACCAGAAGACAAATCAGGCAGTAGATTCTCGATTCTAGCTAGTTTTGCAGAAATCGAAGAAGTGCATATACGATCAAAATCAGAGCACTTCTACATTCCCATTACTTTAAAGGGAAAGAACAGATCTGTAGATTTGAAAGCACTTGTAGATTGTGGAGCATCTACACTCTTTATCAACGAGAAATTTGTCACAGAGAACAAAATCCGTTGTAGAAAACTCGCACGACCTATCCCGGTCAGAAACATTGATGGCTCGTTAAATGCCGCTGGATCAATGACACACTTCGCAGAATTAAGTCTGAAAGTAGGAAACCATGAAGAAGACAAAGCAGCATTCATGGTAACAGACCTCGGAAGTGATGATGTTATCATAGGCATAGATTGGCTACGCTATCATAATCCGGAGATAGATTGGAACGCAGGAAAGTTCGCACTTACACGTTGCCCGGTGAAGTGTGAAACGAAGAAGGAGAAAAGACTCCGAAACAGGGCTGAAAGGAAGGTACTACCAAAAGAAGACGGTGTACCTGGTCTAATTCCGATGGAGGAAGATGACGAAGAAGAAGCTCCGAAGAAGAGGGCGACGTGTGAAGAGGTAGAAGATGAAGAGAGTCCGGAAAGTTGGATTCGATACAAAGCCTCGGTTGCCACGGAGTTGAAGGTAGCAGATGACGCTACAAAAAAGAAGCAGACTATGGAAGAAATGGTTCCTAGCTGGCTTCATGAATACCTGGGAGTGTTCTCAGAAGAGGAGTCGAAGCGATTTCCTGAGAGGAAGAAGTGGGATCATGCGATAGATCTCAAGGATGAGAGTGATCTTCCACCGAATGCGAAACCCTATCCCTTGTCACCTAAAGAGATGGACACACTGAAAGATTGGCTGAAAGCAGAAACTGCACTGGGACGTATTAGAGATTCACAATCCCCAGTAGCCGCGCCTTTCTTCTTTGTGGCTAAAAAGGATGGAAAGTTGCGTCCAGTAATGGACTATAGAAAGCTCAATGAGAAGACGGTTAAAAATGCATATCCGCTACCGAGATCTCAAGATTTAATTGATGCTTTAACGGGCGCAACGATCTTTTCGAAGATGGATGTACGATGGGGGTACAACAACATTCGCATGAAGAAGGGAGATGAGTGGAAGGCGGCCTTCAAAACGCCGTTTGGTCACCATGAACCAACCGTAATGTACTTCGGTTTAACGAATTCCCCGGCCACGTTTCAAACTATGATGAACGAAATATTCAGAGATTTAATTGATGGAAAGACCTGTAGTGGTCTATATCGATGATATTCTTGTGTTCACAAATGGAAACCGGGAGCAACACCGAAGTGTCGTAAGAGAAGTACTCAAACGACTAAAGGAGAATGACCTGTTCTTGAAGCCTGAAAAATGTAGCTTCGAACAGTCTAAAGTCGAGTTCCTTGGATTGGTAGTGGAGAATGGCGAGATTTCCATGGACCCTGTGAAAGTAGAAGGAGTAATGAAATGGCCTATTCCCAAATGTGTGAAAGACATACAAGCATTTATGGGATTTGCCAACTTCTATCGAAGATTCATTTTGGGGTTCTCGGATATTGCCAGACCAATGAATGATTTGCTAAGAAAAGATGTCAAATGGGATTGGACGGAGAAACAACAGAAAGCCTTTAATGAATTAAAGAGGCAATTCACAGAAGCTCCGCTCCTAGTAATGCCTGACGTTGAGAAAAAGAAAAGAATAGAAACCGATGCTTCCGATTACGCATCTGGTGCAGTACTTTCTCAATTGATGGAAGATGGCCTTTGGCACCCAGTGGCATATTACTCGAAGTCAATGAACGATGCAGAAAGAAATTATGACATCCATGACAAAGAGTTACTTGCAATCATTCGAGCGTTGGAGGAATGGAGGCACTATGTGCAGGGAGCACCTCACCCAGTGGAGATCTGGACGGATCATAAGAATCTCAAGTATTTCATGACGAGTCAGAAGTTGACACGAAGGCAAGCCAGATGGAGTTTATTCCTGGCGGAGTATGAATTTACGCTCCAACATAAGCCCGGTGTTGTTAACGACAAAGCAGACCGTCTTTCTCGGAGATCAGACCACAGAGGGGGGGTAGAAAACGACAATTCTAACCGCGTTTTGCTGAAACCGGAGTTTTTCCAAGCAAAAGCTGCTAAAAGGGGACAAATTCTAGTGCAAGGAGAAGGAAATTTGCTTAAACGTATAAGGCAATGCACAGAAAGAGAACCCGAAGTAATGAAAGCATTAGAAACGCTAAAAGCAGCCCCGGTGCAATTACGCAGAGGAATTGAAGAATGGAATGTAGAGGATGGATTGGTGTTATTCCGAGGATTGGTTTACGTTCCAAATGATAGAGAAATCCGCAGAGAAATATTGGAGTTGTTTCACGACTCTCCACCTGCTGGACATCCTGGACGAGCCAAAACCTTAGAATTGATTTCCAGAAATTATTGGTGGCCTTCAATGACGAAGTATGTCCATGATTACGTAGATGGTTGCGATCGATGCAAACAGACAAAGGTTTTCCCAAAACGACCAACGGGACCTTTACAGCCAAATGAGATCCCAGAAGGACCTTGGCAGACGATCACATGTGACCTTATCGTGGATTTACCGAAGAGTGAAGGATTTGACAGTATATTCGTGGTCGTTGATCGATTCTCGAAACAAGCTCATTTCATTCCCACCGTAAAAGAAGTAGACTCGAAAGGAATTGCCGAGCTATTTTTGAAGAATGTATGGAAACATCATGGAACACCAAAGAAAGTGATTTCGGATAGAGGAACAAACTTCGTGTCTAAGTTCATGGGAGAAGTCTCGAAACGATTAGGTATAAAATGGTCAGCATCGACCTCCTATCATCCCAGAACAGATGGACAGACCGAACGCGTAAATCAAGAAGTCGAACAATATTTGCGCATGTTTGCATCCTACAGACAGAACGATTGGGTATCTTGGCTATCGATTGCAGAATTCTCACATAACAACGCGATCACCATAACTGGCCACAGCCCTTTCAAGGTTCTTTATGGATATAATCCCGATTTCACGATAACACCGAACTCCAACTCCCTTATTCCCGCCGCAGATGAGCGAATGAACCAGATGAAAGATGCACGTGATGATGCAGAAAACACTCTAAAGATGGTTAATGATCGAATGAAAAGATTCTATGACCGAGGAGTTGCAGACGCACCGCAGTATAAAAAGGGAGACAAGGTCTTCTTGGACGCAAAGAACATTAAACAACGTCGTCCAAATCAGAAGTTATCAGACCGACGTCTTGGGCCCTTTGAAATACTAGAGAAGACCGGCGAGGTGAACTACAAATTGAAATTACCACCATCGTATCAGATTCACCCGGTTTTCCACGAAGAACTGCTCACCCCATATCACGCATCCCAATTGGTTCCTCATCCACCTCCGAACCGACCACCTCCAGAACTTGTTGACGAAAAGGAAGAATTCGTCGTAGAAGGCATACTTGATAGCCGATTATTCCGAGGAAAGCTCCAATACCTAGTAAAATGGGAAGGATATCCGAAAGAAGAAGCATCATGGGAGCCAGAAGAGAACGTTAAGAATGCTCCAATTCCTGTAGCGGAGTTTCACCAGAAGAATCCCACGGCTGCCGCTTCGAAACGAATTAGGAATTCCTGTCCTTAACACCGACGATTTTCGAGCTTGGAGAGAAAAGAATATCCGACCTTCATTCATTCGCGATGACGCTCATCCTAGAGAGGGGGTAATGTCACGAGTACCCTTAACGAACCATTATTCTTTCCTAAATCGCCCTAAGAATCCTATGAAGCGCCAACACCCAGCGCCTACGAATGAACCTAAGATACGAGTAAACCTTCCTACGGCAACTATTCCCCTTGCCAGATCAACCAACGTCTTTGAAGTAGTAGACTTGCCCACAGAAGAGGCTGATGATAAAGACGACGATGTATTCTATGAGTTACTAGATGAAGAAGAGTTCTATGACTGTGATTAAACTATGTTCGTTTCAATGTCACGTGACTTGATAAGATTAGATACTAGACTCAGATAAGATATGATTAGTAGTTACGATTAAGATAAGATAACATCACGTGATAGAGTCACGTGATCCTTCCATGACATTCTACGACCTTCTATGGTACGACTCCATTTCTATTTTATGATTGGCTAGTTAGTTAGTACTCAGATTCAGTCTCCGTCTCAATAGTAGTATATAGTTAGGACCGTTTGTAGTCAGTAGTTCTTTAGTTCAAACCTCTTGTATCTGCATTGCAGCAATCCAGGACGTACCTGCTATTATCCTTTCTTTGTTGTGATATCCTTTGTTTGAGTCCTAGTCTCTGCCCTTGCGTGAAAACGTTATAGGGGTTGTGACAAAGACTCAGGAAGTATGGGCTTCACAGATATAACCAATAGCTTGCAAAGTGGCAATCTTTAGATGTTCTGGCAGTAAGTGGACTGGTTGGCGCTGCTAGAAGCAGGGTCACAAATGGTGATGCAGAAGGCGTTGCCACCCATGAAGCTGAGGCGCGTGAGAACGGGAACGGGAATTGAGACAACTTACTTGGTCCAGTCAATGACTTGCTGGTATGTGTTGTTGTCGCCGTTGTTGCTTGGGAACGTGTTAGAGTACATCAAGCCTCCAAGAGGGTTCCCACGCTGGATGAACGTTAATTCAACTCTAATTGAGTGAGGTGGAAGACTCACGAGATCAGCACCGTTCTCCTCCATAGTCTTGAGTGTTCATGTCAATCTGAGTCTGGTCAATGAAACCAGCTATCTGAATGTACTCAGATGTATGGAGCAATTGGACGCCCTGGAGGGCACCGTTGGGAATGAGACGAGTGCCGTGGCCAGGCTTGGTGCACCATGCAACCTCCTCCTGCTCGGTGTCGCCGATAGTGGAGTTGGGGGTGAAAGGTGCCCACAAGCAGAAGTCTGAAATATAATATTGTGATTATGAGCGATGAACGCGTGTTGTGTCAAGGAGAGATGGACCGTCAATGTGGTTCAAGTCAAAATTTACCTATAATAAAACATAAAATTAGTATAAAATAAATTTTGAGTGTTCCCAGGGCACCCTTTGGTGCTCAGGGACGCAGAAGCACAAGTTAACGGCGGACGGTCATGGATCCCTGTAAGTTGAGGGGTCCATGCGTAGTGCTCGTATCAGCGACTGGTATGAGTGGGCGCCCAATGGTACTAACTGGAGAAACAAAAAGACGAAGTTCAAAATTTCGTTGCGAATGTGATCACGTGACTTTTCAAAGCCCGGCATTTTCCGGTGGTGTATAACGCTTGATCTTTACAGACCATCTTCAAGGGCAACAACTTGATGATGCGAACTCATATTAGTCGGATGGGCATGAAACAAAAAGACGGTCGTTCAGCACTGCGGGAGCTCGACGCCAATGCCGCGATATAATCAAATTGCACAGACAACTATTAAGTACAATGGAAAGACTTGGACACTTTGACAGTATTCTACATGGGTTAATTAATGCTAGTACTACCTCCTTGACTTTCCATAGCATTCAGGATCAAAGAAAGAAGTTCTGTTTGCCTATCGATTGCTGCCTCAATCCCTCCTGCAACTTTCAGCAGTGCCTCAGCTACAGACAGACTTGGAGCTTCAAACTCAAATGCACGTGCCAACTTCCTCCGCTTCCATGGTGCTTCCTGGGCTGGCTCTGACGCCCCCCGCTGCATGTTCAAAATATCATGGCCAAAGTAGCGCTGAGGCTGTATACAGTCAGTTCAAGTTGTCAGTGGGTCAGGTTGAGTACAGAGTAGTATGACTTACCGTGACAGTCTGAGTGTGTTCTTCAACGAAGTCAGACGCGGAGTGCTTTCTCTTCTGCCGAGTCGGAGTAAGTAGTAGCTGATTCGCACACCGAGATTTCCAAACATCAATATCCTACAAATGAGTGTGATGAGAATAACTGTGTTTGATCTGATTACATACCAGTTTGCGTTTGGATGCCTCCGAGTCATTTTGAACCTTGTCCACAAAATCAGAGGCGTTGTCTAGTAGGTCTGTAGCTTCAGCCTGATAGCGCGGCAATTTATTGTATCGATAACATCCACAAGAATAGGTAGGGGCACCTTGCCCGTATCCTCCTCCCCTGTTGCAGTTCTCCAAGCCATGACTTGATGGAGTGCTGCCAGAGTGTGCCTCAGCTACGCATGCGTCAACAAAGTCTGAAAAGTGGGAATCCGAGAACGAGAACGACATCTTCATGGCTTCCTTTCTTGAAAGCAGATGTATTTGAATTGTATTCCCCGGACCTTACAGGGGCAAATCTCCATGAGGTATGGCTTGTGCCATGATTTTGCCTTTCAGAACTGGGAACATTCTGCGAACTTTGTCTCATTTTCAATACCACTGAAAAGTACCGTCAAATTTTTATTCAGGGTGGTGTCACTCCACATGCCGACACTTAGCTACTGTCATTTTTTTCATTTTTAAAATCCTGTTTATTGTCATGGTCATTCTCACATGTATCATCCAAACACAATGCAAACATCAATTGCTTGTTCCAGGAATTCCAGGCTATGGAATTCATGCTTCGAAGGCCATGACCTTCCAGTACCTCTAGAAGTGCACCCATGATGCAATGCTAAGCATAGACGTTGCGATCTGAAAATGCCTTGTGAGTATGAACTAGTGGGAGGCTATGAACATTGGTATACCTTCACTCCCACTAATAACAAAGTTGCCATCAATGTCACCAAAGCAGGATCAGATCAGTGCAAACTAGATCAGGAACAAAGACACTTACTCTCCAAGAGCAGGATTCAAGGGCCAGCATTGTTAGATTCGAGCCATTTCAACACAGCTAACGCCCGGGCCCGCTCTCACTCAAACCAGCAATTTGAAACTCCGAACCCCCAGCATTTTTTGAACTGTATGATGCAAATGCAGGAAGTTGCAAGTTCCAAACATTCTCATGCTGATGGGCCTTACTAAGTTATAACTCAAACAGACGGCATTTCTATCTGGAATCTTTGAAGCTTCGGAACCAACGTGGACAGGTGCGTAATCAGTAGTGTTCCGCATGCACATATCGATAATATTGTTGTCAACGGATCCAAATGGAATCTAACGTTAGTTGCAGCTAATTGCGCATGAGCCTGAAGAACCTTATTCAAGTCATAGGCGCAACTTGAACGTTCACGCCAAGTATGAGTTAGAATTTGTTAAGGCCACCAATGCCTACCTCCTCTTGGAATCACATACCACACTAACATAACCGCTTAGGTCATTGAACATGCCAGACACATCAATGTCGAATATCCAAGCCAAGTTTCCCATCAAAATCGGGCGAAAGAAACTGGCCAAATGTAAGGACGTGCTATTGACATATCACGTCACGCCTCCTCTCATGTTGACTCCCTATACCATGAGGCTTTAGTGATATGGCCCTATTCAGTGGTGTACACTATGTTCTTTCATCTTCAATACAAGCGGAATGGCGTAGGGGGCTTTCGGGCTTGCTGGATCTCCATGGTGCAACAAGCACACCACCGCATACCCATCTTATTGCGCTTGCTGGATCACACACTCAGAGTGAACACCAGGGATCTTTGCATGTGGTGTCAGGAATGTGGGTACAGCGGAGTGTAGTCCTTGGAAAACGTCAACTGTAAGCATCCTCCGCCTTTCACTGGTACGAAGGTGTTGATAGTCAGCGTGTTAGTGAGCGATACTATTCACCTGACCCAACAATGATTTTTTCAGGCATTGTCGCGTGCGCCACTGATGTGAGTGAGAACTGTTATTCATTGTAGCATATGACATTAATATTGATTACAAGCTCTCCCGATGGGACCTCGAAGTTCTCTCAGCCGGCATCACCTCATTAGGAGGGCAGTGGCGAACCTGCTCTTACCCGCGATGTAACCCATCTCTTTGCATTGCACGAACAGAGTGTTAAGGTACTTGCTCTCTTTGCTTCATTCATGGGTCTAATACCAATGGGACGAATTGTGTTATCCCTCGCTGTAGTATCAAACTGCAATGCATTTTGCGCCACATACCCACATGTCTGTCCTCACACCACATTGGTTTGATGATTCAGTTCAAGCTGGGTGTCATGTCCCTGAGAAGCCTTACTTATGGCCTGATCCTGAGGTCTTGTAACGTGCTGTGGGTTAGGATGGGTCACAATGATGTCACTACACAGGCAACTCAATATCCTGATTGATTTATCAGTATCTGTCATTGTAGAGGACTAGCTAGTAAAATACCAATATCGGGTTTACAATTCCGCCGCCCAATCAATGGTCAACCCCAGTAAGAACTGACTGTGCTTGAAACAGCCGGGGTGTGCCAGGATATGCTAATGCCCTCGTACTTGGTGTCGGCTTCCAGATGCTTTTAGTGTTTGGATATGCAAAGCTGAATCCATTTGTGAGTGCCTAGTTCCTCGTGCTCCTCACTCACTCACCTATCGATTGTCAGGTCATTCACACTTACCTTGGCTTGTGCTTGCGTTCTGCCCTGTCGCTTGCTTACCTCACCACAGTCCTCGCTCTCACCTCCCCACTGATGAAACATGGCGTTGTCCCTGCTCAAGAACAGCAAAAGCTGTCTATCCTCCGTATGTTCTGACATAAGCATTGCCTGTATATGCGACATCAGTCATCACACTTAGGAGAACACATTTCATAACTGCATAGAACACGGTGGCTTGGTGCTGTGCCTGCGTGTCACAGTTGAAGGCATGACTGGTGCTCAGTGGATATGAAGACAAGGAAGAGATTGTTGAGGGTGGAAGGCAGAGGCGTCACGTGCAAGGTATCCACTACAATGCTGCCGACAAGCCAGGGTCTCCTCGTGACAACTGCATCGTGCCAATGCCTGTTCGAGTGAGAGCATCTGCCATCTCCTGGACTTGAGTTCATTGCACTCCGAGTCTGATATCATTAATTGTATGTAGTATTACAACTTGACACTTCTTGATATAAATGATGCTAAACTACACCTAGTACAAACTGTGAATCACGTCCAGGATCAGGGGGACTGCAAATATGTACTATGATGACCGAAGAATTGTGAGTACTGTCGAGGTTTCTTGATATACATATTACTATACTACACCTTATACAGTAAACAGTACACCCTGTGAATTGTGTCAAGGATCTGGGGGACTTATATGCATGATGGAAGAATTGCGCTCTCCTGTCTCTCGAAGACGTCTACTCCAGCATGTAGATGTACTATGGCGAATAGTAGGGCTGCTGGTAACGAAGGTTTGCTTTCTACTAGACGGGCATCGAACAACGCTGCATTCTCACCTACTATTTCTAGCAGCTTTCCACATTATGGCCCAGAGCTAGCCCTCTGATATGAATGGCTGGCTTCATCGAGGTAACTGATGACATAGACGAAGAAGTCCATGACCATAAGGGGGCAGAGGCGGTGAAAAACGGTTAGGCATTCAGGTGAAATAATTTCCATATTGTCCACCGTCCTGACTCCCAGTGAAGTCAGTGGATGGAGAAACTTTTTAATCCATCCGCGTCGTGGCTCTGCCTTATCAAGTTTGGCCAGAAAATCATTGATGGAAGGATAAGAGACCTGGGGGTCAGTCTCAAGCTCCAAGTTGGTAAGTATAGATGACATGGAGTTTGTGTTTTGGGGGCTATACGCAGGCCTATAGCAGGGGTATCATTTATTCGTTCAAATGGTCTTCATTGAATTCAATGACGTTTTGACACTCGTTGTAAAAGCTTTCGATTCTGGTTTGCCTGCTAGCACATAATACCAAACAAAGATCAGGGTGTAAGTTTGGTTTAGAGTTCTCCAGGTAATTATCCTTCGGTTTCATGTCTCCACTTCTGATTTGGTTTAGAGTCCCCATCTCTCCATTTTATTCAAGTAATTGTTTTTTTCTTGCTCCACCTTTCAAGTTGACTGCAATGTTTTATGTAATCACCGTCGATATTAACTTGATTAGGCTTCAGGTTCATCTCAATCAAAATTGTGTTGATCGACAGAATCACCCCGGAGCAAACTAGTAACTGATAATCAATCAATTCAATCATATCACCCGTTCAATACGTCACAGCACACTGTCCATGTACAGGGCTGATATTTGAAGGGTGCCGGATCTTCGCAAACACACCTAGTACATGACGTTGTGTGGGGATTATTGGTACCATGCCAAGGATCCCCAAGATATTAGCTATTTTGAGGTCCGTG
The DNA here is from genome assembly GCA_016628065.1 of Suillus lakei. Lineage (NCBI taxonomy): Eukaryota > Fungi > Basidiomycota > Agaricomycetes > Boletales > Suillaceae > Suillus > Suillus lakei. The sequence goes on along the minus strand of JABBWA010000026.1, from coordinate 152,879 downwards.
ATTCATTTCCCCTACGTTTCCTCAGCTAAATTGACTGTCATTCCCACTTCCAAGTTCCCACTCGACATCCCCATCCACAAGCAATGGCATCGTTATCCCCATCTCCATCTCAATCAGACAACAATGATATTCATCCTTTAGTCGCTCTCAAAAGACGAATAGCTGCACTTGAGGAAGAAAATGCAGACCTCCGAGTCCGTGGGCTCCCTGGGAAGAAATGGTATGCCTAGCGTTTGAAAATGCGGTACAGCAAGTTGATAATGTAATCAAAGCAGCGAATCGGATGTATACTATGGTCGACCAATTCGAAGGCTTGTGTGCCTGACCGAGTGTGTTGAAGACCTGGCAGCAGAATTTGATAGGCGCATTGGACTGGGCGCTACCAATGAATCTGATGCCGATACAATGGACTCAAATGATCCAGAGTAAGTGCATTTTCATAAATCTTACTGGTTAATCCTCAGGTCGTGTTCCAGCGAAAATAGGCGGTATCGCTCCTTCAAGAAACTTATGATATGGTGTCCCTCAGCTCGTAAATTGCTACGGTCATCTGCCGAGCATGAAGTTCTTGCTTTTGCATACAGCAAGGTGAGATTCCCCAAAATAGTTCACCGACGAATCATCACTGTATCTTATGTCCAGCTGAATGAAAGCTCTGATGGGGCCAGAGGAGATGACTCTGCTGGTCTTAAGTGTGCTGTCGCTGATTGGCTAATGGAAGGTACTCCTGCACCAAATCCTGCCATTCACAAGCGAGACAAATCTGGCCGGGGTTTTTACCACAATGTGACGGGTAGACTCATGTGCCCAGTTGATTATGACTGGAGCAATCCCACATAAGGGCTATTTTATGAGCTGCACCAGGGCTAACTTATACCTTCAAAGTGTTCGAGCCTCCATTCGAGACTACCATCCTGATTTTCGCATCACCGCTTGGTCTTGGCCTTCATTCCTGTACAAGGATGGATGCTATGACCCCCAGAACCCTACGAAGGATCTGTTTAAAGGTGAGCTACTCGTAAAGGTAAGCTTAATATGCATAATGGAGGCTATACTGAAACCAGTCTACAGGCATTTAAACGTGTGTTCACCTCTCCGAGTTCCACAGACGAGGAACAACCTGTTGACTCGGTGGCTCGTTCCGCACCCAGAAGGAACAGCGGTGAGCGTCGCACTCGGCGTGACGTTTCAACACTACTCAATATGCGATCTATCCAACCTCGAGCCATAGCTTATGTATCTGTTCAGGTACAGACCTACTTAACTCACAGTATCTGCATGTTTTGCTGATTTGAGGGCTTAGCTAAGATTTGCATTGTCAAGCTCCGGATCATGGCGCATCATTGACGACGAATTCAACAACCAAGAGTTTTATGACAACATAGTTGACTATCTTGAGCTGCCTCCAACACCAGAAGCAGCGAAAGAAGTTGATGATCTCTTACTTTGGTGGAATCAGTGAGTAGGCTTAGCGTCCTTATGCCATCTTCCATGACACATTTGGGGTTTCATTTTCTAGAGGAGTTTTTGGGCGAAAATATGTTTCCGACTATCGCCCACAGCAGGCAAACCAGATGTCAGTTGCCATGACTTTGGCCAAACGACGTCGCCTCTAGCTTCATTGGGTTGGAACTTAGTCAGTAGTACTAAACTGGGAACTGTGTGTAACTTTATGTTGTACAATTTAAAAAAATTTCTGTCCACAATGTCACGCATTGTGAAGTGAGATCCAAGTAGTACAATCAGCGACGGCGCCGGCATTAAGGCACTCTCGTGCATAAACATTGAATGATAGATGATTTGTCCAAACACTATATTGTCGAGATGAGTGGTCCATTTTTATCACCCATCTAGTATCTAGCAGCCAACACAAATCTGACACCTGTGTGACTTCATGTAGCAAATTGTGTGCTGTGCTGCAGTATTGAATGTTGTATGTGCTTGCGTCAAGGACAGCATTGCAAGTGATCAGGGACACATCCGCCTGACTTGCAAGCTCTGATAGCGTGCATACTGTGCTGATACGTGTGGGCCACCAGATACATACCGACAATTCCGTCTCAAAGCACCTCATTTTTCAACGCAAGTCACATTAATATCTTAGAACTTTGGAATGACATACTGTGTCTGTTCCCGCCAATCCTGCAAGTGTTTGCCTACAACGTAGGTTAGTGAAAAGAGTATACAGCTTATGTCCTCCTCATCACAAATCTAACTTTTAGTTAAATGATCCTTGTCTGTATGCCAGATACTGTTTCTTGATGTTTGACTTCTGGTCACTCAGTGTGCAGATGTTGTACTGTGGTATATCCCTTGTGATTCATGTGCTTGCACACCATACTTAGCGTCCCGGCATATGTATGTAACCATTATGTAGATTAGCTACAAAGGCTACGTGTTTAAGGGCATGTATGATGTCCAATACTAGCCAGCTAATTACATTCTGCATATTTCGGTTGCTGTTGCTTAACATCTGACTTCCGGTTGTGTACTTCTAAGGAAGTGTATTGCGCGACAAGGATGATAATTTCTTCGCTTACACGCCGTACTTGGTAGTCCAATGAATATGTATGATTATTATGTACATTGGCCAAGGAGGCTAGGTGTTTAAACGCAGATATGACATCATCTAACCACTTGCCATATTTTACCAGATTGCAGGTATTATGACCATTATAATGCCCATATAACGGTTGGTAGCGCATCTTGGTTTTCAGTGATGTGATTCCGTCTGGATTGTGGCCTTTTCCGAAGACAGCCAGCTCATCGCCACTGGTTGCGATGACAAACTCACTCGCACATGGACAGTCCCTCAGAGCGATTCAGAGAGGGAGTCCAAGCAGGCGAGCCTATTGTTCCGCTATGCTATCATTGCTTCATGCTGACCTGTCATGCAGTCCGCACACAAGCTCCATGAAGTACGCTTTTCCAGTCGTCTTTTGCAGTGACCCTGACTTCACTCATCCAGGAGACCATCCCAGGCCAAAAGCCAAAACGTGCTGAAATCCCGTCTGGGTTCTTTCATGATGTCAGTCCCTATGATACAGCAGATTTAATGCCTGTCTGACTATGCCTCCAGTTTGATACGCGGTCCACACATCGACGCAACAGTCGCACCGCTCCCACCACCTCGCAGGGTCATGCTGAAAGCTCCCGGGTCAAGAAAATCGTGGACTATCTCTTATTTCGCTCCTCCGCTCCTCAGGGTCATGCTCCCCGCCCCCGTGGGACCCTTGTAGACGTCTTCGCAACTCGTGGGAAATATGTAATTCTTCCTGACCTTTCGGCATCCAACTTGTTGATGACATTTTCCCACAGCGCACCGCTAATGCCATCAGCGGGAAAAGGCATTTGGCGCAGCCACCACGTCCTCCTCGCCAGAAAGCCCACATTTCTAACGCTGGGGCTTCCAACAGCAGCGCGCAACCAGGGGAAATGTCCAATGTGATCAGTGGAGCCACCCCAGTAGCCTTGCAGACCACGAATACCGGTACTTCTGCTGCAACCAACAGACCCCCTTCCCCGCTCGATGTCGAACATGTTCCGGAGACTAGCTGCTTTGTGACCCTCGCCAGGTGCTTCCCGCGTCTCCCACATATTCGTCAAAGAAGTCCTACTACCTCCCGTACCCACTAGGCGCCTCTTCCTTTCGAGACTAATTCCCTTCGATTCGTTTCCTCTCGATTCGTTATTTTCGCATGCATTCATGCATGGTTCTGGAGCTTCTTACCTGAAGGCCTCAGAAGGGAAGACGTCAACAACGTCAGACGCGTTCCGACTTCCAGATATGCTTATTGCTCTCCCGCTGATATGTAAATTTACATTTAATATTCTTTTCTGCTTCTTGACTTGAGGCAACGTATGGTAAGCTACCATTGAGCCAAGACACGTCTTCGGAGAGGGATTCATACTATCTATTCAGGAATTTCAGTCTATTCCATATACCCGCATGTTGGCTTCATCGCGATGACCACGTTTGTGCTGTGCGAACTGGCTGCGCCCCCCGGGAACGAGAAACTGGTTCCTAGAAAAGCGCCAAGCCTTACGATGCGACACAACTCACTGTAAATGTAAACGTATCCTCGCATTTGACAACAGCCTCCCACATTGTGGTTGCACGACTGCACTTCTCCAGTTCTCCAGCAAACCATAGGATTCTGCGTGCTCATTCACGGCGTCATGGGTATTCAAAATCTACTCCTTATTCTTTAGAGCCGAGAAAAACGTTTTGGAAGATGGATGGGTTTGTACCGGTGTCTCTTGATCCACAAGACGGCATCGGGTATCTTCCTGTCTCTAGAAGTGGCATTAAAGTTCATATGTTTGCAGTTCAAATGCTCTATATTGTTTATCCGCCGATCCTGTTATCCTGCCTATGATTTTCTCTCCCTGAAGTCTCCCTGAAGTCCGTCAGCCGCAACCATCCTGATAGATCGGCCAAGTGCTCCTCCAAAACACGACTTCCAAGATATTGAAGGCAGGGCCGCCTTCCTATTCAATGCCAGTGTCAGACCTATTATTTGAGATCCCCCTTGACACATCCCATATAACCTCGCACAAGTCATGCGTTTCTCATTCCTCCTCGCTGTTGTCGCCGCCCTTGACACCATCTATATCTGTCAGTGCGGCGTGCGTGGGTCTCAACAAGGTTTGCGGCCCGAAGCACCGTGTCCAACCTCTCATGCTGCCCAGGCTTTCATTGTAAGGTGGGGGTGAGGTATGGGTCGTTCGCTTTGCATCCAGAATTCAACCCCATCACTCACCCTTTGCGCCCTGTACCGGTAGATTGCCGGACCCTTTTACTGCCATTAACCCTCTCCCGATGAGCTTGGCAGACTGAGCATGTGAGAACAGTGAGTCGTGTTTCTGTTTTCGCATTGGTAAAGTGACTGATCGCACCATATGCAGTTCGTTGCGGAGTTGATCAATATGCTTACTTCTCGACAAATTTCCCGGCTGCCTCGACCAGACTTTTGAATAAAGTTACTGTGGCATTTATAACAGACACTCATGTTATTGGCGTATGTTTTTTGCATGAATGTACAAGAAACCGGTGTATCCATCTGTCACCGAACTGTATGTACTTGAAGATCGTTCAGAAGGAAGGAGCTAGTGTTAAGGACGACTTCGTCATTCTGCCAGATACTGAACAACTTGATCAGCATGAATAAATAAAGGATTTTCCTCATACTCTCGGCACTGATTTATTATGATTTTACTCTCACTAACATTTCCATTCATTGATCCCGTGGACTTCGGTTTTTACTTTGCAGCCCTCGGCGCTGTTTGTTTCGTGATAATCATGACAAGAACGCAGTGCTTTGGTGAACGTTGAACGGTACCGATGTCGCTGGCATGTCGCGGAGTAAGAGTACTGACCGGAAATGTCTCACGCCCATCAGTGTAGTGCTATCGTCGTTCCATGCCGAGATTTGATATATCTTCATGGCCCATCCACTGGCAATGGTTTTCGACCGCCACTGACCTTGAAGCATCATCCCAAGTGCCCACCCCGTCAACTGGGCAGGAAATACCTCAGGCTGAAACAACGTTCAAGGGTCATGAAAGCTGGATACAGGACGTAGCTTTCATTCCTGGCAGTCGTCTCTTCGTTACATGCTCTGGCGACAACAGTCTTCGGGTGTGGGATGTGGACACGGGGCAACAAGTGGGGAATCCCTTGTTGGGCCACGATTGTGAAGTCCGGACGGTTGCAGCATCCCCAGATGGGCGGTGGATTGTGAGTGGAGCGTCTAACGGAAGCATTTCTATCTGGGAGGTTGGGACAAGGAAGAGGGTGCTAATCTTGCACTGGGGTGGATATCTTGTTGAGAGTGTCGTATTTGCACCAGACAGCGAGACATTTGCAAGTGCATCAATATGGGACAAGTCGGTATGCGTATGGAAGAGGGAGACAGGCAAAAGAGTCCTCGGACCACTCCGAGTGGGCAGCAAGGCATACTCGGTGACCTACTCGCCAGATGGGAGGAAACTAGCAACAGGGACCGAGAAACATATCATCGTTTGGAATTCAGCAAGTGGAGGAGAGATGCTGAAGATAGAACAACGGGCATGGCGAGTCGCCTTCACTCCAGATGGTCTCCGTCTCGTCAGTGCAAGCTTCAAAGACGTCCGAATCTCGGATGCTGCTACCGGAGACATCATCAAACGGTTTGACGCGCATACGCAAATCATTTTGTCGCTAGTCGTCGCTCCCAATGGCACCAAATTCGCCACCACCTCATATGACAAGACGGCACGGTTCTTTGACCTGAACACATTCAAACCTATTGGCGAGCCATTCGAGCACCCTGATGTCGTCTGGAGTGTAGCCTTTTCCGAGGACAGCCAGCTCATCGCGACTGGCTGTTGGGACAGTCTTGTTCGTACGTGGGCAGTTCTTCAGAGCGAGTCAGAGAAGGACTCGGCCCCAGACTTAAACGTGAATCCTGACTTTCACCCCTCACCGCTCCTGCTGATCGAAACTACAACAAGATTCAACTGGCGACCATCACATTCTTCCCACCTGTCGAGGATGCTCACGAGACGCGTCAGCGCGAAGGTGCCTAGAGCAGTCTCACGCATGAAACTGATGCGTTGAAAGCAAAGCGTCATCGGTGAGCTACTAGGGGCGACTCGAAGGAGTTGATAGCTGATACATTCCAACAGCAAGCAAGAAAGAAAGAATTGGGCTGAAGTGTCGACTGGGAAAGATCTGGAGTAGTAGTAACTTGTTCAACAGGAAGACAATATTGTAGAAGCGAACGATCGGAGAACACGAAGAGAAGACTCGGAAGATGCATGAGTATGTGTATGTATGTACGCACAAAAGCTTGGGATGTAACTAGACACACATTACTTCGCATCTTTTGCGGGCCCTAGTGCAATGGAGCAATGGATTCTGTACTTCAAGGTGACGTTGGTGTAACAAGCATTATTACCACTTGCATATATACAAGATAATATACGCTGGGGCAATGATACCGCCCACAAAACACGTCGTAACGAACTCTGTTTGCCATTTATTGCTAGCTTGGCTAGCAAACGGCAGTTGTCGCTGACGAATTCTGTTCTGCCAGAGGTAACAGCCTTACCACGTGCGTGCTGAGGATATCTTCTCTGATATCAGGTCTTTTACATACCAGTCTGCCCAAATCCTAAGTATTGGTCCAGCGAGGATCAGGTCTAGAATTCTGACTGGACCAATACCTAGGATTCGTGAACAGACAACCTACGGTCCGTATCATACTAGATGCCTTCCATGTCCTCTTTCCCGGAAGGCCGCACTTCCAACTAGAATGAGACGAGTCTAGGTACATAAATCAGGAAGAGATTACCAAGAGTACGAGCTATGAGATACTCACCTCAGCACAAAGAGTACGTAAGAGTCAGTGTAAGTCTTACATCACGTGATTGACGCGTCTCGACGCGCTGGCCTGTGGACCTTGTTCCATCAATCCACCTCCGTATTTATCATCCAACTTGTCATATCAGAACGGTTTTAAAACTTTGCACTCCTTCATCCACAGCCAACCACTCCTTGAAAATCAATCAGTCATAATTTCACAAGACTAACATGCTTGCCTTGGTTACCCCGACAGCCCTCGCGCTAGCTTCTCCTGTCACCCTCAAGAATCCTCCATCTTTGCTTCAAATAAGCCAGTCTCTTCCATCTCAATATTTCGCATCAGCATGGTCCCCCGATAACTCATCTCTCTATCTTGCCTCACCCTTTAGCATCGATTGCTTCATAATCTCGCAAAGTCGATTGGACGAGGCCATATACGTGCAATCCAAGGAGGAAGGAGAAATCACTGCTATGGTCGTCACTCCGTTGGGCAACGTAGTATTGGGCGTCGGGAGGAAGGTGATAGTGCTGGAATGTGAAACCGGATCGGTAAAAGTGCTCAAGACGTTCGAATCCCATGGCGCGGCAGTCATTGGGCTGGCTGTATCAAACGACAGTACACTCATTGCTTCTGCCTCTTCAAAGGGCGTTCATATTCACGATTTACTCGTTCCTGCCAAACATACATCTCTCCCCCTCCCCACAAGTGCTTCAAGGTCTGTGAGCACCATGACATTCCATTCACATGTTCGTACCCGCCTGCTACTTGGTTTCGGGCGTGATATGCTGGTCTACGACGTGGCGAAGCCTTCCGCTACTGTGAAACCCATTAGCATTGGACAAGATGTAGTGGGCATTGCGTGTAGCCCGTTTAGCAAGACGCTTGTTGCTGTTGCAAGTACAGATAGCGTCAGTCTTGTTGACTTGGACAAGGATAAGGGGTGCGTACACATATATTTCATTTCATTACGCACTGACTCCCGTGCATAGGTTATTCAAGACAGTCTTGTCCCCGCAGCCCATCACCTCGATCACATTTACACCCGAGGGTGCAGCTATCTACCTCGGGATGCGAGATGGTCTGAGGATTCTCAACCTTAGAGAACTGGACAAGGAGATGAAGAGAGTTTCTGTAGGCGAGACTGGACAAGGAGTAGTATGTTTCGCTGTTCAGGTACGTATCTTTACCACACCATTCGATATACCCCCTAGTGTTCCCAATCTGACGAGAAAAACAGAAAAGACTAAAAACCTCTGCGTCTGCCGTTAAACCAAGTGTTTCCAATCCATCAGCAACCTCCTCTCCTGCACGTGCTCGCGCCAAAGCAGCTTCAAACGCTCGTTCTCCCCTCCGACCTGTTATAGCTGCAGTACCAAGAAAGAATGGGATGTCATCAATCAAGGCAGCCATCGGAGGGACACCTAAGAAGCAGGATGCTCTAGAGTCCAGTACGCCGACTAGGCGTGTCTCAAACCGAGGTGCTTTCTCGCCATTAAGGAATCCCATATCACCGCGTGGTGGCAGAGGCACCGACAGTTCTGGTGGGTTATCTCTTATGCAATACCCATGTGGAGAGCGCTAACATGCATCTCAAAAAATAGCAACTGGCGTGCTGCGTACTAGGGTGTCTACATCACGTGAAAACATCTTTGATGATGCAAGTGACACCCCAATGCGACCGAGCGCACGCGCCGCATCTTCCCAAAAGTCAGGGCTTATGGGTCTTCATGCGGACCCTGGCGAGTCGATCTCTGCTAGACTGGCTTCTTTGCGCACAGAGAAAACGAGGGTAACGAGGGTTGCTTCAGGATCGTCTGCCCGTTCTGAGATTACAAGGACCTCGTCGAACTCGGGTGTTAGCACGAAAACTAGAGGGTCTTCGTCAAAGCGCGTCTCGTCGACAATATCGGTCTCTTCATCGAAAACAAGGGATACCGCTCGCTCAAAGACGCCTACCAATGAGGACGAGGATGTGTGCACGGACTTCTCGTCTTCGGATTTGCCGATAGACTCCGTAACACCCGTGTCGGACGCGAAGAGACAGTCGGCAGGAACAACTGTCGAAGCACAGAACCTCAGGGTAAGAACAAGTCCAAGAAGGACGAGGACAGAGACGGGGAGCACAGGCCTCGGTGTCATTGGTACCGCAAAGTCCAAGGCAAGCAAGAATAAAGGGAAAGAGAAAGAGGTCACTGCGGACGATGCTGACAAGTATGAGCTAGACGCCGTGGAAGAAGATGAAGAAGATGCACAAATGGTCCGTGAGCGCGAGCTCTTGATGCAAGTCTCCCCTCGCCGCTCCACGGCACAGACCTGGGTTCCATCACCACTCCGGCGAACCTCAGGCACCTTCCCTATGCAATCCGGTGCCAGCGGTGCGTACGAGCTCTTCCGGGGGCTCATTGCGGACATGCAGGCCAAGAACCACGCAGATATGAAAGCGCTCCATGTTGACATGCTGCGAATGGGGCGGGGGTTGCGGCAGGAGATAGAGGAGTGGGGCGGGGAGGTGAGAAAGTTGAGGGAGGAGAATGAGAGGTTGCGGGAAGAAAACGATAGGCTGAGGAGAGGATACTGAGACTTGATGTACTGTCGCTCAAGTTCTTTTTCGGGAGATGGACCGGTGTATTGGTGTGTATGATTTCGACATGTGTAGCCAGTAGCGTGTTGTATGGTCCTTTCCAGTGCCCCTTCTCTCCAATCCACTGAACAATTTGGAGTGTTCCAATCAGGTTCTGTAAGGTCTGGAAGAACCAATTGACGGCGTATGATGCGCCATAAGATCTAGCGCGTGATGGCGAAAAGGACACCAGATTTACACGACCAATGAATTTCAGTGGCTGCCTACATACTACATTAAGCAGAAGCCTGTTAACTCCCCATTCCCTTGAAACATGGCCCCAACAACCAAAACCTCACAACACAGAGCTTCACTGAGTAAACCATTCGCCAACTTGAACCGTTGTCTCGCTGTTCATTTAGATGGGACAAAATCTCCAAAGCTGCGTGGGGTCCTCGTCATCAACGGGCTCGAGCTGTACCTGCAAATACGAAGTGTGAGTACTTGTATCACGACACGTGGCGAGCGCATACCGGAGTATAATCCATGCGCTGGAGAAGGGCACAGGCAAATTCTCCATCAGGGGTTTGAATCCTGCGCGCACACGAGTGACTTGTACAACAGTGGAATGCAGCCTTCAGCCCAATTACTTACGAGTATTGTCCAATAATGTTGGTAGGACAAAGCAACCAATCTGCGACCCCGGGGGCACCGACAACATGTTCGCCCTGGCATATTCGATGTCAAACAACACTTCAGCGTAAACCTTCACTACTTACTATGCTCGGCGTTTCCTCCTTTGGTTGGGCATATGTGCCGGTTTTGACGTTGATCAATCTGACGATCTTGCCCTTGAACTCCGGGAGCGGATCACCCACCACTTGCAATGTCCACTGTGGCAATTGTTAGCGTGCGTCCTCTGAGCTAAGAAATTGACATTAACGAAGATTTGTGTCTGGTAACTCTTGAACTTCGCGTCGCGGCGACCGACGATAGGGAGGACTGGGTTGTGGCCTCCAACTTGTAAGTCAAATACCTGATTCGAGTTATAATGGACGTTGCAGATCTTGTAATTGCCGGTAAGCGGGACAGACATGGTAAGATGAGCTACGAGCCTGCCACTTGGATTAAATGTGATTGACGGTTGGTTCTAACAAGGCGATCACAAAACAGATGATTCTTATATCCTTCGAAGCAGGAGATCGCCTCGGAAGGATGGCGTTGATCGATGTCAAAGCATCCGAGCTTCTAGGATACGTTTGTCTTGACGTGAGGTATTTGGGCGCAGATACAGAAAATATGGGACCGGCACATCCGGCGAAAAGAAAGCCTTTGGCGGTGAGCCAACAGCTAACGTGCACCATCCTTCCGAGACGTAAGGAACAGGCACTGCTTTCTTTTGGTACACGAACCAAGAAGGATCTGTGGTTGGGGGTCCAGAGTGGCAGAAATGAAAAGTAGTAGTCCCCATGGAGTCTGAGCGGAGGTCTACCTTGATCCAGAAAAGTCGAAATTCCATGATCAGATGTGCCCCGTGGAAAATGCATCAAACCGAAAACAAGTTTGAAGGATGCAGTACGGGCGGACAAAACGTTTTACTAAGTAGTTGTCAGATGTCATAGCACACCACGTTGCTGAGTCCGGGGTGACTGTTGACAACGTTGAAAGTCCCCGATTCTTACGATGTGGTAGTCTCGTTCCCGACCTTCAAATAGTAGGTCACGACAATAAACATGCATTTGACTCGGAATCAGACTCGGACGTCGGAGTTTTGGGAACGGGAGTCGCGCTGAATATCTGGTGCTTTCCGGGTCGTAGTGAAAGGTCAACCGCATCAACAGGCGTCGGCATGCATGGCAAATACCTGGAGCTGTAAACATAGTCACGGTTTACTACGGCCGCTTTGAACGTAGCATGAAGGACTCGAACATTAGACCTTCCTAACTTGGTAACTAAGGCAAATGAAACCCACGTGATCGCGATACGCCTGCGAGACAACACGTTCGCATCAAGATCAACCCCGACAATGAGCCCAAGCTCACCAAACGCGGTCTCGATCAGTACGCTCATATTTTCTGGTGGCGAAGTTGGAAGCGACTACCCATACGAAACCCAAACGTGCGAAGGCAAGCGCCTGGCAGAGTTCCCTAACTTGAACTACGATCAGGAGACAGGAGATGCATTTGAAAAGAAGCAAAATGTATATGTCCAAGTTTTTGAAGGTGTGTCGTGTGTCAAAACCGTGTTATAAAGCATGTTGAGGACACGTACACTCAGACATGCTCAGGACTTTGGTAGAGACTGAGGGACATCTATTCGACCTATCAGAACTCGATTACTTCCAGAGATACGACAGACTTTCGCGTGTGTTTACTTTTCATAACCTTCCGAGCTAAACTCAGTGATACATAGCAAGCGCAAAGTTTCTTTTGACGAAGCTTCTCCTGCGAAAATTCAATGCATGGCACCGTCTAGACTCGCTCAAATATGAAGCTGAAATAGGGAGCAAAGAAGGGCTTATTCAAGCTATCGACGAGATATGCTTTGTACCAGGTCAAGTGAAAGTGGACGCCATAGACGAAGGGGGCGTCAAGGTGGACATTGGGGGGAGGGAAATAATAGACCTCACGGATGATGTCTACCCACCACCTTCCCTGCCTTCACACATTCTACAACCTCAGGAAATACCTACACCGCACTTGTATCAACCCGCACTACCCACGTCCTCCACTATCAAGACTGAGGAAGTCCCAATACATTTAAATGCAACGCTCTCTGCTGCAAACGCTATTGCTGGTCCCTCTTCTATAAAACTCGAAGACTTTCCTCAGATGACTGACACCAAGCTTGCCAACCGTGTTGATACGCTCCCAGAGCCCGCAGGCACCCTAGCAGAGGACGAGTCTCAAATGGACCTTCCTGCCCTCCTTGAGTGCCTCAGAGTCGACGAGTTGCGTTGCATCGCGAAGCAGATGCGTGTCAAGCCTGGTTCAAAAGTGCGTCCTCGTAGTTCCTGTCACATTTAGTCCTGATCTTTTGATCTCCAAATACAGCCCGATATGATACACGCCCTTCTAAGAGGGTCCTGTACACAGTCAACATTAGTATCATCATTCGCCTGTGCTACGACAACGTCCAATATTCGATCGACATCCAAAGTTTCTAGAACGGTCACATCATCAGCAACTATCTTCCGACAAACTACCCTCCCTTTCGGTCACGAGACAGCCCAGAAACGACTGCGCGATATTGTTCTCTATACACTCGGCAAGTGTGTACGTGTACACGAGAGCTTTCACCGGTTCGTGAGGCGGGCAAACATAATTTATTTCAGGCTGTGCGTCTCCTCTTCTCCCTCTGCACTTTCTTGTGCCTTTTCGTTTAGTTTCTTTATACCACAATCTAACTCATAACGTAGGACCCAACCCTCCCAGAGTCTTCTCCTGCCCGCCCTGCTCTCGCGGTTTAAGAAGCGCTCCTATGCAAGCATAGCATCCACACGTACGAAGGATATCTGGTCTACACGCGATGCCCTTCTCGCTTACGAACAAGCGCTTGAGCAAGAAGAAATTGTAGATGCCTTGTTTACCGGGAACTTTGCAGCTGTGGGAGCCGAGAGGGAATTCAAGACTCCAGCCGCAGATGGACCTCGATTCAAGACGCCAGTAACACCCAGTGCTGCACCTGGAGCACTGCAAACACCAATGTCCACGAAGACTGTGCAGACTCCGGTGTCAAACGCCTTTGCAACGCCTGCTTCAAATGGCAAGTCCAAGCCGCAATTCAGATCTGGTGTGTCTGTCATGACTGAGAAATCAGACTCTGTGCGTGTGCGTGGAGCGCGACTAGTAAAGGAGGTCTTCGAGGAGGTGTACCCGCACTGGCAGGCTCTGGTGAAGATGAAGAGTGAAGGTGGTCTTGAGGGGAAAGAGAGGGGGTATGGGTTGGAGAGGTTTGAGAGCGGTATGTTTGTTCCATCCACTACATTTGCCCACTTGCTTGACGTATTTTGTAGGGCACGTCCTAACTCGCATCATTTGTAAAGGCACGCATGCGCTTGGTATTCTTGGGGAATACGAATATGAGCTCAGAGTTCTCGAGTCCCTGCTCGCGCAGAAGCGGTGGCGTCGCGGACGACGGGGGAGGTGGCACGAGCGCCGGGCGCTGATCCTAGAGAGATATATAATGAGAGATGAAGACGCGCTCTCGGCTTGTCTCGATGCTCTACAAGACGATGATACACATATTGGTGGGCCGGGATCTGGAAGCTAGCTGTTACATCCTGACTGATCACTGGATAGTCTTTCGTCCTAAACTTGACCGCCGCTTGACAGCCCTTGAGAAAAAGGTCAAAGTCGACCCTGCGGATCGGCATACGAGCGAATGGAACCTCCAACCCCCCTGTTACGGTCTCCGTTGAAGGAGTACGTGTGCGCCACCGTGCAGCGAGCTTAAAACTTGACCGTACTGGACGGAACATAAATGACAATGCCAACCCAAAAGCCTCTGATACTCAGGCAGGAGACATCACTAAATTTTTATCGCCAAAAAAACCTGGTGCCACAAAAGTGGATGCAACGCCTGTCTCGATCAAAGTTGAGAAGGTGAGTTTTGTGTTCTTGATGAGAAACTAGAATTGACCTGTTCTTAGACCAGGGAAAGGAAAGAGGAGAAAGGAAAGTCCATCTGGGTTGGGCGAGATAACCGAGAAGTGAATGTCGAGACACTCGCACTACAATGGTACGAGGATCAGGGGTTCAAAGGGTATGTCTATCTCTCTCGCCTTTCTTACCTTCCACCTTCATGAATACTCGATTTTACAGCATATACTCCGAAACTAGAATCATCACGACCCTATTTGGTATCCTCTTCTGGGATGTCATCTTCCTCCCCATCCCTGGTGCCTTCGAGACCCCTTTCCAGACGGCACCGTTGGACATTGCGGAAGACGCATTTTATCATGCTCGACGAGATCCCATCGAAACAAGGCTCAAGGAACTCGAGGATGGACGAGGAGAGGAAATTGTGAACCGAGTGGAAGGAGAGCATAGAGCACGCAAGACATGGTGCGTAGGTGTAGATTGGGAATTAGTAGAGGAAGGGGAGATCGTAGAGATAGTTCGTGTGAGTGCAAAGTTCGTTCTAAGTAGGCTGGTAACTGATGCAGTTGTAGTGTCTTGGCGGGAGAGCGCTGTCTGTGATATGCCAGCTTCTTTGTGAAGACTACGCTGGGCGGCGCTCCGGCGGGCCAGATCTCTTTGTGTGGAATGCGGATACAGGAAAGTGCAAGTTCGTCGAGGTCAAGGGCCCAGGTGACAGTCTTCAGGAAAATCAAAAGGTCGTTGTCAGCGAGCATCTGTACACGTGTCTCATCTAACTTTCATAAACGCTACAGCTATGGATCGACGTCCTTCTCCGGGCCGAAACAGCGGTGGAGTTGTGTTCAGTTCACGAACAGGGCAAAGGGGATGAGTACAAGACAGGGAAGAAAGGGAAGTCAAAGGGAAGCACGAAGAAACGGCGAGGCAAGGCCAAGGATACTGTCGAATCCGACTCCGAAGAGGAGGAGGTGCAGCGCATGTGCGAATCTGAGGATGACGCTGATGCTCTGCCCGTTGCATCGATCCCCGCACGCATGGACGACGTCCAAGACGAAGGAACTTCTTCTAGACCCTCTACTCGCTCACGATCCTCCGCATACACTCCAACACCGAATTGTATGCCTGCAGCCGCTATCATCGGACCATCAACTCCCCCACGTTCGCCCAAGAAGCGCAAGCTCGTCGCTGAAGTCGTTATTTCCACCCCTAGCCCCAGGAAGAAGATTAAGATCTCGCAGCACAGCGACAGCCCCGAAGTTTGAAAGACCTATGCTATGATCCATTGCTTTTACTTTTTTGCTTTATCTTTATTGTTTCATTTACAATCAGTGTATAATGTATTAGCAATTCTGAGATCCTTTCATCAGATGCGTCGTCGTCGAGATGTGACTAGTAGATAACCCGATATAATAAATAGGTGGGAGAGGAATACAGTGAGTATGACCATACATATGGAGTGGGGAATCACGGGGTGATGAGCAGCACAATGCGATGAATGATTGATAAAATATAAAAAAGTAAATCATGGCACGCAAACCAAAAAACACCATCAATCATCCTTCTTGATAGTAGGTGACCTTTTGCGACGGAGAGAGGAGAATAACCGTATGCTCCGCTTCGGCGAGCTCTGCCGTAGTGAAGGGAGGTTGCGACTACTCTGTCTCCGCTCTGACAAATTGGTCTGCATGCGTCGCATTGCAACGCCACCTTCTTCCGTCGCAAAGTCAAATCCGCGGTATACAGAGCGTATACCAGTGGACATGTCCGTTCGGCTCGCACAGCGCGGATCTTGCGTTCTCCGTAAATCCAACGATAGATTATCAACGCTGGAACAAGCCATCGATGTTCTTGACATACGTGAGGACGGACGCCGTCTTGAAGATGCATACGGCCTGGAGCGCATTGCTTCACTTCGCAGCGTCGCCATGTCAAGATCAGGCTGTGTCTTCCGGATGTAGCGCAGCATCTCTAGGTCACCAGGTGCGTAACCCAATTGCCATGCGCGGTAGAGGTATCGTGGAAGGAGAGCGATGGCGATGACAAGGGGTTGACTCAACCAGAAATAAGCGGACGCGAACAGGTAGTAATTGTTGCCGTAGACATTGGTCACTATCCATCCTGGGCTGACTGCGTCGTAGATAACCTGATGGAGACGTCAGTCTCATAGATGCCATAAGAGCGCTAGGAACTCACCGTGAATAACCAGAGGATAATGATGCCGATGAAGACAGCAAAGAATACCCAGGCGGTCCAGACGTTTGTGTTCAGGCCATTGAATAAGCTGACAGCGATAACTGTGGCAAAAACCATGGTCTGCGGAGCATTATTATCAACAACAAAACACCAGTCAGATGAATAGAACTCACGGTCGAATACTCATACAATGCTATGCTGTATCCATCAGTACGTGTGGTAGTCGTGAAGTATGCGTAGGTAATGATAAAGTATATTGGAACAGACTGCGTAGATGTCAGGGGGCTGATACAACCCGAGGAAAGATGTAACGTACCTGTACGACTCCATCTAGCATGTAGATAAAGAACGATCTCATAGAGAACCAAGTCCGTTCGCGACCATAGCGATACAGTTCCGGGAAGGCCATCAGAACATCAGCATCTGCAAAACTCATTAGAAATCCGTATCTCGTATCTCTAGTGATGTGATCTTACCAACTATCCGATCAAACAGACCAATTCCGAGAACAGGAGCAATCGTCCAGAACGAGTTCCAAAACAATAGGTAAGTATACTCAAATGCACTTCAGGAAAAAGTCAGCAGCTAAGCAAGCTTGAGATAAGCACGTGACTCACTAAGCTGAACTCCATCCACAATCGATCTGGAACCACCATAGAACGCCAATACACACAATATTCTTATAGAAAAAGTTGACGATCCTATAGTCGAGAAGCATCAGCACTAGCATCAAACACATATATGAACGAACTGACATAATTCCGTTACGGGCATAAGACCAGTGACCATGTACAAGAAGCAATTTCTTGAGGAATCGGAACTGTTCTACCATGAGCGACGTGTCCAAGATTAAGCAAAATCACGCACCTGTGCAATAGCATAGTCCGACGAGTTGACGGCTTGCAGACCCTCCTCGCCACTAATGCCGACACCAACGTCCGCAGCCTGGATCATGCTGACATCGTTCGCGCCATCACCAATAGCAAGCGTCATCACGCCAAGACCATCCTTGACCATCTTCACCACGAGCGCTTTCTGCAGCGGGGAGACACGGCAACAGATGACGCCCTCGCATTGGGTAGCAAGACGGAGAAGAAGAGCTTTGTGATCGTCGTCAGGAAGGGCGTGGTCCAGTGCAGCACCGTCGATGACAAGTACAAATCCCCCAGGTCGATCACCGTTGTCGTCTCCGACGATATCGCGGACGCCGGTGCTTAGTCGCCGCATGGGAAAGGCTCTAGTTGATTCTGTTGATGGTGATTTAGGTGCACAAGTGACGAGGCCGTGGTCATCGAGTATGCCACTATCCGGGAAGAAATCCTCCACCGCTTGAATCATTTGTTGTTGAACCGGGCGGTCGCTACCACGGATGATGATGATATTGGACTCCTCAGCAATGAGATTCGTACTGCGGCCGATAGCTGCATCGAACACTTGTGAGATGGACTCCTGGAAAAAAGAATCAATACGCACCAATAGCAGTCTCGAGCTTGTCACCGGTAGCAACCCAGATCTTGATTCCAGCAACCTTGAGATCGGCGATCGTTTCTGGTACACCGTCCTGGAGGCGGTCTTCGATGGCAGTGGCACCAAGCAGCCGCAGGTCGCGTTCGATCTCATCGCAAACCACCTCCATCTTGCCTTCACGATCATCCAAAGCAGTAGAGGCTTCGTGATAGCGCTCAGACCAGGCCTCATATTCATCCTCTGCATGAGCCCATTAGCCAAGTAGGAGCACGAGCTAAGTGCAACTTACGCTGAATAACCTTGTATGCCAGAGTCAACGTCCTCAACCCAGCATTGGCAAAATCCTCAAGATGCGTCTCGGTGGTCTGTTTCAAATCATCTCCACCAGCCTTGAGCCGTTCGAAGATGACGTTATCCGCGCCTTTCGTAAGCAAAAATAGTCTCCCGTCCTCATCATCCAGTTTCTTGACGATGACGCTCATCCGTTTCCGTGCGCTCGTGAATTCCAGGATATTAAGCAGTTCATATCGCTCGATCTCCTTGGAGAATGGCGTTTGCAAACGCAGAATCTCCTTCTCACGTCCACGAAAGATGAACCCGACGTCCGCGGCGGCTTGGACGAGGGCAGCTTCGTCAGGTGATTGTGCTTTGTACTCGATGGCGCCTGTCGCAGGGTCGACAGCAGTGAGAACGGTATGACAAAGTGCCAAGACGGAGAAAAAGCCGTTAAGCGAGCGTGCTTGGGCAGCGTTTTCGGAGTCTGGTTCGGCTTCTACGGCACGTGTGAGGTCTTGGGAGAGGAGTTCGTCCCTGAAATGCTTGAGGACCCCGTTGGAAAGTTTGACGGCGGTGGCATCTGCAGCGGATGGAACGGTAGGATGGTCACTACGCACGGAGGTCGAGGCATAGGAGGAGTCGTTGCTGGTTTCACGAACGATTGCCGTACCGTTCTCTGTGGTCTTTTTGATGTCCTCGTCCTCTTCAGGATCACCGTGATATACCGTTCCTGCGATGGAACATTCTCTAAAGACCATAGAATTCTAAAAATAGAACGAAGAGTGTTAGGGGCAAGGATGCAGATACTATGGCAAGCGCACCTGTGTCAGAGTACCGGTCTTGTCCGAAAATATGTACTCTATTTGCCCAAGATCATCAGACAAGTTATAACTCCGGGCGATGGTCGGTTGGTTCTTCTTTGCGTAGAAAATGTCGTAATCAAAGTAGATGAAGAGCGCCTGACACGTCTTCACAAACTCTATCGAGATGTACAGAGATATGGGCACAATATTTTGGAACCTGTTACGATTGGTAAGTTTTCGACAAGGGAGACCATCATGAAGACGAACGTGATCAGTGCAAATGCCCAGGTGATCAGTCCGTTTATCTTTGGGTTATCATTAGAAGCGTTATCGCCGTATAGCCAAGGTGCGCCTTCTTGATATTCCGTCTGTTCAATCTTGGAATCGGCGATAGCACACACAACCGCCATGATCGCTAGAATAGCCAGATTCACCAGGCTGAAAACGGAGTATTCAGATACAGAATGAGACCCAAGATGGAAAATACTTACACCTGGGGATTGATCTGCCTCTCCACTCGACTCCGCTTACTGGGCGTACCACCAGAATTAAGAACAATCTTGGTGTCGACGCCAGTAAAAAGCACAACACCAATGACCCAGTCCGTGTTGCGGAGCACTGTGCCGCGAAGGAGAACCGTCTGCACATCTACCGGGAACTTTTCCCCGTTGCGAGTGACGGTGGCATTGAACCTGTACATGTTCGTATCTGGCCGATCGCACTCGACAGAGAATTCATTGAGTCCGGAAACACAATCACCAGCAGTGCGGAAGTCAGTAAGGGCAGGACATGCGTTCCTCGACTTGAGATTGGTCTCTCCATCAAGGTTCTTCGTCTCGACGAACGCCACATTCTCATCCTCGGACGTGGCGCATATGAGGATATCAGCGGGGATAGGTTCATTGTCCATGATCTTGACAAAATCTCCAACCCGGATATCCTCCCACATGGTCCTGTGCCAATGGGGCCTGGTATTCTCCCCGCTGTGCCCAAACAAATTATGTTCACCCTCCTCCATCGAATCCGCCCGGTCATACTCAATATCAGGATCCCGTGTGGTTGCATCGCCGGCCTCTACATCTTTCCGTTTTGGATGCCGTCTTGGGACGATGCCCCTGACGAAGGTCCGGCTTTTTCTACCGTTCATATTCGGGTTAACCCAATCGCCACCCGCCAGGACGCGAACCTGAGAATGGTTGACGTGGCGATCGGACTGGTGGCGCTTGACGTCCTCGTAGCCATCCTTTATAGCGGTGATGCCGAGCACGATAATGATGGGTATGAGCACCAGACCTGGAGAGATGGTGGAAAACTCGGGGAAGAACTGCAGAATCGCTATGAATGCAAAGAAGCTGTAGGATGTGGTCAGTCACTGGAGTGAGGTAAGGCGGTGCAACCAGTGGAGACATACATATTTGCTATTCGCCTGAACTGTTCCAGGAGGTTTCTGGGCAGAAATGTTATGATTGTGTACTTGGATGAGATGACCTGGTTAGTGGGGTAGACATGCTCTTTCTTTGGCTTTCTCTTCGCATCGAAGTAGCTCTCTGGGAGCTTCTGGTTAAAGAATACGGTCCGAGGAGCGCCCGGGCCAGGGTGACGGGCGAATAAGGACTCTACGTTGAAATTGACGACCTTGTTGTACAAGGCAGCAACGTTAGAGCGACGCTTTGCCATGAGCGCTGAACAAGCTTAAGGGAGGAAGGAAGGAATATTAATGGAAAGAAGAGACTGGGTCAAAGAGTCATAACGTATATGCCGAAGCAGCGCCCGATATGCTGATTCAGTGATTCTTGATGACAACTATTGCTGACCCACGCCTCCACTGGATCCGTTGGCTCCCGTTCATAATCCTCCGTCCAGTTTCAAACAAATTTGTTTCATTCCTTCCCAACGTCGTTAGTCAAGTTCATTATTTCGTGCCTTGAGTCGGGCCCCTCTCAGTTTCTCTTAGTCTTGATTTTTGACCCATCCGGGCACTATCCGAGCGCTGGCCGAATGCAGTACGTGGCTAATTTTACCAGATGGCCCATGCAAACGGCGGCCCCAATACTTATACTTGGAACTTGCTTGGGGCCTTTCACTCTGTTAGTAATGCAGACGACGGATCAAGTAAAAACAATCGAATCGCTTAGATTAAGGTATGAGAATAGCACGCAAATGAACGTGGTGGCGACAAGTGAGATCATACGCAACAAGGTGTAAAAAATCCATCGAAAACAAACGAGCGCAGAAGCTAGTACGGAACCAACAGGGTATCATGATTTGGTTTTTCCTGTGCTTCCTTAGTTCGCATCTTGATCTCAAACACCGCGCCACTCACATCGCAACCAGGGGAATCACACTCTATTGGTTGGTAGGTGGTCTTTGCTGTACACCCTCCTTGAGAGCAAGCAATTGCTTCGAACGGAACGCCTCATAGTGGATCTGGGCGGTTGTCTCAATTAGGTCTTGCAGGTGTGTCCTAAAGTATGCCGAGGTGAGAATGCGGACCCGGAAATATCGGCACACGCCACAAACCTTGTGAGGAAGTTTCGCAAGTGCATGAACTCGCAGTGGTTCTCATCCTCAACATTTACCACGCCCCACCGGTTCTTACGACCCCGTACTGACTTGCCGTCAATAATCACACTCCGCTCAGAGCCGACCACAGCGAAGGGAATCACGCTCTAAAAGGGTCTCAGCAACCAATCGCATTTCAATACAAACACACATACGCGGATTGATTCGTTCAACTGAATCTCCTCCTCGTCATTCTCATCCGTATCGAAGGGGTATAAACGGATGTTGTGATAAACCAATTCTGCGCGAATCTGCAATTCGGTTAGCCAATGAACGAAGGTTCATAAGATCTCACCGACCTTTTGCTTGAACGCGACCCTCTCTTCCAAGGTCAAGCTGTCTGCCTTGGCAATCACAGGCACGACATTCACAACCTCACTCAGTTTCTTCATTACAATGACGTCAATGGCACGAAGCGAGTGTCCGGTTGGGCTGATGAAGTACAGACAGCAGTGAATACGCGTGTCCAGGATATAGCGGTCACGCATGGCCGTCAACTCCTTGCGCAAATATGCGCTGTGCTGGTCCTTGATATACTTGACGATAGGGTCCCAGCTACACGACATCGATTACTGACAGCAAAAAAGACGCGTGAAGGAGCTTACCAGTTCTCATTGTTGACTTGGTCGCCGTACCCAGGCGTGTCAACAATGTTGAGGCGCAATTTGACGCCGTTTTCGACGATAACTGGTGGGAACGCAACGTGAATGATGTTCAACACGACTTTGAAGACGCAGACTGACCATGTGAGACGGCTTGAATCTCAGTGGTCTGCCTAACAGGCTCGTTCGACTCCAACCGGCCCTTGGAGTCAATAAGGTGGGACGCAAAAACGGTGTTGATCAGCGTCGACTTCCCAAGACCAGTTTGTCCTAAAACCGACACGTATCATTCAGCCCCGTGGATACATAACAACCACAAAACCATATCAAACGCACCAACAACAATGACATTGAACTGGAAACCACGTTTCAAGAGCTTGTGCTCAATCTGCTGCGTAATAGAGTCAAAACCGACATAGGACGTGGCACGGATTTCCTCGACAGCTGCAGCAGCCATAGCTTCGAAATGAAAAATGGGTGGAGGGAAAAGTATGTAAGGGAGTGGTGCAAACGACGACGAGAAGGTCAAGACGAAGAACGGCCAACCAAACCGAGTCCCAAAATTGTTCGTCTCGGGGTCTGGGGTCCGACTTTACGTGGTATTGGCACCGCTACGAAACGTAAATGTATCCATTTCTACCAATTCTATACACCATTCCATGCTCGGTTCTACTGTATAAATCCTCCTACACCGCGCATTTCTTCTTCTTGATCACCTAGAGACACCCGATATGACCTGCGATACACTTAATCGCATTTCCTTTCCTTTCACCGCGCGAAGCGACTCGATCACAGAACTGTGCCCAACCTGTATCAAAACCAAAACCGCAAAAACATGCCATTATTAGTATACAAATAACGTTATTTCGCAGAAGAACGCAAAGCGATCGGGGATACTGAGAGGTAAGGTATGGTGAACGCTGCGACAAGGACAACCACGGCTATCCCTAGAGCCGTCGCAGCTGACGAAGCAGAGCTCCTAGGTTTGGAAGAAGTGCCAGTACGAGAACGAGTGGATGATGGTAATGGTCTAGTGTAGGGTATGAGTTGTACGTACCCAATGGATTTGAGGCCGTGTATGCTGGAAAAAAGTCAGTGCATATTTAAAGGACTCGAAGACGCGCACGTACTAGTATCCTTCCAAATTCCTCGTGATTTCGTCTTCTTTGCCTTTCGGCACACCATCAAGAGTAAAAGTCACTTTCGTCGAATCAGAGGACTGCTCGAAAGTCGTTCTCAGTATCGCAAAATGCTCTGGTACAATGAAAATTCAGGCGCTTCTACGACAGTACGAATGAAGAAAAATATCCGACCTGATGGCCATGTAGGACTTTGCAAAGCCCAAGTCTGCACAATCTCCTTGCCTGGTGTCAGTGACACGTACTTGCCCTTGATACCACCACCAAACAACGAGTACTCAGTGTCTGCTTGCGCTGAAGACTACCAAAGGAACCACGTCAGCCAAATTAGCTCACGAACGTGCTCCTGAATTACCTGAGCCGGTGCACGGGACCACAACGGAATTCTTTTTTCGTCCGTGAAGAGTCCGAATAGATCGTCTGCAGCTGCCATAAACGTCGCTTCCTTGACCACACTAGACGTGTTAATCTGAGATTGTTTGACGGGGGCAGGTTTTGGAACGGTCGTAGAGGCTGATGCGGCCGTCGCAGCAGCAGCGCCGATAGAAGGAGCGGGGGTACCAGTGCGGCTAGGTTCACCGCTGACAGTAAGGTCCTTCCCATGGGTATCAATGAGCGCTGCAGGGAACTCGGCAAACTTGGCCTCGAGAGCAGGTGGAAGACGCGTCCTGATGAAAGCGAAGAGCGCATTCACTGCAGGACTAGAAGCAGTGTCGAGCGACCAGTTGTACTGTGATCAAAATACTTCAACTTCATGGTCTCCGCGTTAGACATTGGAAACGTACAACATAGTCCGACAGCTTATCCAGGGTGATTTCATGCGAGACTTCCGGAATACTGAGTTTTCCAGTCACATCTGTCCCATCACTCGTGGCCCCTTGCCAATCTATTCTGATTTGAATGTCGTATATCGTGATCAACCTGAAAAGTGACAAGAAGTCTTCATGATTGCGCAAAGTGCAGAGAATCGAATACGCACTTTGATTTGCGCTGACCGAGCTCGACATCACCCTCGTCGATCCTCACCGAAGAAATCGCGACGTTTCCTTCGGTTCCTTCAATCACGATAGCTGTCAGCTCTCGCTCGAACCATTCCTTGGCCCATGAAGTGACATTTTTGTTTTTCCAGTGCCAGTTCGCGGTAGAAGTTGGCATAACCATCTTGTTCGGATTTAGTTATAATAAGAAAAGAGATGAAAGACTAATGTGCTGAGGGATGAACAGACCAATAGAAGAGCTATAAGAATTTGATGGTTAAAGTTTGCAAGTTTGTTGTGATCATGACTCCTCCAGAACATTCTGCCTGCGACACCGGCAACTTGATTCACACTCACAAACCAAGCTCTGCACTGATCGTCGTTTCTACACATCCAAGGCAACATGCAAGTCTATCTCGAAATATCGTATTCAAAGCCATCGTTTGTATCGTGAACTTCCGGTCGGTTTCCTTCTCGCGGTTCAAAGTACCAGCAAAACTGGATATCTCGCTGAATTCGTGAGATGTTGATGTGCAGAATTTCGCAGAATTGGGGGCCATGAACCTACTGATCTCACGAGGCCAAAGAAGAATAGAGCTGTGAACTACTAAGCGAGATATGTACGAGAAGGTGCACGCCACCGATGAGAGTGGTGATGTTCAGGATTCAGGATACGGCCCCGGGGTTCTGGGCTACAAGACCGGCGCGATGACAACAGAGATAACACAAGCCATAGTGAAGTTTCCAGCAGTGCGAGAAGGCATCCCAGGTATTGCTTTACTGCCATCTGAGGAATCAAGTAAGCTAATATGGCATCCCGAAGCACAGGTGGCCATGGTGCCTGGTGTATTTCCAGCATTTGAGGAAGCAAACGTATACAGTGGCACTGTAACACAGGTGAGTTATGCGAGACCGTGGTTTAAATAATAAGCACTAGGAACTCACTGCAATGCCAACTTATCCTTCCGTTCAACAGCAGCAGGTTTCGGGGATGCTTCACGGCGAACAGCGTCTTCTCCAAATTGACGGGCGAGAACCAGGGAATCACAGACGGAAGCCGTGAGCAAGAAAGTTTGAGGAAACCACGTGTCTACAGCAAGGCAGAGACGTGGGGTTCAGCCGCAACCTGTAGAAGACACTAACCATAGAGCACGTAAGTATGTACTTCCTGTTCATCGCTCTTGCTGAGCGAGACACAGAACAATGGCGGTGGGAACCACCACTCATGAAGACGAGGCATCTCCTCCGCTGACCCAGCCCCCGAAACGAACCACCTCACGCAGGACTGACCCTCGATGGTCATAAAGACTGGATAGACAGCGTGGCTTTTATCCCTGATACCCGTCTCCTCGTCACTCGCTCTGATAAAGACATTCGAATCCTAGATGCTGCCATCGGAGATATATCTAAACAGTTTGACGCGCATACCGACGAAACCTTCACTTGACTAGCCATTGCTCCTAGTGGGACTAAATTCGCTACCTCATCAGTCGACAAGATGACGTGTTTATTTGACCTGAACACTTTCGAACTCATCGGCGAGCCACTCGAACAACCTGATGACGCGCACTGCGTGGCTCTCCGAGGACAGCCAGCTAATCGCGACGGCTGTAGAGACAATCTAGTTCTACATGGACAGTTCCTCAGAGCAAGGCGGAGAAGGAGTGTTAGCGGAGTATGTTCTCCGATCACGCCCTTCTTCACGCTGACCTGGAGCTCAGAAGACGACAAGTATGTCTGGCGAAAGTCTCTACATAACTGCAAGACAAACATCAAAAGTCCACCTAAGAGGGTCGACGGCGACAAGTAAAATGCTGCTCACGGATGCACACCGAAGAATATCTTGGTGAGGCAGAAAGGTCACAATGTCAACCTGGAGATCAGCAAGAAACAGAATCTCGGGCTTCATATCTCGGTTCATGATGACTTGAAAGAGACAATGCCCGATGAGCTTGCTAAGTTCCCTCCTTTTCTTTTCCCGTCTCGCCAGGCATTTAAATGTGGAGAAGCCCTTGAGACCAGAATGGAATTACGAACTACCAACTCAAATTTCTACTCGCCGATCTTGTGCTGCTCAGACTTCGGGCCTGAGGACCATCGCAGTACCAGCCAAAAGGTCACGATGGTGATGATACCAAGTTGAAAACTGAAGTCAACTCGAGTTATGTAATTGTGTGGGCCAGGCCTCAAGTCTGGCCCCAGTGCCAGGCCCGGTGGTGGCTGACATAGACAGCTGTGCTTTCCATCTCGGCGCCATGATATGCCGTGAATCCAGCGGCTTTATGCGGTATCGCCTATCTACACACAGCTCATTTCGACGCCATGTCTCTGTGCGAAGTGTTCCCCATCGCCCAATGCGATCTGTCAATTGCAATCATGATAGTGGAGGCATATCGTTCGACACAGCGAGCAAACACTATTACTCGTGAGTAGTATAAACCGTTGTGAACTTCTCTGCTTTATGTCCCTCGCTAACTTTGAGCGCTAGCTCGGAGAAGGAGAAACCCCGTATCGCTAAGAATAAACATAATGACAAGGCGATGAATGATGTAGATCTTGGGAGGTTCAGTTCGAGATGGTTACTGGGGCCTGTTACAAGGGGTTACATGTTGGCCCATAAGTATCGCACAAATGTTTGAAGCTTAGCGCTTAGCTCTTAGCTCTTAAGGTTCCACTTCAACATCTCCCTCGTCGTCCGTAATCTTTGCGATGTCGATCCTCGACCAAACCTTTTCATCACACTTTTCAACCAACAGCGAAGCAGTAGGCATTACAACATGCATGGACGTTGGTACATCCATCTAACTACTTGTAGAATGGTTTAGCGTCTCTGGCTTTCGGGGCTGCTCTTTCTTCGAGTGACTCGGAAACAATGAAAGCCTTGGAACACATCAAGGATCTCGTAGGTTCACAATTCGGATCATTGCCTACCATTAACGACTCTTCTGCTTAGATACATCGCTCCGCCGAAGACATCAACGAGTCGGCCCTTGTCAGTTCTGCCTGATCACTGTCTCTGGACAGTATTTGACGCTTTCTTGCAGTCCTCCGCCCTTGATGTCATCATTCATCCAGGTGCACTTAATGACCGCAAGATGCTTGTGAGTTCCCAAATGACTAGAGGCACAAAGATTGTAACAATTGTCCTGTGTCATTAAGCTGGAAAACTTGTTGTCGTTCATGGCTGATCACTCAGGGAAAGTTTCGGATATGGTTCGGACTTTCGTCATCAAGACCCGTAAGTAATATCGCACTTAACAGCCAAGCAGTTCGGTTATGAATATGAACTCTGCTGTAGTGTATAATGACCTCGCGCACCCGCCTACTACATTCATTAAACCAAAATATCAATTCCGCACTGCTGACGGTTCAAACAACAACCATGCTGCTCCTGACCTCGGCAAAGCCGGTACACCTTACGCACGTTCTGTGCAACAGTCAAATCCCTTACCACGGAACCAAATGCCCGATGCTGGTCTGGTATTCGACACCCTGCTCCGCAGAAAGAAGGTACGAGGTGTGCGACACGACCTGTTTCAATCTCTTACGCAAGCGTTACTATTAGTTTGTCAAACATCCTGCGGGCCTGTCCGCATTGATGTTCTCATTTGCAGCACTCGTCGTTCACAGTGTATTCCGCACAGATCACGCTCCCGGCAGGGGGCATATCAATATGACTTCAAGTTACGTTGACCTCGCACCTTTGTACGGAAATGACCAAACAACGCAGAACAAGGTTGGTGCTTGACGAGCATCTTACAACACAAACCATAACATCAACCCAGGTTAGGCTCAAGGAAGGACGCGGCTTACTTCGCCCCGACGCGTTCGCTGAGGATCGGCTCCTTTTATTGCCTCCTACGGTGTGCGTGCTCTTGGTGTTGTTCAACAGGAACCACAATGTATGTCGCCTTAATCCATCATTTTCACAATTATCAATTGAAGCCCATCGTGCGAAGTATATTGCCCGTCGATTACTTGAGATCAACGAACGAGGTACCTGGAAGGATCCCGCACAGCACTCCGCCAGTCAAGCTCAGCTCTTGAAGCAAGATGAAGAAATCTTCCAGATCGCACGCCTGAACAACTGTGCATGGTTTGCAGCCATTATTTTCTCTGACTACTTTTCATGCATTTTGGGCCTTGTGCGACAAGGATCAAGCTGGAGTCTTGAGCCGTTTGCCGAAATGCGTAACAGCGATCACCAGATCTTCGAGCGCGGCCGTGGTAATGCTTGCAGTGTTGAATTTAATTGCTTGTACCGATGGCATGCCACGACCTCTGTCGAAGACGAAGAGTGGATTACTCTCCAGTTCCAGAAGCTTTTCCCTGCTAAGAAGCCTGAGGAGATTACCTTGAAAGATTTTTATCAGGCTGAAGCGCAGCTCGAGAACATGGAGGAGAAGAAGATTCTTGATACATGGACGTTCGGGAAGTGAGTGACCCACGGCTACTACTGGTGCCACAGTTCAAATTTCCCTTGCAGCCTCCAGCGTCAGACCGAAGGTCCCAACGTGCATGCATTCAGGGATTCCGACCTTGCGAATTACCTTATGAACGCGTTCGTGATCATCATCACATCCTGCCTTCGGTCTGAATTGACGTATTCTCTCAGTACCTCACAACACGCTGCTGCCTTCGGTGCTCGTGGTACACCCTCAATTATGCGTCTCCATGAGATCATGGGTATCGAAGCTAACCGATCATGGGGTGTTTGCTCGCTCAATGACTATAGGAAGTTCCTTGGTTTGAAGAGTAAGTCAGACCCCACACCGCTCTTGGGTACTTAGGGTCGTGCAGCATACTCCAGTTTCTTGGAATGGAACCCCAACCGCGAGATTGCTGAAGCCGCCGAGAAGCTTTATGGTCATATTGACAACTTGGAGCTGTACGCCGGTATCCAGGCTGAGGAGACCAAGGAGACCAAGCCTCTTAGGGAGGGCACAGGACTCTGCCCAGGTATTACCTTTTCGTTCAGATGCTACTCATATATTAGACTTACATGTCTGTCAGGTTACACTATTTCTCGAGCCATCCTGTCAGATGCCATTGCCCTGACTCGTGGTGACCGTTTCTTCACGCAGGACTTCACACCATACAATATGACCGCATGGGGCTTCGCTGACTGCCAGCGAAACCCTGACGGCTATGGATTTGGTTCTACGCTTGGTCGTCTCCTTCTACGCACCTTGCCCAACGATTATACCGCAGACAGCATCTATACGTGGTTCCCTTTTGTGCACCCAGAGCCTATGGAGGGTTACTTGAAGGACCTTGGCAAGCTCGACGGATACTCTCTTGCACGGCCAAATCCTCGCGGACCTTGTACTAATGTGACCAATTACGTGGAGGTTGGCCAGGTGCTTCGCAACACTACAAAATTCGTGCCCGAGTACGTCGAGCGCGCAGTAGAAGTCATCGAGGGCAAAGGGTATGCTGAACTTGCTACGGCTTGCTTGGCGCTAACAGTTCCAATAGCTTCTTTGCGGCATCTGAAAATGGAGCTGAAGAGCAGAAGCAATTCATCAGGGCACTTGCTCCTTCTCCGGAAGCCATCTCTAAGATTGGCACATATTTCTACAACAAGATCAAGGAACTAATTGAGCAACATTCGTTTTCTCTGGTCGGCGAGAAGACTCGTGCCGTCAACATCGTTCGAGATGTGCTGAAGGTCGTGCCATTGTACTGGGCTGCCACTGAAGTTGTGCGTCTATGCTGGATTGACGATTCCAATATCGACTCATTGTGATCATAGGCTGGCATTCCCCTCAAGACGAAGCAACATCCTGACGGTGTCTTCACTGAGACTCAGTTATTCGATATGCTTTCTGAGATTTATCAGTCAGTCTTGACATACGTTTCCTCTGCAATGATTATTGATGTTCTGCCAAGATTCATCTTCCTCGAGGTTGAGGCAGCGAAGTACATGATTTTGAAGCAGAGGGTCAAGGACCACGTGCGAGAACTGACACACCTTATCGAGAATGCTCTTGGTAGTGCCGGGAGCAGAATGTCTCTCGCTGGACTATTTGACACATTGTCTGGTCTCTTTGGCGGTAAGAACCAAAACGAGGTTGTCAAACGCTTGTTCGAGTTTGGTTATTCCACCGAGCGGGTCGTAAACTCGATCCTTGCGTTGCTGGTCGGTGCTACTGTCGAGATGTCTCTTGGTATGTTCTTCATATTACTTGTTATTATGGAGGCGGGTCTCAGATATGACTATCATAGCTTTGACGAACGTCGTCAACCAGCTCCTTGATTCGGCGAAGAATTCGTCTGTTACCATCCAAGCGGTTAAAAGCGCGGATACCAAAGACCTTTCCAACAATTTAACTGCCTATACTATCGAGGCCCTCAGTGCGTGTTCTGTTCTGGCTAAATGCTCCTGTTGACATCTGACTCAGGAATCGACCCACCTTTCGCTGGTGTCTACCGCGTCGCGAAGCAGGATGAAACCATAGGCTCTTTGACTGTCAAGCAAGGTGAACGCCTGTTCGTGGATGTTGCCACAGCAAATACGAACGTGAGCGATTCCTATGCAAAGCCCCGTACATCTCTCCTACGTGATATTCAGGAGGATGCATTCCCCAACCCAACAATCTTAGATACTACTCGTACTCCTCGTAAGCGCTATCTTCGTGGCGACGGTTGCTTCAAGGTTCTTGGGGAGGATCTTGCTTCGACGATCATCGCCGAGGTCCTCCGCGGCATTCTCTCATTCGACAATGTTCGTCGTGGCCCTGGTCAGTCAGGGGATCTTCCTCGGTATAAAGATGGTGCACTCCCCGTGCTGCGCTATGCATATCTTAACGA
This sequence comes from Suillus lakei, assembly GCA_016628065.1. Taxonomy (NCBI): domain Eukaryota; kingdom Fungi; phylum Basidiomycota; class Agaricomycetes; order Boletales; family Suillaceae; genus Suillus; species Suillus lakei. The sequence goes on along the minus strand of JABBWA010000026.1, from coordinate 121,537 downwards.
GAAGATGTTGGCTAGCGCGTGGCCGACGTCGATGGTCATCAGTTACGATGTTTCTGCATGAAGTGGAGTTGCTGCGTTGATTTATTCTTTCGGATGAGCATCGTGGCTTGATATCCCAAAATGACATCGAGCCCATCCTAGTCTTGTACTTATCTGTCGTTGGTTATGTATTTTAGTGTGTACCATGTTCCACATGCTTCGTGTGCCACTTTCCTGTTACATCATTCTGCTAGTTGTGATGTTCTGGCCAACCTGGTAAGTTCAGAACTTCAAACGTTGACGAGACGTCCAGGTTGCTCGACACCCTGAATATGCTGAGTTGCAACCAACCAGGGCCTTCAAACTAAATACCGAGTTCGAGTCAAACTTGAAGCCTTCTCGACATCATTGCCATCGGTCTGCCTGTCTTGTATCAGCCTGTGTACAGACCGTCTTCCTTCGTCTATAAAGGTTTGGCTAAGGGAAATTTGTGTTTGTGTGCTGGAATCTCACAGGATTCCCTTGTGCGTGCTGAAATTTCTATTTTTCAGAGACGCGGAGAGCAGATTGCGATGATATGTACTGTTCGGCTAATTAGACTCGATGAAAACATGATCAAGACCAGCTCATGACCAACGAGACATAACAGGATGCGCATGTCACAACAAATCCAACAAGCGTGGAGTCCCTCTAGCACCAGTAGGGGAACCGCAGCAGACGTGACCACTGACAACACAGTGATGAGACACCTTTGTCGAACAACAAACATATGTCGTAACGAGTTCAACAGACTTTCCCTCCAGCACTGCGTCGTCCGTAACCCACACTTTTCGCATCGAGAAGTAAAACGACCCGTCGCAGCACAGACAGCGGATCAAGATATCTAGGTTGCGTGCCGCGTAAAGGTCGCATATGCACTCCGGGAAGATCACGGCGGAACCAGCACAGCATGTTGTTGCAATTCCTCTAGCTGGGCAGTATACATGCCATGCACGAAATGTGGTTGTGGTTAGGAGGGTGTGCACGTGCAGTTGGGCGTAAGGAGTGATCAGGCGCAAGTTAGGATGCTGATGGGACGACTGGTAGACGAGAAGTCCCTCGTGCAGCACCAGGATTTGTAGCCAGGACAACTCGCCAGGAGGACAATCGAGGCTGTTTCATAGAATGATATGGAACCTAATGCAAGGTTGAAGAGGTCAATATAACTTTCAAACTGGACGGCGCTAATTAACTAGCAGATGACCTCGATAAAGAACAACAATATTTACAAAAGAACTAGATACAAAGATAGGACATTTGCTGCGGCGTTAATAACCATCGGCGTGTGGGAGAGATGCACATTAGAAAAAGAAAAAACGAGTCCGCAATGAAGGGGCCGTGGCTATGCGCTTGCTGCACCTGGTGTGGTAATACGAGTATCAAGAGTAGCAGGTGTCGCGGACGTCGAGGAAACGGTAGGCTGAGTCTGTGATGATGACGCATGTGTCTGGACTTTATGCTGTTGAATCTGCACAAATATTATTTGTGTCGCCCCAAAACAAAAATGTGTGCCCCCCAAAAAAAACCAAATATTTGTGTCGCCCCGAAAAATATCATGTCGCCCCAAAACAAAGTGTGATTCTGAACAGTTCAATTTAATTTACTTTGGGGACCATCTGAGTCTTAGACCTGCTGTGTGATTGAGAATCATATTTCAGCTTCCTCTAAAAAACTGTGAGTATGATGATAGTCTATTTCACATAAGCCAGGATTTTGTTTCAAAAATTCAAAGCAAGCATAAAACTAAAGAAAATGAGCAATAAACAATTAGGATAACGAACAACATGTCATAATTAATTGTGGCAACAAAGGGAGTTGAACGGCAGAGCTTCCTGGCTAAATCCTGCACAGTATCGCAACAGGGACCAAGTTACCACTACACTATCCAACAAACACTACAGAAAGAAATAATGGGTACATGTCATCTCAAAAGTACCAAAATTGCGAAAATGTCAACCATCCAATTTTCACTGCTGCTGACCACTACACTTTCAACCACCACCATGGCTCCACAATCCAGAGATCCTACCCATCTGAGGCAAGAGGTGTGGGAAATTACATTTCAGAACACAGAGCTGGCATAACTTCAAACATGCCCCCCCCCCCTGTAACAGCATGATTGTCATGCCAATTAGTCCTAATTAGGTAGCTGAGTAATAGACAGAATCTCCAATTATCATCAATTGCAAAACATATGAAAAGGTGTGCAAATGATAGCATGCAATGAGCAGAACATGATAGCATGACAAGCAAAGTACACATAAGGTCTGAACTATGTAAATGACAATTGAAAAGCACTATAATTACATGAGAAGCATGATCAAGACAAGGTCTGCACATGTATCAATATCCGAGTCGTTGAGAATGGCATGCTGTAATTTCGAGAAGTTGATGATAGCTTGCATGAGCTCAACAGCTCGGAGAACATCCTGTGGATCATCTGGGTGAAGGAGTTTAATGATGCTCATCTCATATGCTGGCAACCAAACAAGGTAGTGCACGAGCATGACCGCATTGATGAGACGGCCATTATTCAGAGTAATGCCAGCAGGGGAGCAAATGAGTGTGCAGAAACCTAAGTCATTTGAATAGTCAGTACAAGATCTGGAGATCATTCATTAAAAAATGAAACTCACATTTGAATATATGTTTGAAATCGAAATCAAGAGTGACCTCATCATCACCAGTAAAAGTGTTCAACCCGGTGTGGGAGAAATCGTAGAAGCGTGCTATAGAGATAGCGTGTCGATCCTGTTAGGTGCGAGAGTAGTAGTTGACCCAAAGGGATAGCTCTGAGAGCAGTTCCTCAAGTGTGTAAGAGTGAAGGGACAAGTGCGGCTGGGTATTATGATCTATGCGACAGGCTCCACAAGCTATGTGGTGAAGATATGAGATGCGGGTATGTGGATGAGTTGTGAGGTGAGTGCGGTGCGGACGCGGAGTAAGAGAGCGCGGATATAACTAGAAGGGGACCAAGTATACGAGTCCAAGTACCAGGTAACGGGTGACGGGTATGACGGGTAAGGGTACCAGGTATAAGGGACGCGATGCAAAGTTTTGCCAGGATCTGTTCCGGAACTTTATGTGATGAGGTTTCTAGGTATAACTAGCAAGGGTCGAACACTCAACGAGTGTAGAGGTCAAGTGCAAGATAGGGAGAACTGCAATCGATTGCGCAAGAACAAAGAACGAGGTAGACTAAAGCTAGTGACTCCTAGGGAACTGCACGGGTTACCCGCGGGTATTTGGCGGGTTTTGAGTATTCTGAGGTGTAGTCCTTCATTTTGGCTCAAAAACAAAAAAAAGTTTATGCAAAACGGACCAGAATTGGGTGAGATATGCCTGGTGCAAGTTTGAAGCCTAACCCTGTGAAGCTCATCTCTCTATATCTAAATCTTTGCAAGAGAGTTATGAATTTACACATTTTTCCATATTTTCATGACTCTCTTGCAAAGGTTTAGATGTAGAGAGATGAGGTCCATATGAATCCGGGACTATGCAGGCGATTGCATATGTACAAGCGAGTCCGGAGTGATATAAGATGTAATAGCGCTAAGCTAGCCTCATGCATGGGAAAAGTATGTAAAACAGCCTGCAAATGATCAATAGACAACAGGTAAGGACTAATAACGCACCAGTGGGGTTGGATGGACGTGGACAGGACATGGGAGGACGATGCGAGGGACCGGTACGGTTATGCGGAGTGATGCAGATCGTAACCCAGTATGCGGAGCCACCACAACGACGCATGAAGGTGCGTAACTGACCGCAACTATCCGGAACTGTTCGCGACTCTTCGGAATGACTTCGGACTGTGAGTGTAGGTATTGACTAGCATGGGGAAATGATGCTCTGCAGGGCTGTAGCCAGATTGTTTCCTACACCGGTGTAGGGTTTAGTATTTCTCTGGGTTCATATTGATGGTTTCTACTTAGCTTTACTTACCCTTTCCTTAGTTTATGTTCGCATTTTGACTGCTTACATAAGGACCAAATCTTCGACTTACACTTCCACTCATTAGCTAGGGCTTTCAGTTCATATTCTGGTAGCTGCCCTTCTAGGGTTACGTAGTAGCTTCCCCAGTTTGTAGCTTCCCTAGTTGTAGCTTCTTCAGCTCACTAGCTAGCTCCTGATACACAGCCTCTGCCTCTTTGTCTGGAGTGTCTCTTTTCATATCATTTATTATCCTCTCACTCTCTCACTCTCTCTGAGCCTGAGCCTAGACCAGAAACCCTGGGTCAAACACTGTCTCTCTAGACATAGCAGCTAGGCAGCAAGACCCAACATTTTCCTGCTCTTCAGCAGATTTGTTGTACCCACACCGGGCATGTTAGAAAGTATGCCATACAATGATGAGTGCATAGAGAGGGGGTTCTTGAGGAACAGTCTGTGACCTGCAGCACGTTGGGTAGCATCGCCATCTGTAGTGAATGACCACACAGGTCCAACAATGAGACATGTCAATAACGACAATGCGTGTTATTAAGACATGTACGACATACATATATTCATTGATATTGGTCACATGATATCACTCATGACACCAAAAATACTGAATTTAGTGAGCAGTGCCCTTCAACACACATTTTTCATTGATTCAACTATCTAGATGTATTGTACAGTAGTAAAAACACCCCCCTTTCAGTCTTTGGCAAATGATTCTATGAACTTATTATGCCACCATCAAGGAACTCAGAATGGTCTGCTGGTAAGTTCAAATGGCTGTGTATTAAGGTTCAAAAGCTTATATAATGTTACACTCCATATCCAGAATTCTTATTTTGCACACCTCTTGATCTGAGGCAATGTAAGTGATATCTTACCATCATTATTTAGGCTAATATACTGGTGGTACATAGACTTTGAGTATCTAGCTGGAAGCACACTCTTTATGCATGCACTCAAGACCAGATCAGATCTTGATGTGAATCTTCTCACTTTTGGAGATGATCCAGGCCTTGCAAAAAATGTAAGTATGTTTCCATTGCAATATCTATGTATGCTAGATCTGAGTGTTTATGTATTCAGGCTAGTCATCTGAAGCTCCTGGCTACCAGGAATCCTGGATTGGTGCCAGAATCTCTCAAGGAGGCTCTCAGTGGGTATTCCCTCCAGCACCACAGAAAGAGGAATGTGGCCTGCTTTGAGAAACAAACCATTGTAAGTGCTCTCTCTACCATTACTGAATTATTCTACACTGTACTTGATAGGCAAAGGCTCTTGGCCTACATGCTACCCCACTGACAGCCCAGTCTCTTGCAGCCACTGGTATCATCAAAGTGGTCATCTGTCATATTCCATACACAAATCAGTACTTCTATCAACCCTAACCCTATAATCAGTATTCAGTCCTATCTAATCTGCCCCTATTCCAATTCCTTGAACCTCCAGATTGTCCTGAAGACCGGTACTGCTTCCACCAGAACCAATGGACCTTATACCACTCCCCTTTACCCCTCAATACCTCCGTACTCCGCCTCACCCATCTCCAGCTATTCAGTTCTATAGAACATCTAATCTCTGTCTGCTCTGGTCCTATCTAATCTCTGTACTCCGCCGGCCATACAGTTCTCTACCCACCACATGCATCATCTGCCTCTGCAACCCCTATCTGACAATCATTACCATTTCCAGTTCTCTCTTCATTATTTCATACCATTACACTCAGGCTGTGCCTCTGCTCCCGTTCCTCCTTGCTTTAGTCACCCACCCTTATTCACACAGTTCCACCCATTTCTAAATATAGGGAACCCCTATCCCTCTGGTTATCGGCTATGTACATCCTGTCTTATTCATCTGATCCATTCCCCATTCATATCCGAGTTCATTTGATTGTTCCGCTCCGCCTATTATCTATCTTTCCATATGTCACATACATAGCCCTTCCACTTTTCCATGTGCTCCGCTCCTAGCTCTGGCCTCATCCTTACTCATCCTGACATCCTTACTTACAGTATATTAAACCCCCTGTAACACTTAGTAGATCCCCAGTTTGAATATTATTGTACCCTATGGGTCCTATTCTCCTCTGTCATCCCCTGGACTGGGTCTCCATGTCCACTCCTACTCTGTAGTCTCAAGGACTAATCTCTTTATGACTTTCTCTTCGTCTACCCATAGGGTGACCTACCTCCGTCGCACCGCCTATTCCGGACTCCATGTCGGATAGGACTTTTGTTACCCACAGTCATTTCCTCCGGTCAAATACTCTTAGTTACTCCCTCCGAGTTTCTGGACTTATGTCCCAGGAACTACATCTCTGCCTCTACCTCCTGGTAGTCTACCCTCGTTACTCTTCTACTCCAGACTTCGTCTGGGAGTAGCCATATTTCTGTTCTCAGTCTATACCTCTGTTCTACTCGAGACCCTACCATTGGTAGTCTCGACTCCAGTTTCTCCTTCACTATCCATACTCCGGATGTCTGCCGGACAAGTTCACTGTTTGACCCGGACTTGTTCTGGAACACCCTGGACTTCTGTTCTAGTCCGTTCTGAAATCAAGGGCACGTACTCGGGCAAGGGGCACAGTGCATGAGCTGAAGCCAAGCCCTTCTTTGTCCATCCTACTCCTGTGCACCTTCGGCATGCATGGTCGTAACACAATCCATAATTTCACTTTTTCTCCTCTGCAAGTTGAGTTACCATTGCTTTTACATTGCCTTCAATTGCAATTGCCTCATCAAATGCTTTTTGATATGCCTCGAGAAATTGATTGCAGTTCCTTGTCTGCAGACACCCTCTCGAGCAAGGGTTGTACCATGCTTGAACTTGGGTTACATGCTCTGCCCCACATATTATCAGCAAAAATTATTGAATTGCAATGAGAGACAACCACCATGACTGTGTTGGTGGCACATTTCACCACCACCCTGAGTGAGACATCAACATAATTCCCACCAGAACTACGATCACCATGAAGCTGGCATTGATCTGGATCCACAATACTATGGAGAGTAACCCAGTTCATTGCATATGGGGCATAGAGTTGGTCCATATAAATGGGGCTAGATGTGACATCAAAAGCAACACTGCTAATGAAATGCAACCCACTTATGATTCATAGTTTTGTGACATGTATCCCTCAGAGGGAGCCCACTCAGCTGTTGAAAAGCAGAGAGGGCCATTAGGTAAGTCCAGGGTATACTCAGAGTCTAGGTATTGTATATGAGTCCCTACAATAGCACAGAGATAATACATAAGAAACTCACCTGAGCTATTGCCTTTGATGGTCATGGAAGGCAAGCCTGCCCCATCAATTGCCTCAATACATGATGTACTGACCTCAGCAGGGAGACTAGCTACCAGCAAATTCCAGCTCAAAGCCAAAATTCCTAAAGCATGGGAATCCTTTTGCTGCCTTGCAGTCATCAACAGCCTCTTATTTGCAAGGTTATTCACCAGACCAAAGATACATACACGCATGACAGGGACCTGCATTCCAGCCAAACTGAATCAGCTCCTCTCCATGGGTAGGCTATCCAACCCATTAGAAATATATATTGAATTGAGAAGAGAAAAAACTCACCCTGACCCCCTTGCGGTCATTGACATAAGTCAACAGGTCAGGATGCTGGCTACACCTCCCACAGAGTACAGTAAGCGAGACCAATCCTATATACTAAATGAGTCAGATGTGAAAGACAAAAGGATCATACATACCATTGGAATCAATGAAAATAATGCTTTCATCTGGTTCGATCACATACCAAGATTCATCTACAGGAACAGAAAGGGCAGTATTCCCACTGTCAACCAGATCCTCATTGCCATGGTCCACTAAAAGAGTGCCCTGCTTAAAGCTGGTGTCATCAGAGCAGTCACAGATGACCACTTTGATGATACCAGTGACTGCAAGAGACTGGGCTGTCAGTGGGGTAGCATGTAGGCCAAGAGCCTTTGCCTATCAAGTACAGTGTAGAATATGGTAGAGAGAACACTTACAATGGTTCATTTCTCAGAGCAAGCCACATTCCTCTTTCTGTGGTGCTGGAGGGAATACTCACTGAGAGCCTGTCATATCCCGTGCACAAATCAGTGCTTCTATCAACCCTAACCCTATAAATCAGTATTCAGTTCCTATCTAATCTGCCCCTATACCAACTCCTCGAACCTCCAGATTGTCCTGAAGACCGGTACTGCTTCCACCAGAACCAATGGACACTATACCACTCCCCTTTACCCCTCAATACCTCCGTACTCCGCCTCACCCATCTCCAGCTATTCAGTTCTATAGAACATCTAATCTCTGTCTGCTCTGGTCCTATCTAATCTCTGTACTCTGCCAGCCATACAGTTCTCTGCCCATTGCATGCATCATCTGCCTCTGCAACCCCTATCTGACAATCATTACCATTTCCAGTTCTCTCTTCATTATTTCATACCATTTCACTCAGGCTGTGCCTCCGCTCCCATTCCTTCTCATTTTAGTCATCCGCCCTTATTCACACAGTTCCACCCATTTCTAAATATAGGGAACCCCTATCCCTCTGGTTATCAGCTATGTACATCCCGTCTTATTCATCTGATCCGTTCCCCATTCATATCCGAGTTCATTTTGATTGTTCCGCTCCATTTATTAACTATCTTTCCATATGTCACATACATAGCCCCTTCACTTTTCCATGTGCTCCACTCCTAGCTCCGGTGTAGGAAACAATCTGGCTACAGCCCTGCAGGACATCATTTCCCCAAGGTAGTCAACCAGAGTACTTACAGTCCGAAGTTGTTCCAAGTACTTGTGAGCAGCTCCGGACAGTTGTGCCCAGTTACGCACCTTCACGTGACGATGCGGTTGGCCCCACATGCCCAGTTCCAGATCGCATCATGTTGCATCTTGCATTGGTACCTCCCATTGTCCTGTCCATGTCCATCCATCCCCACTGGTGTGTTATTAGTCCTTACCTGTTGTCTATTGATCATTTGCAGGCTGTTTTACATACTTTTCCCATGCATGAGGCCAGCTTAGCGTTATATCACTCACGTCACTCGACTCGCTTGTACATATGCGGTCGCCGCATAGTCCCAGATTCATGGACTCACATAAATACTCCTCGCCCAGGACTCGTAACTACTCACTATTTCTACATTCTGTTACAGTAGCCCCATCTAGCTAGCCCTATCATTTCTCACAGACACTGCCTCCATCACCACATGTTTCTCTTCTTGATCGCCGTCTCTCTTCTTGATCGCCGTCTCTCTTCTTGATCGCCGTCTCTCTTCTTGATCGCCGTCTCTCTTCTTGATCGCCGTCTCTCTTCTTGATCGCCGTCTCTCTTCTTGATCGCCGTCTCTCTTCTTGATCGCCGTCTCTCTTCTTGATCGCCGTCTCTCTTCTTGATCGCCGTCTCTCTTCTTGATCGCCGTCTCTCTTCTTGATCGCCGTCTCTCTTCTTGATCGCCGTCTCTCTTCTTGATCGCCGTCTCTCTTCTTGATCGCCGTCTCTCTTCTTGATCGCCGTCTCTCTTCTTGATCGCCGTCTCTCTTCTCTTTCCCAGCATCACTGCAGAAGCTGCGCTTCTTATCTCTGACATCATTCCCCTTTACCTTGCCTTCCATTTTTAGTAGTATTACTTCGTTCTCCTTTGGTCCGTGCACTTCCATTGATATGTATATAAACCCTACCTTGTACAACTGTATTCCTTAACTTAATCTACTTGGTTCTCACCAATACCTGATCTCCTGAGGAAGCCTATACGCTTGAAACTCTAGCTTCTGAGGAAGGCTAGCCATTGAAACGATTAGACGTGTCTCGGTTCTATCCTTGACAGTCTAGAAGCTCTACACGTTGTCGTGAACATTCTGTCCACAGCCCTGCAGAGGCCCAATTCATGGAGTACGTCGAAAGCCCAGTTATCCGGACGTCAGACCAGTCACTCCCAGTCATCTCCGACGAAACCCGCTCAAACCCGACGCTTTCCCACGCTCTCCGAGCCTCGGACCCGCCGGAGATGCACCGGACCCGCTCGCATACCTTTGGAAACCCGTCCGTCCTATGTCCTGTCCGTTCCGTCCAACCCCACTGGTGCGTAGTAGCTTATTTCCCATGGCTGATACAGTATACAGCGTTATTACCTGTGTTCTCACAAGTCCGCAGTGCCTCATGTCTGTTTACATATCTCCGGACCCGATGTTTTCCTATTTTCTATATTCCGGATTTCTACGTAGCTAGTTATATAGGACTGGTAGTACGACCAAGCACTCTTTACTTTACTGTAGGTGGGACTTCCCATCTACTTGGTCACATACCTGTCATTACCTGTTACCTGGCTGAATATACCTGGTTCTCACCTGTTCCGCACCCGCTTCGCACCCGAAACCCTTGCCATTCGTTTTCCCTGACTTTCCCTTGTTTCCGGACATAGTCCGATGCTTTCCGCACCCATTCCCGTGCTATTCTCCGTAACCCGACGACCCGAAGCTCCGGACCCGCTTTTCCCGCACTTCGGACTTGATAGTATACCTTCGGACCCGACGTTTTGACCTCCGGACTTGGTCCGCATACCTTCGGACTTGTTCCTTTACCTTTCCGTGACCTCAGACACTAACTATCAGACTTACATCAGTAGCAGACCCCTTTAGGGTCGAACGTTCTTGTCTTGCAAGAGAAGCAGCAGGCATAGCATTCACCCAACATTATATCTGCCTACTGCGGAGTTGTTTCCCACAACGTGACCTCCTTTCTTGGAGCGTAGAGAAGAACTATCCAAGTCCATAACACATTCCCTTCCTCTGAGTCGGTGTTGCAGGAGTCACTAGCTTTAGTCTACCTTGTTCTTTGTTCTTGCGCAATTGATTGCAGTTCTCCCTGTCTTGTGCTAAGCCTCTACACTCCTTGAGCATTCGACCCTTGCTAGTTATACCTAGAAACCTCATCACATAAGTTCCGGAACAGATCCCAGCAAGACTTCGCATTGCGTCCCACATACCTGGTACCCTTACCCGTCATACCCATCACTCATTACCTGGTACCTGGACTCATATACCTGGCTCCCTTCTAGTTATATCCACGCTCTCTTACTCCGCACCCGCACTGCACTCGTCTCGCAACTCATCTGCATATCCACATCTCATACCTTTTCCACATTGCTTGCGGAATCCGTTGCATAGATCATAATACCCAGCTGCACTTGTCCCTTCGCTCTTACAAACTTGAGGAACTGCTCTCAGAGCTACCCCTTTGGGTCAACTACTACTCTTGCACCAAACAGGATTGACACGCTATCACTATAGTGCGCTTCTACGATTTCTCCCACACCGGTCTCATCCTTACTCATCCTGACATACTTACTTACAGTATATAAGCCCCCTGTAACACCTAGTAGATCCTCAGTTTGAATATTATTGTACCCTATGGGTTCTAATTTCCTCTATCATCCCCTGGACTGGATCTCCATGTCTGCTCCTACTCTGTAGTCTTAAAGACTAATCTCTTTAGGACTTTCCCTTCATTTATCCATAGGGTGACCAACCTCCGTCACACCGCCTATTCCGGACTCCATACCGGAGAGGACTTCCGTTACCCACAGTCATTCCCTCCAGTCAAATACCCTTAGTTACTCCCTCCGAGTTTCCAGACTTACGTCCCAGGAACTACATCTCCACCTCTACCTTCCGGTAGTCTACCCTCGTTATTCTTCTACTCTGGACTTCGTCTGGGAGTAGCCATACTTCCGTTCTCAGTCTATACCTCTATTCTACTCAAGACCCTACCATTGGTAGTCTCGACTCCAGTTTCTCCTTCACTATCCATACTCCGGATGTCCGCCGGATAAGTCTGCTGTTTGACCCGGACTTGTTCTGGAACACCCCGGACTTCCATTCTAGTCTGTTCTGAAATCAAGGGCACATACTCGGGCAAGGGGCACAGCGCACGAGCTGAAGCCAAGCCCTTCTTGGTCCATCCTACTCCTATGCACCTTCGGCATGCATGGTCGTAACAGAGCCCCCTTGAGAGATTCTGGCACCAATCCAGGATTCCTGGTAGCCAGGAGCTTCAAATGACTAGCCTGAATACATAAACACTCAGATCTAGCATAGATATTGCAATGGAAACATACTTACATCTTTTGCAAGGCCTGGATCATCTTCAAAAGCAAGAAGATTCACATCAAGATCTGATCTGGTCTTGAGTGCATGCATAAAAAGTATGCTTCCAGCTAGATACTCAAAGTCTATGTACCACCAATATATTAGCCTAAATAATGATGGTAAGATATCACTTACATTGCCTCAGATGGGTAGGATCTCTGGATTGTGGAGCCATGGTGGTGGTTGAAAGTGTAGTGGTCAGCAGCAGTGAAAATTGAATGGTTGACATTTTCGCAATTTTGGTACTTTTGAGATGACATATACCCATTATTTCTTTCTGTAGTATTTGCTGGATAGTGTAGTGGTAACTTGGTCCCTGTTGTGATACTGTGCAGGATTTAGCAAGGAAGCTCTGCCGTTCAACTCCCTCCATTGCCACAATTAATTATTCACTCCAGAGGTTATCCTAATTGTTTATTGCTCATTTTCTTTAGTTTTATGCTTGCTTTGATCTTTTGAAACAAAATCCTGGCTTATGTGAAATAACCTATCATCATACTCACAGTTTCTACTGGAAATATGTTAGAGGGAGCTGAAATATGAAGTGACTGCTCTTATGACTCCCTCTATGATCCTCTCCTCAACCTCAAGCCCATCTAATTCTATCATCACATCAATCATAGCTTGCCTGCATGCAACATTCATGCCATCAGGTAATGGAGCCTCAATGATGAGTTGGAGGGTCTGTGTCAGTGGGAGTGGGTTTGTCGGGTGGAGGATTGCATGAGCCACTTTCTTCCACCAGAATCCTGACCATGCCTCCTTGCACTGGCTATGTAAGTGAGCTGAGCAGCTGAAAGATGGTGAAACAAGGAGTGAGGGTGGGTAAGCAGCTAATGCCCAACGTTCTCGCTCTATTACCTCTTTTGCCTGTGTGATAATTGTATATACTTTGAACCCCATCTGTGCAGCCTCAGTATTGGTAGTGTTCACAAGTGACATCGGTGTCACACACCAAATGTGTTTGGTAGCAAGAACATGATTTTTTAAATTTATATCTTCATTTCCCATAACATTCCTTATGCACCATTTCATTTGTTTCCCTTCCTTGCCCTTAATTTTTCGATTTTCAAGCGATTTTCAACAGTATTATGGCATCCTGCATTTTTATGGCATTTCACATTCAATGAGGTTCATTCACCTTTCTCCCATTCACACACTTCCAACACTCTCCCATCTTCACCCACTACTCTCTCAGACAACCTCAGCATCAGCCAGACCATGCCAAATTGCACCAATACGTCGAAAACCGTGTCTCTATTCATCCTGTCCTCATCACCCTACCATTTCCAATCCTCTTCAGCGGCTTATATTCATTGAACCATCCAAACCATTATCCACTCGCACCTCACCTCCATGATCACTGTGGACACCATGCCATTCCATCCTCACGCTCACCAGAGATTGCAAACAACCAAGTCCCTATGCAGATGACCAATCCCTTTATCATGTTGGGAGAAGCGTCTCACAGACTGTATACAGTGGCTCAAAAAACTGTCCACATGTTTGTGCTATTTTGACTGTTTACATCATTGTACAAGAATGGATAGGTATTCCCAGGACATCCTGCCATGGCCTGGGAGTACTACATCAGGGCTTCAAAATGAGCCCTTACCCGTGGGAATTGGTGGTCATATGGTGGCACTATGAGGTTTGCAAAATGATGACTCATGTGGACAGTTTTTTGAGGCTAGATTGAAACTATATAAATTAATGGTTATGACACCATAAAGTCATACCATTATTAAATAAATTATAATGTGGTGTCATTATGGCATTATTAAACCTATCTCTCACTATATAATGAAGGGAGTCTCATGTATGATAGTCATAATCACCATGAAAGCCATCTCCTCTGCTCAAAGGGATAACATCCTCTCTCTCTCTACTGCTGGCCTCTCTGCTCGTCAAATAGCATCTAGAACTGGTGTATGCAAGTCTACTGTGGCCAAGCTCACCAAAGAATGTCACCCAGACAAAGAAAACTCTAGTGGAGGTCGTCCATCCAAACTCACCTCTACTGATAGGAGGGCCATTATTCAGCATATTACTACAGGAAAGGCTGACAATGCTGTCCAAGTCACTCATCACATCAATTCCATCATCACTACCCCTGTATCTTCACAAACTGTGAGAAATGTTCTCAAGGCAGCCAACCTCAAGGCTGTAACAAAGAAGAAGAAGCCTCTCCTTTCTATCAGTCATAGAAAAAGAAGACTGGACTTTGCCCTGGCCCATCAAAACTGGACTGTAGAGGACTGGAAGTGTGTCATATGGTCAGATGAGACTAAAATCAACAGGATTGGGTCAGATGGAAAGGTATATGTGTGGAAAAAGAAGGGGGGGCCTCTAACAGACAGAGAGATTAATGGGACACTCAAGTTTGGAGGAGGTTCTCTGATGGTATGGGGGTGTATGGGGTGGAATGGTGTAGGAATGCTTGCAGAGGTTGAGGGGAGGATGGATGCTGAGCAGTATGTGGACATTCTCAACCACCACTTGCTGCCTAGCATGGCAGAATCAGGAATTGATGAAGAAGATATCATTTTCCAACAGGATAATGATCCCAAGCATACATCCAGGAGAGCCAGAGAATGGTTTGAAGAACATAATATTCATCTCCTTGACTGGCCAGCACAGTCCCCTGATGTCAATGTCATTGAACACCTCTGGGGAATACTCAAAAAGAAGCTTATAGCCTATGAACACCCCCCTAAAGGAGTATGGGAGTTATGGGAGAGAGTGGTGGTAGAGTGGGGACAGATTACAGCAGAGGACTGTCAGAAGTTGATTGAAAGTATGCCTAGAAGGATAGAGGCAGTAATCAAGGCCAAGGGAGGCCACACAAAGTACTAGAATACCTGATTTCCTATGTAAAATATCTGAGTCAAAAAACTGTCCACATGAGTCATCGTTTTGCAAACCACATAGTGCCACCATATGACCACCAATTCCCACGGGTAAGGGCTCATTTTGAAGCCCTGATGTAGTACTCCCAGGCCATGGCAGGATGTCCTGGGAATACCTATCCATTCTTGTACAATGATGTAAACAGTCAAAATAGCGCAAACATGCGGACAGTTTTTTGAGCCACTGTATATCCCATGATCTCTGCATATTGACATTCTGCACCAACAACCACATGGCATCTCTGCAGCAGGGCATTTGGATCATCATTCCATCATGGCATCATTGTATCATCACTTCATTCCATTCTCCACTGCCCATATGCTGCATCATTGCTGCGTCACAGCTCTTGCATCATCACCACACAGCACTTTGTCATGCTTGCATAGCAATTGGTCATGATGACTCAGGTCATGAGTCATGGTTTGTAATGGTCACAGCCCTGCTTTATCATTGCTTTTTCATTCTCTGACTCATTCTCCATTTTATGACTCATTCTGCATAGGATTTGTTCTATTTTTCGAAATTGCTCAGTCATTACCCCTGAAGCGCAGCACATTCATTCCATTCCCCCCTTTCATTGCCCTCTTCATTGCCTTACTCATTGCCTGGAGCGTTGCTTTGCATACACAGACATACACAGACACTCTACTTTATATAAACCCCTGTACTTTAGCTACAGAAAATCAACTTATCCAGTTTACCATTTCATGTCCAGTTCTCTCTGAAGCCTCAGTTGGCTTTGCATTTTTCATCATTCCATGTCTTCCTGGACCTTGTTCACCTGGAACACTGTCCCACTGCTATTCATTCAGTCCAGTTCATTACCTCTGCTTATTCTTTCTTCACCCTCCAACACAGCTAGGTCACTCCAGACTTAGTTATGCTCATCTATCCTTCAACCTAAACCCCTCACACTTGAAGTGTGTGGTGCACTACCAAGGGTCAGGCCATCCAAACTGAACAACTACTATACCCAGTGCTTCTCAGCATAAGGACCACTGAGCAGTAGCATTGCTAGGTTTGTTGTTTTGTTGTGGTTTACAACTGATCAGCAACAAAGATTGACATCAGTATGATCTCGTGGATTGCTGGAGCGATCCACTAGGGTATGGAATATAACCATGCAAGCTCTAGTCTGTGAGTAGGCTGCAGAGTGAGGTTTTCCAGTCTATCAATAGTGAACTTGATGCTATTGCTTATCATCCACAGGTGTGAAACCTTAAGGATAGTGACAAGCAATTATTCCTCAGGTGGAGGAGGAACCGAGCTGCTAGAACATACCAATTAAGCCATCATATATTATACAGTCAATATCATAGCTACACATACATGTGGTAAACCCAGTTGAGAAAATATGTAAAGTCCTCCTCAGAGATCTGATGTAGGACAATGGGAAGTTGCTCTGTACCATTGGTATCATAACCTGATAGCATAGCCAAAATTGCTTCCAAAGCAGGGGAATGGTGAACAAGTACACCCCGATGTACACATAATAAGGTATTGCTAGCCTATGGTAGAAGTAATCCAGAAACCAGCCAGAAATTGAGCGAGGCTTAAGAGACATTTATAGTAGGACTTACACGAAAGACAATATTTCCATCTCCAAACCAAAACTCACTATGCCTGTGAGGAGCTAATCTCTGATCTGCATCCACGGTGTGCAAGAGCTTTGAATAGTTATTAGGTGGGCTTGTATAATGGTCAGATGAAGTTCATGTCATCTCACTTACTATGGACCGCACATTAAACCAACAACAGTAAACACTTGGATGCTTACATAATAAATATCGGTCAAAGTGCTGTGTTAATCTGCGACTTAAGCTACAATGGATCTGCCTCCATTACCACAGCCTATCAATGGCTCAGGTGTCTGGCCAGATCACCTGCATCAAGTCCATGACACCCTATTCCATATCTATTGTCATGCATTGCAAGCACTCCAGACTTGCAGTGAACTGCACCAAATACATTTTCATGCTGAGGCCATCACCAATAATGCCATACCACTACTACGTGCACTGGAGAACTCTTCTTCAGTAGAGGGCATCCCTATGTCCTGGGTCCTTCAAGTTACAGCAAAACTTGGGATGCTACTAAAGCAGCTGCAACAGGCTGAAACAACAGCACAAGGAGGGTAAGCCTACCATATTCACTGTAGTAGTTCTAATATCTAATCTATCACCAGTGAAACATCAAATATTTCAGTTCCACAGCCAATCACTGTCGAACACACTGGCAAACCAGGGAGACCATGTAAAGTGCCAGATGTTCAGTTGTTGCATGAATTTTCCTCTCCTGGTCGCCATCTACAACAAACCAAACTTGCACGAGTCATGGGCATCCATCGTAATACTTTGCACTCCTACTTGAAGCAGAACAATGTTAGCTACAAGTATAACATAATCTCGGATGCTAACCTGGATCATGCTGTTCGAGAATTTCGTCAGATGAAACCAAATTCTGGAGTTCACTATCTTACTGGCCATCTGCGACAGCTGGGCTTGCAGGTATAGCAGCAGCAGATTACTGCCTCTATCCACTGTGTCAATCCCTTGGGAACTGTCCTCCACCAATGTACTATGATTCACCAGCGACAGTACAAGGTTTCACAGCCAAATGCTCTGTGGCACATGGATGGTCACCATAAGCTAATTCATTGGGGCATTGTAATTCATGGTATCATTGATGGGTATTGTTGCACAGTAGGCTATTATTCTTCACTAGCCACTCATATCTGATATGTATTGGCTTTTAGATGGTTGTCATTCATCCCAGCACAAGCAATAGTGCATCCACAATACTTGAGGTGTTTTTGAATGCAGTTGCTATCTATGATACACCTTCAAGAGTGCGAGGGGATAGAGGTGGAGAAAATAAGAAGGTATCAGTTTATATGATCATGACTAGAGGGCCTAACCACGCAAGCTTTATGTGGGGATTGTAAGTAAATACATTTTCATTACTTACATTAGTTGTGTTAAAATCTGCTGCTCACTAGATCAACTCACAACAGCAGGATTGAATGATCCTGGGTTGAGGTCAGTGTTGTGAACATTCTGTCCATAGCTCTGCAGAGGCCCATATCACAGAGTACGTCAAAAGCCCAGTAGTCCAGATAACAGACTAATCACTCCCAGTCATCTCTGATGAAACCCACTGAAACCCGACACTTTCCCATGCTCTCCGAGCCTTGGACCTGCTGTCACGCACCAAACGTGTTTGGTAGCGAGAACATGGTTTTTTTATTTATATCTTCATTTCCCATACCATTCCTTACTCACCTTTTCATTTGTTTTCCTTCCTCTCCTTTAGTTTTTCGATTTTTTAGCGATTTTCAACAGTATTACAGCATCCCACATTTTTACGGCATTTCGCATTCAACGAGGTTCATTCACCTTTCCCCCCATTCACACACTTCCAACGCTCTCCCATCTTCACCCACTACACTCTCAGACAACCTCAGCATCAGCCAGACCATGCCAAATTGCACCAATACATCGAAAACTGCGTCTTTATTCATCCTATCCTCATCACCCTACCATTTCCAATCCTCTTCAGCGGCTTATATTCGTCGAACCATCCAAACCATTATCCACTCGCACCTCACCTCCATGATCACTGTGGACACCATGCCATTCCATCCTAATGCTCACCAGAGATTGCAAACAACCAAGTCCCTATGCAGATGACCAATCCCTTTATCATGTTGGGGAAGCGTCTCACAGACTGTATATATCCCATGATTCCTGCATGTCGACATTCTGCACCAACAACCACATGACATCTCTGCAGCAGAGCATTCGGATCATCACACCATCATGGCATCATAGCATCATCACTCCATTCCATTCTCCACCACCCATATGCTGCGTCATTGCTGCGTCACAGCTCTTGCATCATCACCGCACAGCACTTTGTCATGCTTGCATAGCAATTGGTCATGATGACTCAGGTCATGAGTCATGGTTTGTAATGGTCACAGCCCTGCTTTATCATCGCTTTTTCATTCTCTGACTCATTCTTTATCCCTATGACTCATTCTCCATTCTTATGCATAGGATTTGTTTTATTTTTCGAAATTGCTCAGTAATTACCTCTGAAGCGCAGCACATTCATTCCATTCCCCCCTTTCATTGCCCTTTTCATTGCCTTACTCATTGCCTGGAGCATTGCTTTGCATACACAGATGTACGCAGGTACTATACTCTATATAAACCCCTGTACTTTAGCTACAGAGAAATCAACTTATCCAGTTCACCATTTCATGTCCAGTTCTTTCTGAAGCCTCAGTTGGCTTCACATTTTTCATCCTTCCACATCTTCTTGGACCTTGTTCACCTGGAACACTGTCCCACTGCTATTCATTCAGTCCAGTCCATTACCTCTGCTTATTCTTTCTTCACCCTTCAACACTGCTAGGTCACTCCAGACTTATTGTGCTCATCTATCATCTATCCTCCAAGCTAAACCCCTCACACTCAAAGTGTGTGGTGCACTACCAAGGGTCAGGCCACCCAACTGAACAACTACTGTACCCAGTGCTTCTCAGCATAAGGACCACTGAGCAGTAGCATTGCTAGGTTTGTTGTTTTGTTGTGGTTTACAACTGATCAGCAACGAAGATCGACACTGTGCATGTTCAACTAATGTCCAATTTAGTCGTTCGGCCACACCATTCTGTTGTGGAGAATCGTGCACAGTGAGTTGTCACTGTATTCCTTGTTCCTTTAAGTATTCATCAAAGTCTTTGCTTAGATATTCCCCCCTCAGTCTGACTGAACTTTTTGCAGGCATGCACCATATTGATGGCTGACATAAGCTTCATAGTGCTTGAATGCAGTGAGTGCTTCGCTCTTCTTCTTCAAACATTTGATCTTGGTTTCCTGGCTATAGTCATCAGTAAAACTGATGTAATATAGACATCCTCCTATGGTTGCTGTTTGTGCAGGTCCCCATAGATCTGTATGAACTAATTCTCCATAAGTCTTTGCTTGTGTCTTGGATTCTTCAGGAAAAGGTTGGCAAGTCGCTTTAGCTTGTGTGCATGTTTCGCAATATTGAGGCTTTGAGGTAGTATCCACATCTATTCCTTTGATGGTACCTTTCTTTACAGCTTTGAGTATTGCTGTTTGTGAGACATGTCCTAGGATATGGTGCAATTGGTATATGGTGTATTTGGTTTCCACTAAGTTTGCACTATGTGCCACTGCTGATGCAATTTGATATAGTCCACCAACTTGTGGTATTTCAGCTATGATTCTTCGCTCTGGGGATGGCGACAGGATCTTGCACATTTGATCCTCAAAGTGCACTGCAAGTCCTGCCTTTGCAATCCTATTGGCCGAAATCAGTGTGAATGCCATCTTTGGAGTGTATAGAGTATCTTTGAGGGTAACAGTAGTCTTCTTCATCCTGAGAGGTAAGTCTATCTTTAGATCTCCTCTTTCTATAGCACTGATACTCGAACCATCTGCAGTATGTACTTCCTGCGGTTCAATTTTGGTGTAGGTAATGAATTTTGAGCGATCAGGGGAAAAATGGGATGTCATGCCTGAGTCTATGATAGCGCCTTGACGTTCTAGAGGTATGTTGATCTGTTTTGCAACACTTGCTAGGTCTGATGATGCAAAGGCATAGTTATCCTTGCTTTCTATCATATTAGCACTTTGGTTCGTGTTTCCTCCCTTCCTCTGCCCTTGACGTGGTCCCTGACCTTCCTTCCCTCCTCCAGGTCTCCAGCAATCGGACTTATAATGTCCTCATTCCTGTTAATCATTGTACGATTTCTTCTTGTGCTTGTCTTGGCCGAGAATGCACTGTTGCTTCCTTTCTTCGGTGCTTTGGGATTGGCTATCTGTTGATGCTCGTATTCTTCTGTGATGACATTCATCAGCTCGTATGAGGTAAGGGGTTGTTTCATTATTCATGCAGTAGCATTGATTGATGAGAGCAATGGTCTATAGGATTCTGGCAATGATCCCATAATGATGGCATAGTAGTCTTTCTCATCTATACTTGCCCCCATTCCAGCTAATGATTCTCGGATCCATAACAGGTCTCTGAAATGTGCTTTGATATCACCTCCTTCCTCACACCTAGTTTCCTGCAGTTTCCATTGCAGGTCTATCTACACCATCTCTGTTTTGCCTTCATGTATGAGGCATATCTCTGCCCATATCTTTGAGGCTCTTCCAAGGCTCTGGATGCGCAATAATAGTTGGTCTGAGACCGTACTAAATATATGCTGCTTAACAAGTGAGTCCTTCTGTTGAAACTCATCAATCTTCTTATCTAAGTCTTCAATTTCACTTTGTGTAGCTGCTGTCTTGTCGGGCTTTATTGCTTGTCCTTGTGAGTCAATTTCAAAGGGTACAGGTTCTGTTGCACGACCATCTAGATAGCACATCAAACCTTGTGCACATATCATTGTCTGTGCCCTTTCCTTATAGGTTATCCAGTTCATTCCATCATCGGTGAGCTGGGGGATATTATAGAGTGATGATGTGCCAGGGAGCATTGTATCCATGGTAGTGTCAGGGCTCATAACCTGTGGTTATGAGAATTTATGTAGAGTAGAAGTAATTATTTGGACTGACTCCTAATGTAAATAATTGTACAATATATATACTATCAATTGGTTAATACTCTGTGTCCAATCCGAAAGTCTGTGCTTTGGACTTGTTTCTCTTCCATGCTGTGCTTACTAATTGATACCACTCCAGCTATTCCTGGTTATCGGTGTTCCCTACATTAATCATCATTTATCATATTACTAAGCTTTCCTCTCTTGTGCTCGTACTATGACATTCATCATATGACTCCAACATGGTTTTGTTTGTTGATCATCAGTGAGACTCATGACAAACTTTTGTAATTAGTATCAATAGGAACTGACGATGAGATTCTGCCAGCATCAGACTCTGAAAACTTATCTGAATCAGCCACTATAGTCGACTTAACTGCAAGTAACGATGAATACACTGGTGACTTCTTCAGTTCCTTCAAGTTAGACAATCATGAGGTTGTAGCTAAGCCAAAGGTACCAGTGGAGGCTGACCTCGCCCCTTTGGAGCCTTTTGAGTCACCTGGGCCTGTCTCAACACCCCCATTGCAGACTAGTGAAATTTTTGCGACACCAACCTTACAGGCCTCTGGGTCTTTTGTCATTGATCCCAGTCTTGATAACCCATGGGAAGGAAATCGTCTCTTTAATTTCTAGGTCTTATCATTTAATTTGTAATTATTTTGCACCTATATCATCCAAGTCATACCAAACTTCCCATCACAAACTGACATTACTGATTTATCCTCCTTTTACATGCACTTTATTCTATCAGTTTATATTCTGGTAATCGTACATAGCAACTGTCTCTTACTACAACCTTTTTAATTGATTTCTTTCTTGTAAACCCAAGAGGAAATAAGCCTTACCATGACAAAACACACTTTCTCAGACATACATATTCCACACTTTGTTTTGGGGGGTGACATGATATTTTTCAGGGCAACACATCTTTTTTCGGGGCAACACAAATAATATTTGTGCAGATTCAACAGCATAAGGAAAGGCGAGTGAGGAGTGCACTTGCAGAATAATGAGGGCAGGCATCACCCGTTGCGGGTGACTAAGAGCACAGAGATTAGGACAAGAACTAATCAATAAAACTGCCAATAATGCACATGAAACTCAGCTTCCATGCTGTCAAAAAAACACTGACAAGAATTCGTCAGCATCCCCGAACTCGTCGTGATGGTATCACATAGCATCAGCCTGAAATACTGACATTATAGTGACTGAGAAGGTTTGCAAACAATTCACATACTTCTAAAAAACTTATCCCTGAGCGAAGAGTGGGGGGTGCGCTCTATTCCTGAATCGCCTTGAGATGCCTTCTGTTCGAGTCTGTCTTTCAGTACCTCCGAATCAGGCTAACAACAAACATTATTAGGGAAACTGAGGGGGGGATATGTTGACACTCACAATATTGGTGCCAATGGGCTCATGTGCACACATTTTTGTCACGGACTAGCACTTTTCCATCAGCAGAAAAGGCTGCACACTGCACCTCATTTTGTGTTGGAGGGGTGGGGTGGTCCAACTGGGAGGTTGGTGTCGAGATTCCACAGACATGCTGTTTTATCCTTTGATGTACTCGCAAGGAGGTGACTGTTCTAAGACAAGAAGAGGGGCGCGGCGTTAACCCAGTAATTGTGAGTACCCTTGAAAATGGTAATCTCGGCAGCATCGAATATCCTAATCGGGCCATATGACGCGGAGATAACCGTCTCTTCTTTCCATCAGACGTCTAGGCCAAGCTGCAAACTACAATATTATGGTGTTCGAGTGTGCTGAACAGCTCGCCCGTCTCCGCATCCCATATTTTTACTGCATTCTCCTTGTCTCTGCATGTCTTTGTCGAGTCGGGCGAGTACATCACCGCCAGGACATGTTTGTGCCCGTTTTTGATTGTCAGGACAGCTTTGTTGCTCGCGACATCGGGCCAGACTCTTGCCGCCCCAGCCCAGGATCCGCTCGCTACTTGATTATCATCTGCACTCCAGCACACTAGCCGCACAAGATCGGTATTTCTGGCGATGGCCTCCTTCGTCTCAACGTCCCACAACCTCACTTTCTCATCTTCGCTTCCGCTTGCAACCATCTTGCCGTTTGGAGACAATGCCATGGATCGCACTCCTACGATATTCTGATCTCGCCAGGACTCACCTATCTGTGCGCCGCTCTCTAGGTCCCATAGTTGGAGTGAGCTGTCCGCCGAACATGTGATGATGCGTCGTCCGCCAGGTAGGTGTATAACACCTTCTACCCATCTGGTATGACCTCGCATCGTCGCATCGTCCGCCGTGGCGTGATCGCTGGCATCTCACTGGTCATGGTCGGCGCTCGGAGTCTCAACTACGGCAGATCGGGGACTATGTACGCGAGGGAAGTCTGCCAAGATCTTTAGATCAGACCAGGTTTCCTGGCAATGACAAATCTTATTGGTGAATGCAGGAGCCTATCTAACCCTCGTCAATGAAGGCGCACGAGCCATTGCTCATGAGACAAGCCACTTACAGTAATCCAGTCCTCACCTAGAAGACAGCTGCAGAATTGTATATGCAGGAGTTGCCGCGACGTTACACGACAATGTGCAAGAGATCTTTGTGAGTATCCGAACTTGCCGGTAGGCAAGTGATCAGCTTTAACCTGCGGAAAAGCCTAGAGTATCACGCGCCTCGTTGATTCATCCATTTCGGGCACGTTCTTTGTGGCATTCTTTGTGGCATGGGCGCATATCACCACGCCGAATGATTTCCCATTAAAATACGCGTCGCGTGTTTCACCCCGTCCCAATCAGGTGTCGAGGCACATTTGTCTCGGAGTCATAGTACAGCGAGAGGTATGATACACGTACAGATATACAACTGACAAGTACAAGTAATGGTAATGATTATTTCTACAACGTCCAGCTCTCTGGGGCGTCACTTTCAGTAAGTCCCCCTCACCTTATCAGTTACGCATCACTGTTAAGCGTGTGCCTCTTCAATAGCTCCATTGTCGCCATTTCCGTCCTTGTTCTTCCGGCGGATGACGACGTATGTGTCGCTCGACTCGTCACCCGAAACAGCTTCAATGTCTCCACCGACGTGGCCTGTGCGCTCAGGCTCGATAAGTTTGCTGCAAAGGCGTGAGGAACCGCCAGGGTGCGAAACAAGACAAAATACTGACCGCTCAGCGCGAATCATATGCAGGTCATGGGAGAGAAGACCATGACCGGCTACAGGGCCATAATACGAGGTTCCTGCAAGGGAGCCAATGATGCACGTGCCCACGAGGATAGAGAGGTAGAAGCGGTACTGGGAGTACCATTTTGGTGCTGAGAAGGAGGCACAGTCAGAAGGGAACCGCGACCCTGCAACAAGGAGACTCACTCCAACCAGCAGCTGTGACTTTATTATCGGCATACCACAGTGCAGTGAATCCAAGCCACTGCCAGAGCAGTGCGAAAGTAGGTTGGAGGGTAATTGTCGACCACGCCAAGACTGCAGGAGAGATGCCGAGGAGTAGACGGGGGTAGCCTTTGTGTCCACCCAGACCGCTAAATTCCATGCCCCAGTGGATTGCGCCTAAATATAACATGAGATAAGTCATCGAAGTAGAAGTGTGGTCACGTGCCAAGGAAGGACAGAAGCACTGCGCCGTAGTGGACTTGGAAGTTGAGCGCTTGGTCTAAGACGTTGAGCGCAACACCAGGGTCCATGTTCGTGAGAACACCCATGGTCGCAAGACCTGCCTGGTGTGCAAGATACACGGTAGTCGCAGACGACGCGATGTATGGGATGCCACCAGCGAGGCCCATGACAAGATAGGGGGTTGGAACGGAGTGGGCGACTGCAGTGGTGATACCGAACTACATTGAATGATTAATGTACCGTGGTTAATAAAGCGGATGTCCTGATTCGCACAAAGGACCACGTACGAAAGAGTCTTTTGTTGGCTTGACACTGTCTACTGTGAACACGCCGCCAGCAATCGAGCGCGCCCAGTCTGTCATCGAGTTCCCGACTTCCTCCTTCACGTTCTGCCTCGCATGCTCGATAGTCTGGCTGCCTGGTCTGCCTGAGACCGAACTTGCTGCGAACCGTGCATGGACCTGGGCAAGGTTTATGGCTGCTGGACGAGCCACGAATTGGGAAGGGCTTTGGAACTGTGGAGGACGGCGAAGGGCAAGCGGGGTACGACGAAGAATAGTTGAGCGGGAAAGATTACCAAAGAGTGTGTTCATAGTTGCAGTGGATTGAAGGCGGGCTTGAATCAACCACGCCTTATAGAGCAATCTAAATGACGTCGCGTGACATCATACACCACAACACACAATAGTCGTGAATTTCCAATAGCCTAGACCTAAGGCTGGGAGTATGGAGGCAGATATTGCATGCATCGTCCGCCGAAATGAAAATACAACGCCCACTCCACTATGTGCTTACAGCATTCCAGGCCGCCGAGGGGACACGCACGACTTCGGCAGCACAAAAAGGTCAATCAATAAGCAATCTACAGGCCCCACAAAGGAGGCTTTCCAAAACACGGGGTATCGCATGATTCTAGAGCTACAGTTTGATGAAAGATATATCAATCCCATGAGAAAAATCCCAAATACAGATCCTCTATAGGGTGCGTGGTCAGCTTTTGGGCTAGGGCTGAGAAGCATGTACATCACCTGATCTTCCCCGCACGAAACAATCTATAACACATAGTTTAAGATTCAATCAAGCTAAAAATACAAAAGGGACGGACCTTGGTACAATCAAAACCTACACAGAATATCCTTCCTGTGTGGCCGCCATTCAGGTCAGCGACCAGCGCCCCTGTCTTCCTGTCCCACACCTGTGTCAAGACAAATTCATGAGCCTCACATAATCCCCGCGATTGCATCCAACATGCCTTAATGGTTAAATCATAGCTCCCACTGACAGCAAACTCTTCCCCAAGGGCAACACTTCGCACAAGGTGCGTATGTCTCTCTTGCTCACGCCGTGCAGCCAATCCATGCGACCCACAAGCATGACACACGGCAGTGTTTGCATCTGGCCGTGGTGTATCAGCCACGGATCGTGTTAGGGAGGAGTGCAAAAAGAATGGTGCTGTTCCCTGCCCCGGTATCATTGCAATATTATCCTGCGCGTGCGATGTTGAGGAGGGAACCGCGGCTGAAGGAATAGTGTTGAAATCAGGGTTTGTCGACCAGCCTTGCGACGAAACTATGTCAAACATGCGTAAATGCATGTCTGATGAGCCAGACAATAAATATGGGGGCTTGAATTCGATAGAGGCAATGCTGAGGACGTTATCTCAGTAATCATATCCACTAGTGGAAAATTCAGGAAGAACTTCACCCTCGTGCATGGTGTTCCTCAAAGGTGCTGATGAGCGCGCCAGTGTTTGCATTCCAAACGCGTACGGAACGGTCACCAGAGCCGGACACTATCACATCACCAACGACAGAAACCGCATTAACGGCCGCACGGTGCGCGCGAAACACGAATTGAGGCTTCAAAGACGGAAACCCATATGTTCTGACAGTCCGGTCTGACAAAACAATCATTCAGTTAGTTTCCAGATTGAACTGCAGATCGCAAGCGAACCTTTAGAGCACGTCACCAGCCTCCCGCTATCAACACGAACACAAAGCACGCTGTCGAGATGATCTTGCAGCACCTTGACCAGCCTGTCCTGGCCGAGGTCCCAAACAACAACACGTCTATCACTCCCTCCACTCACCAGCAACCCAGCACTGCTAGGCTCGTTTGCTAGCGCCTCCTCTCCATCTCCCGACTTTGCAAAGTCAGAAGATACGCATAAGCTTAAGACACTAGAATCATGCAATTCGCCGACCACGCGACGTACGCGGTCCGTGCGCAGATCCCACTCGCGAACACTCCGGTCCTTCGAACCCGTAAATAGTACCTGTAGGGGTGCGGACCGGCCATCAAGCCCTGTTGGATACGTCCATAACCAAAGGCAGTACACTGCAGCGCTGTGTCCACCGGTATCCGCACAAGGGAGTGTACGCCTGCGATATGCACCTTGGCAGAAACGGTTGTGTAGGAGCACGTGCGTCTGGTGGAGGAGCTTATAGTCCGGCGCAAGATGCGCACCTCGTGGCGAAACACCATGCTGCGATGTGATACGGGATATCGGGGTGATGGCAGTTGTCGACGAGGAGGAAGATAACACCGCCGGAGTGATAGGTACGAGGAGATGGGATAGAGCCTGTGCTTCAATATCGTCAATGTTCATCGGCATGGACGTCCAGTCTACCGGGTCGTCCCCTACAAAATCGACAACATCTCCCGCTCCCTCACCGCTCCCTTCATCCTCATCCTCCTCTTCGTCGCCCATGCCTTCATCTTCATCCCTTTCTTCACGAACAACTGCATCCGCGGGATCTGCATCGCCAAGTCCGTCCCAAGGGGTAGGCGCAGCAACGTCCGTGCGCCATTCCCAACCGTGTACATGGCAAAGACGACGCCAAAGTGCTTGATCCGTTGCGAGGGTGTGCCAACGTTTTGAGACAAGAGAACAGGTGAGCAAGGAAGTTGCTGGGAGATGCGCGAAGATGAGGAGAGAGAGTTCTGTGGGAAGAGACTGGTAATTAATTAAGTAATTAGTAAGGGCTATTGGTCACAAAAACGTCAGACTCACACCGACGACATCGAACTGTAACAGAGGGGTCATTCTGCGCTGCAGACTTGCAAGCACAGAACGAGGAAGAGATTCGAGGAGCTTGTAGGTCATTTCTGTGAACGTTCATGCGGACAGCAGCGCCACATTTCGGGTGAGTGGAGAGGGGTGCGAGGAGCGAATGGTCAATGTAGTGCCTGATCTGGTAGCAGATTAGATACGAACCTTCGCGCTCCCTATCATTCGATGCCATGGTAGCCAAATGCCAGTCAAGGCTCCGTGCGACGCCTTTGCCTTTGACATCTACAGGTGATCCCGTCCAAATACCACCTGGTGGTTTCCGTTGCTCTGGGGTACCTGCACCCTTGTTGAACTGCAAGCCAGTTCGGTAATTTGCTGGTGCCCAAGCTACCAACCCTGGGTTGGTGGTGGCTCCGTTGGCAGTGCTACAGCTTTGTGAGAATGCGAGCTTGAGCCCATGGATGTCTGCATCTGAAAACCCGTCGTCGGTGAGACTTATCATAATTTCTGGTACACGGCACTGATGCGTTGTGGTAGTACAAGATGTCTAGGTGCGCAGCCAGATGCCCCTAGAGTCTATACTCAAAAGTTGAGGGAAGAACTTCAAGTGTGGACCTAAACAGTATTTTAAAACAGAATAAGGTAACTACATGACCTAAGATGGTAATCTCGACGTCCAATCATATCGACATCTCGACAGACGCATTTTTATAACCGTTATTCCACACCGGAGCCCCAGATATGCGTTTACGTGAAAATCAAGCAAAGCACATTTCTGATTTGAATGCGTGTAGCATTATACTCTCTGACCTTGGGAAATATCAAGGAACATTCGAACATAAAGAGCATGTCGGTCTACACCAAGTCTATATATGTGAGAAGGGAACTTTAGAGGTTCATTATAGAGACTATAGCTCTAACCGAACTCTAAGCTAGTCTCATCAAGTTATGTTCTCAACTTTTGGTCTTTTTCAATCATTGTCATGTCCAGAGGGAAATAATTGTAATCGACCATCATGTATATTCTCACAGTCTAGATTTGCCGTCTCATCATTCACTCAGCATTCCGGTGCAGAAGGCTCAGCCCCTCCCACAGAAAACAGCCACACCATCTGCCGATATCGTACCTCGCGCAGTGCCCTCAAAGCGGCCATTTCACAACCTAGCACAAGGTTCCTCTTCCAGTAGCAATGGGATTCCCAGTGGACCCCCCACTCAACGTCTCAGAGTGGGCACCACACAGGAGCCAGTTGCCGTCCCTGCCACATCGCCGCCACCACCACCACTATTACTGGGTATCATCCACGCATACCTCTCAGGCATGAGACATCTGCTATCCAGACACCACCCGTGTTATCCCTTTGAAGTGCGACGATTGACGGCCGAAGTAGCGTTTAGCGGATCAACGGGCCTCAAGCTTGAAATGTCATAGATACAGCCAGCACCACGGGAAAGAAAATGAGTCTAACCGCGTGCAGCTCCCAAACGACCAATGATGTCCTCGGAGGGCTCTTGCTCCTCGACGCCATCTGACTGTGTGACCTACGTTGCGCAATCGTTCAATTCGTCCCAAAATTAGCTGTGCATAGCAATGGAGAACTGACCACGCGCAGCACCAACTTCTTGCAAGATTCCTGCATCTCTCATGCGATTATGAGCTCGTCCAGGATCTATCGAGTGATATGAGAAGACCACCTGGTCAATAAAAGTTGACAACGCACCGCATACGCTTTATGGAAATTAAAGATGCTGATACAAAACAGTGAACAAAGGTCTCGCTCGCTACTACACTTTCAAAACGTACAGGTCCAGCTAGACAAAACAAGTTCAATGAGTGCTTCATCCCGGAAACAAGAAAAACGCAACACACATTTCCAAAGTATCGGTCCAAAACCTCGACATAACGATGAACAATCTTCAGCGTGATGAGTGAATCGTTATCCCCTGAGGCAATCCCACAAACGAATAACAACGATGCGTATCGGCGGTATACGACCTTGGTGTCTGCGTCATCAATGTCAACTCCCTCACTTTCCTATACAATTCTACTGAGAAACTCGCCCTTGTACTCCGGGAAATTACACATCCGCGTGCGCCGAGCCAGGACGAGCTGAGTGACGTCCTTCACGATCTTGGCTTTTTGCTTGGGCGGCATGGTGGAGAACCATTTAGCAAGGCGTACTTTGCCTGGTTGTCTGACATGTTGATGATACGTTGATGGTTTGGAGGAAGGTGACGGGCCTTGTCGTGATACTTGTAGTTGATCACAGTGAATGAAGGTGTTTCCTTGTGGCTGTGCTGGCGCGGTCAGGGGCCACGTATCCATTTCTGTCCATTCAGGAGGTGATCTCTATATAGGACAATACTCGTTAGTCTAGTGTGACCCCCGGTGTCCCTTTCGCATCTCTGGAGTCACGAATGCCCTGGTGTGAGGCCCACCCCCACCAGTCCGCCGTTCCCGCCGTCCGTTTTAGACGTGCATTTCCCTGAAGACGAGACGACTTTATAGTACGTACGCGCAATTATATATGAAGCTATCGTGATGGTCATTAAATTGTCCCCTACTAAAGTCTACTACGCCTGGTCTTGACGACAACAGACTCTGAGCAGCGAGCGGAATACATATGCAAACCCTTTGCATAAGACTTAGTGAGTAGCACTAAGCAGTTACATAGGCTAAGCTGCTAACGAGTCCTTGACACGTTCAACTTGGAGGACACTATCATTGACTTCCTACAGATCTGTACCGCACTCCGCATTCACGTCTGCCAAGACACGCGCCCATCGCCCGCCATTCCAAGAATGGAGTTGTCGGAGTTGTTCTTCATCAAAGATTGTATTATTGTACGTTCGCCTCTGACATAGCCTCCCACCGCGTTTCGCCGTGCCGCTCCAAGCGCGTCTGAATGAAGTACTCCCTGCTTGAATCGTTCAGGATTTCGAGGGTCTTCGTCAAGAGAAGCTTCACTGCTTTCCTGAAGGCAACACTGCAATATGCAGGCTCGAATAACCCTATAAGGACGTTGGCGCCGCGTGGTATGATCGGCTTCTCTGGATAATTCTTGTCCAGATACTCAGCGATCGCTAGTGAGTCGGCGACGACGGATCCAGTGTTGGGATCCTTGATCACTGGAAGGGTGTACCTGCCCCCTTCCGTTGTTGAAGCGCCAACTTTGCACTTCATAGTCATGGGTATGTCCTCGAATTCTACCCAGACGGTCGTATACGGGAGACCTTTGTATCCTAGGCAAAACCTTTCGTCTGCATGTTAGCAACATCCAGCAATGGCTCTGACTGAGCGACTTGCCTGGTCTTTGCAGGGTTTGGAGCTGATATACTATTTGGGGCCTTGCTTGGTATATCGTATAGTATGATTGGCAGCATTGAAGATCTGAAGGCTGACTTGACTCGTCAGTTGAGCCCAGACGTTATATATATATACTTCATCTCTGCACCGGCTTTGTAACGTTTTTCATCTCCGTTGTTAATGTATGACGATGTATGACTCGAACGGTTCGTCGCCGGTCGTCGTTGACGAATCCTGATTAGTTATCAGTGTCACCCTACAATTGCCCACCAATCATTCTCCAACCGTAAATCAGATACTACCTCATCGATGCCACGATCATCTATACGTGGATCTCACGAGTCATTACAATGATCATCGTTTCCAACAGAGCACCGAAAAAGCTCTAGAAAACCGCTACACGGACTGCGGCAACTATTGAGCCACTCCAGTATTCGGCGCGTCCGTACGCTACTCATTTTCGTGGCAAGGCGATGTCCATTTCGTAGTGCCTAGTATGAGCGGACGGGACACTTTCTGACGTTGCCAGCACAAATAAAAAGCCCAGATCAAACCTTTTTTTGGTTGGTGTGGTGCTGGTGTAACATGGTTCGGACATGTACTCCCCACGCCGTCTGACAGGACACAAGTAAGCACGAAAGGAGGACTGCGATGAGAATGGTCAGTAGATATAGATTGAATCAATTGAACTTGCGAGTGTGTTTGGCTGGTTGTGGTCACGTTTCGGTGGGTTGTTCGCGGTCTGAGTTGATCGTTTATACTGGTCCTTCTATGGTATCGACAGCGTCGCATCAGGTGCGGCTCTCCTTTCGTCGTGGAGTGTGATAGTATTGTACATTGATTATTTGGTGGGGGCTTAGTGTAGGTGGTGTCTATATGTCGAGTGTTTTGGAGTATGTTTGGGTGAGTTCGGTCTGAGTGGAGTGGATGGGTGTCGATGTTATGTGCGGCTCAGGTCTATGTGCTATTTGGTAGTATATCGTTCCAAGAATTTACAGCTCACCGAAGGTCAGTTTGAAGCATCCCGTGCTATTGATGAATCAGCTAAGGTGGGAGAGAGTGCATCAGGGTGGAATATTGATGCACTTTTGCCATCAGAAGGTGTAGCCTCAATGTAGTGATCTAAACTATTTTTGCCATAGTAGAAACATAGTCGAAAAGAGAAAACACTCACAATACTTTTTACCGACTTCTGCCATTCTGCCAATTCCTTTCTGCCCCCTACACTAACTCCAAACCTTCCCGGATTTACAGTCACCAGAACCGTCTACCATTTCTCAGGCAATCACAGCGAGGTACAGCTCAAGAAGGGTCCACATCACTCTCACGGAATCGCGCAGTTCCTGCAGCATCGCCAGCTGGACGCGTGTAAGCCAGATGGCCTTACGATATCGAGTGTCACGTGAACGTGCATTGGTGCACGGCATTCCTCTGCTACTTGTCGTGCTGGTCTGATGGTAGACTGAGGATGCCTCCGCGATGGAACTTGGAGCCCGCCCAGTCACCACACCAGGTTAATGGTGGCGAGGCTGACACTAGCAGTTAGCTCATCGTGCATTCACTTCTATTCGCTTACATTTCTTCATTCCCCACCCTGTCCGTCCGCATTGCGAATGACCGCTTTGATCTCAAACTTCTATACCTATAGAAACCAATTCCGATGCCACGGTTGCCCATCATCATCCCTGCATATTTTATGATGCGTCGGTCGTGGGGATGGTTCTACGTAGGCCCAGATTGCGCCCTAAGACCTGTGCGCCTGGAGTTGTAGATATAGCTGTATGAAGGCTATCCTTTTATAATGCTCCAGTAGTATGTAATATAGGTGTTAATGAAATACGAGATGCAGCCAATATCCTCAATGCACATGAAAGGAATGCCAACAAATAATAAAAAAGTACGTATATAAATCCATATAGATCAATGCGTCTGAGAAGCATGCTCCCAGCTCCCATCTCCACTGCCACTGCCGCTCCCAGGGCTTGCGGATCTAACATCAGGACTCGCATCATGCTCTCGGGGCACGTCTCTGTACACGGGGGCAGGGCCAACAGACGACGGGTCATCGTCTTCCAAGAACCCAGAGTGGAACCCTACGCCATGCAACCGAGTCTCTTCATCTGCATCCTCGTCATCTAACACCTCCTCATATGGATTATACAGGTCCTTGGCACGGGGCCCGCCCCGCCCTGACACCGAGCTCATCTGCAGTTCATCGCCCGCGCTGAGTGCAGCGTACGCTTGATGCTTCACGCGGCGTCTCCAGAAGAACACTCCTGTACCCACACCGAAGAGTACTACTGCGCCGATAGCGCCGAAGAACCATTTCTGGCTAGACACGAGGTTGGACATATCTGAGAACCAGCCTTCATCTGGTGTAGGCGTCATCGTTGCTGTCGCAGGCACGGATGGGGATGGGAACGCAGGTTTGCTGGCTTCGCCTTCGGCAGTACCGTGGTCGTCTGGGAGACCAGAGGTGGGCTTGGGGTGGGATTTACTGGATGTCGATGTGGGGATGTTGATTGCGTCGTCGTTAGCTGTGGAAGGAAGCTGGTACTCTGAAAGCGGGAGAACGTAGGTTGTTGATACAGTAGGATCGATGGCGGAGCCCCAGAACATGAGACGCCAGCCGTGGAAGGTTCCGCTATGCCCTTCGGATGATTGGTCAGAGACCTTAAGTGTCCAAGTACCAATAGGATTTTCACCCCTGCAAAAACACTTAGCAATCTTGAAGGGTCTTTGGAAACAAAACAATCATACCAGTGCTTGACGGACATAAATCTCCACCCTCTAAAACCAGTCTCGGCACGGTCGTGATCTCGCTTAGCTGCAAGAACGCTGCGTATTCCACTAGGGCTCGTGAGCTCAACTTCGACATCCCCGCGCTTGGTGTGCGAGATCCACACTCTAACTGTCACGTGCTCCAACCCCTCGAAGTTGTGCGTATCAAGCATGTCCTGCGTGACCGTGAACGAGCTCATAACACCCCCGGGGATAATCGGCTGCCCGCCTTCCATGGCCCCATCCTCCGCGAGCAAAGTACCGTTGTTGATCTGCATGGCAGGAGGGTGGAGGCGCGCTTGCGGTTTCACAAGCTGCCAATCCTGCGCTGCTTGGATATAGGCGTAGGCATTAAGCTGCCCGAAGCCGTATTTATACGAGTACCTTTGTCCGGAAGCCATGGGTTCCCAGTCAGGATCGTCAGGGTTTATCATCTGAGCGGTTTTCACGCAAAGATGTTGTATGTCTCGCCATGTCAGATCAGGCCTGTCATGGAATTTTCGTTAGTGCGAGTTCTGTGAAAGGATAAGAGTCTCACCGAATTTGAAGCACCAAAGCAAATACACCAGCTGCATTGGGGGCAGCGGCGGAGGTGCCGCCGTGACCGCTGGAACATTTATTGTCAAGGTCAGTAGTGACCTTCAAATAACCTCAGTTGGCTTCGGCGTGCAGAGTCGCAGGCTTACGATATGTTGACCGCTCCCCGAACTGTATGCTACCACCATATTGGCGGAGCAGGGTTCAGAATAATATGGGTGTAGGCCTTTGAAGTCTACAGCCGAGACGGTGACGGAGTATATGCTGTTGGTGTATCCATCAAAATTGCATTGGTCTCCCTGCGCAGCCCCGTTTCCACTGGCAAAGACAAATATCGATCCTTTCCCTTCCCTACCGTTCTGTACGCCATTAACAACGGCCTTTTCAATGATATATCCTGGGGCTTCCATTGATCTGCCGTCATCAGGTGGTCCCCAACTGCAACTAAATATAGACACGTTTTGAAAGCCGTAGTTCAAGGCAGCTGCCTCATCGACATCGGTTATAGGTCCAGATAATATGCGCACGCCGGCAACTTTTGACTTATAAGCGAGTCCAACACCGCATACGTCATTCTTGACTGCGGCGATCTGACCAGCACAGCGCGTGCCGTGGTGATCATCGAAAAGAACTGGGGTGGGTAAATCGGTGTGGTCGTTAAAGTCATACGAATTTTCAGCATCCTTTAAGAAAGTCAGCGCCAAAATGAATCACACAACGTATAACGCACAAAGTTTTCAGCTAAGTCCCGACTCCGGTAGTCCAATCCGTCATCCACCAGCGTAGTAATGACGCCTTCCCCTGTGATGCCCATTTCCCATACACCCGTCACGTTCATCATATGCTCGGGATACTGGTCGTTAACGATATGCCATTGCTGTGTAAATAAGGGGTCCACAAATCCAAGTCGTTCTGCGATGATTTCAGAGGCTTTCGGTTGAGGGTCACCAGGAGGAGCACGTTCTAGAAAAGAGCTATCTCGTTTTGTCCGTTGACGGGGTATCTGGGGTGATAAATGTTTTATGGACGATAATACGCGGTGTGCACGGGCTTGATGACCCGCTCGTGGGTATAAACTAGTTGAATGCGCTGAAAGGGCGACCAAATCCTCGAACCTGCCGATGACTCTATCTGATACTGTCCTCGGAGAAACGCTGGAAATGAGCTTTGCGGAGCGCACTAGCCATATGTTTCGCAGTTCCCCGACCTGCTCAACAAGCTCCACTCCAAGTTCTCCGATGCATTCATTTAGAGTTGCGCCTGCGGAAGGGTGATGTTCAAGGACATAATAATCGTGTGTTGCGTAAGAGCGCTTGGCTGGTTGTGAAGCACGGACGAATTGCTGAACTAAAAAAGCCAGAAGAAGCTGGAGGGGCAGTCGCATGTCAGTTGTCGACACTGGGAATGACTGCGAGCGACTATGACAATAGTAGTGCCACGTGGTCGAATAGCGGAAACAGACCTCGGTCGACCCCCCGAATCATCCTGTTTTGTTACTAAACTTTAAAACACTCGGTTAAGTATAGATCCTTAGTAGTTGGTATTGTTACTCCTGAGCCTTTATCTTCATACGGTGACCCACCAAGCATAATTTATGTCGAAGAAGCGGCACTTTGGGCCTATGTCTGCCCATGCATCATCTTCGAAAACAACCTCAAAGAGGATTGCAGAGCCTGAACCTGAGCCCCAGTCCTCACGCGTCGGAAAGAAAAGAAGGAAGAGGTTACTTTCACGCGTAGTAAGTCAGCCACTCAATCATTTCAAGCTGATATCAAAAGGTGGTTGTGAACAGATTAATTCAGACGCGTCAGAGGAATCGACCCTCGTCGTACGCAGCTCGTCCGTGCTCAACGACGCGGCACAGCCACTGCATGAGCCAAACGAGCTTGCATTACCTAAAGGCACGTCTATCTGAATGCCTCATGCCGTCTACTTAACATTCGCTCTAGAAACCCAGATTTATGCACCCCCCGACGACGAATACGACGAGGACGAGAACTTTCAGGTCATAGGCGAAACAGACCCCACTGAACACTCTGACTCTGGCAATTCTGAGGGTGTACCCGTACGCATATTAACAGATTTCGCCATATACGAGTGCACGACGCGACAGCTAGTGCCCATTGGTGAGCTAATTAATGTCAACCTTGCGGTGAACAACGAGATGTACCAAGCCTCCGGTTATGTGAAATCCCATATGGATGACGACGAATACTGTGAAGATGACTACGACGACGAGGATGACCGGAATGGTATGTCTAACGATGAGGATTGCCTCCAACGGCTTCGTTTGACAGAGATCCGGAAGTTCACGATTCACGACATTCGTCAGCGCTCTAGAGAACTTGACGAGTAAGCGGTTGTCATGATACCAGCGTAGTTTGTCACTCATTTGACAATGTACAGCAAGTTTTATATTCTAACGAATCATGCTTGGTATATTCTCGACCATCCTTCAGAACAATACGCCCCCTTCTTTCGTGGCTTGTGGCTGAGGCATCGAGTCGCCCATCTTCTGGTGTCCATGGCCCTGGCCAACCCACGGTTGACTTATAAAGATTTTGTTTCTGCCCTCCACATAACTCCTGACTCGCCTGATGAAGTTTCTATTGCATTAACCATCATCGGGCGTGAGCTCAACGAGAATGACATACAATCTGACGACGTTGTATGTATATCTAGGTTTCCTGTACCTTGCATCAATCTCTGACCATCGGACAGAAATCTTATGTTTTTGCAACACTCGACGAACTTCGCGATGACGGAATCTGTGTTGCGCGCACTCCGGTAGTGAAAGACATCGTCGGGCGGGAAATGTCTTATCACTTGATGGAGGTAACTGCTCCCGCCTCACGCTCGCGTACCCAGCGGCCACCCCAGAGTCGTTCGCCGAGTTTCGGTGACATCGAGAAAGAAGTTCTTAAGCACAGGAACAAAACTGTCACGACACCCGTCGTCGGAAGGGTCGCACAACGATTATTCGAAAATATCAAGGTTGCTGGACAACTCATGGACGAGGACATGGATATATCGGACGACGCACCGCGACATCCTTCTATAATACACGTCGCTAACCCGAACTCTGTGCAATGGCTGGATCCAGTGGATGACCACCCTGACTTCTATAATTCTGTTCTCGTGGACGACGTAAAGTACTCAGTGAGTTCTTTGGGTTTCTCGACAAAAGTATGTCTTATTCGCGTCAGGTTGGAGATGCTGTCATAGTCGTACCTGGAGAAGACGAGGATACTGCTCGTGCAAAATCCTATAAGTACCAGCCCTCCCAGTCGACCAACAAACTCGCAAACGATTATTGGTGGGTCACGACCTCGTGCGCCTGCTATGTCATTTGTGATGGGTTTACCTCAAAAGGTTTTGCATAATCCGGTACTTCTTCGAAGACGAGGGCGTCAAGAAGTTTCATGCGCAGTGGTTCACACACAGCTCGAAGACTCTGCTCCAAGAAGCGGGACATTCACATGCACTTTATCTGATGCTCTCCGAATGCAGCGACGTTGAAATTGACGCCATCTCGCAAAAATGTAACGTTCGTGAACTTCCAATGGACAGTTTCCAGCCAGACGAGTCAACTCTTGAAGATGACAACGATTTTCACTCTGGGTATTTAGCCTCTTACAGCAGTGCTTCATGCGACACTGAGCACGACCCCGCAGACTTATGTTCAACAGCCTCGAGTCCAGTTTTGTTCGGCTCTCAGACTTAGAAATCCAAACACTCCTCAGCTTTTGTGACGACCATAAGCAATGCCTCGCTTGCGGTCACAAGGAACGCGCGTCGAATTTCACTGATTCACGAGCCCTTCGAGATGGCTTTTCTCATAACGATGTCAACTACCACAAGGGTGACTTCGCGTATATCTCAACGGGCCATAATAGTGTCTATCAAATTGGTCAGATCGAGGACTTCAAAATTAAAAGGGGCAAGTGCACCGAAGTCATCACTCAACTCTTTGGGCGCTACAATGACGTTGCCCGGGAAGTCAGCCGTGGCATTGATAAGCCAAAAGGAACATCTTCTGACGAGGCAAGGGCACTACCTGCATTATACACTTTGTCTAACTCGTATCTCGTAGCGGCGCCTGTTCCGTTCGCGGAACCAGGAGAAAACTAGACCAGATGATATCCGAGGGCAATGTTTCGTCATTCACGAAACGGACGACACTGTTATCGATGCATGGGTCGCTCACGACGATCACTACTATGTCAACCAGTGTGCCGATTCCCTCGACGTTCGTGCGCTCGATGACTTAAACCCGTGGTCAGGAAGCATATTCCGGCATTGCGTTCAATGCCACGAAGAGCATAAAGTTAATCTAGCACGCCGGGCTCAACAATTACAGAGGTTCGGCCCGCTTCGAGGGCTGGAACTTTTTGCTGGTTTGGCTTTACTTTGTGTTGCTCTGTGACTATTTTAACATGTATTTGTAGGTGCGGGTGGCCTTGGAACTGGATTGGATATGTCGGGCTTCGTGGAGACAAGATACGCTGTTGAGTTTTCTCCAGGAGCAGCGAGGACTTACAAGTCAGTGTACTTCGTTTCATGCTCGACGCGCTTGTGTTGATGTTATCTCAGGCAAAATCACCCTAATGTGACGGTATACAATCAATGCACGAACGTATGCCTCCAGCACGCCATTGATGTCGCAGATGGGGAGAATCCCCTCCCCCTCCGATCTCTGGGAGATAAGAAGCGCCTACCCTCGATGCCTAAGCCGGGTGAAGTTGATTTTATCTATGGCGGTGTGTGATGATTCTTGTCTTCAGAGGTGATGTTTATCGTGTTTGCTAGGTCCGCCATGCCAGTCCTTCTCAAAGATGAATCACGCAAAGGTAAGAATCAGAATTTTTTTCATGCGTCATAGTGACAATCTGGTTCCTAGAGAGAAGATGACATACGGTGAACACGACGTGCAGTCGATGTGTATATGTGCTAACGACATACTACAGGTCCACGCTCGTCTGCAATATGATTGCATATGTAGAGTTCTACCGACCGATGTACTTCCTCTTGGAGAATGTTGGCGGAATCCTGGAGCATGCATTAAAGGGAAAAACTGTCGCTTCGGGGGTTGTGAAATTTATCATCGCCGCCCTCCTTGCATTAAAGTATGATTAGATACATTTGCGCTGTTCGACGCTGATTTTTCTGCAGCTACCAGATCGAATACAATGTTCTTCACGCAGCAAACTATGGCGCGCCTCAAGCACGCAAGCGGGTTTTGTTTGTAGCGGCCAGGCAAGGAGTTCCCCTGCCCGATTTCCCAATCCCAACACACTTCTTTCCGCACGCAAGAGTGCAACGCGTCAAGTTGCCTACTGGTGCATATTTGCCACCTGTTTCGCGCTTGAAGTACGGCAACGACAACGCTGACCTCTCTGCTCCGCTGCATTTCGTGACAATTCATGAAGCTATTGGTGATTTGGTATGGTTCAGAAATCGCCTTTTTGATGACTTATTCACTCCAACCTATTTTGCAGCCTCCGTTCGACTGGTATGCACTGTTCCCAAATTTTGGAACCTGGCTTATTTGAACTTGCACCTAGGGTTAACCCACATACCACCGTCTCGAAAACTGCTGCTGATGGAGCGGTCGAGCGCAAGCGCAAAGATAAGCTTGGGATTCCATCTATTTCCGCGCTTCTTTCTGCAAGGAACTTCAGCGGATCCGTACGCTGGTTACTCGAAGCCATGTCAATATCCTAGTGGGCCACTATCCCGCTATCAGAAGCTCATGCGACAGGGGAGTGAAAAGCTTCAGTATCATTATACCAAACGCTTCATGGATATCATCATCGAACGGTAAGTTATTGGTGTCTATCTTGGATTGGTTCCGCACTGAAATTCGAACTCAGAACTGTAAACGTGCCTCTAAGAGCGGGAGCTAATCATTTCGGTAAGCCGAGCCATATAATTGTTAGCTATGAGGAATCTCACTACGAATATCATAGACCTACCCAAGGAACTGCACACTGGACTCTCGAGGCACGAGGATGCTAGGACCAAGTACAAAGGCAAGACGCGACGCGTTCGTGCTCGAACATATTGTCTGATCCTTCGACAGCCGTTTATCAGCGGCTGGATGCAGACATGTACTTCTCGACTGCATTGACCACGGTGCTACCAAATAATAAAGGTGGTCAAGTACTGCATCCTTCGGTACGCATTCGAGCTATTGTCGTTGGAACCTGACTCCTTAACGCTTCGTATGCCAGCAAAAACGCATCCTTACGGTCCGTGAATGTGCACGTGCGCAAGGATTCCCAGACAACTACGAATTCATCTCGGTGAACAAGGAAAAGAACCAGACAGCAAAGGCTATCAATGATGTGGGCTCTTGCTGCGGGTTGCGACGTTCTATAACTGACGTGTCCCACAGCAATTCAGACAGATCGGTAATGCGGTACCTACACCGCTGGCTCTGGCTCTCGGGAAGGCTTTTGGCGGGGCGATGTCTAAAATGTGGGATGCAGAGCCTAGCAGGGATGCAAGTCCAATTCTGTGATGGCATTGATAGAAGGATTGGACATGTGTGTAGTATCTCATTGTCTGATGGCTGATTTTACCCTACCCATAGCCGCGTTCATAGCACCTTTGACTCTTATGCGTATAGATGGGTAGCTATTACATAGTGGTCGATTACATGAAAACCTGGTGGAATCACTGGATAATGAGTGGACTTGTAGAGATTGAGAGAGGTGCTTCCCGCGTTTCTCACGACCACGATGAACGGGCCCGCATATTACCCAAGTGAGCCGGACGTTAGGGTGTGTATCACTTCAAAAAATTACACCAACAGGAACGCGATAGATGTGGACGGTAAATTTTGACGTCCTGAACACAAGTAAACAATGCATAATTGACTCTATTGCATTAATCAGACCCGGAGTCATGAGAGACCTAGAGGAATGATCAAACGAATAGATGATTCGTTCCCAATTGGTTCTTTGTTCTCTGCCTAGTGGGCTTGTTACTCTGCCTCGGGATAATTCTGCATCATATGCCTGAGCGCCACTTCTGGAACCCTCGTCTTGAATTCAATAGCGCATGGAACATTTGGCATCGCTGCGTTTGTGAACCCCATGTCGTCCTGCGGTTTCGTAGGATCCAGACTGAGCTGGAAGGCCCAAAGAATAAGAAGTGAATTTATGAACACCGATCTATAACATTTTAAATGAGATTGGAAAATCATGCGCGCGGAAAGGAAAGGTAACCTGTTCGCAATGTGTTGACCTGGACATACGCTGGAAGGAAGGACAATCAAAGAAAGTGCATCCTGAGGGATAGTGCTTACCGCCGACCAAACCCAAATACAAAGAATGTTAGATCGTTCCTCACGCGACCTTGGTCGTCAATCCAGCGCTGGGGCTTGAACGCATCAGGCTCTGGGTAGACTTCTGGATCTCGAGAGATGGCCCTGAGAAGGTGACAGTTGGGTACTTCGTATCTAGAACGACAGGGACTTACCAGTGATTGCCGCTGACCGTAGTACCGGCGGGAATACAATAGTTTTCCTGCCGGCAGATGTCAGATTATTCTGCGGACGACAAATCGTTCAGAGAACACTTGCCCAGATCACGTCTCGAGTCGTTCGGTGAGGTAATCCTGCGGGGTGAATCGTATAAACATCAGGTACATGTCCGACAATTCAGAGGCCCACCTTCAGGAGCCAACGGTCTCCATCTCAGAGCCTCAGAGATGAAGGCCTCCAGACGAGGAAGAGATTGTTTGTCGGCAAAAGTGGGTACTTTGGCAGACAAATCATTTAATTGTCAGAATTGCAATGCGAAATCGAGCTACCTCGCTCCCTTCCAATGACTGCATCAAGCTCAGCCTGGACTTTAGCTTGCTCTTCAGGAAAATGTGCGGCCGCCATTAGCACTGTGCATATTGCTACAGCTGTCTGACACCTCATCTTAGTGTATATATTCGGAACAAAATAAAGATGCTTCACCGTTTCGGTTCCCTGCTCCAAAGAAGGCGCCAGCAAGATACGCCATCTCGGTCTCTGTCAAGCCATAAAGATGCCCATTTTCAAGGATATATTTTGCAAACGAAGGGCCGATGTCCACGTTGCTCTGCTGTTGAACAACTCAAATATCATGCGAAGATAAGAAAGGCACTGCGTACCATTTGCTGTCTTACGCGATTCAGCTGGTCAGTGTAGAGT
Organism: Suillus lakei; assembly: GCA_016628065.1. Taxonomy (NCBI): domain Eukaryota; kingdom Fungi; phylum Basidiomycota; class Agaricomycetes; order Boletales; family Suillaceae; genus Suillus; species Suillus lakei. Next base: position 78,501 of record JABBWA010000026.1, on the reverse strand, counting down.
CTCCTGGTCCTCTCGAACTCGTCTTTTAATTCTGGCGCATACCCAGGAAGGTATTTGAGCCACGGTATCGAGTCCACCAAGTAATAACCAGGGCGAAAAATTGTACGGAATCTCTTGATGAGTTGGCGAGCCTCTCTGATTTCGGGGTCGGTTGCGGACGTGGGCGTAGTCTTCCCGTATGCAACTTTCATGACCGTCGCCGCAGCATACCTTCAAAGAGCTCGTAAGTAACACTGCTATCATACCCCGCACATAGGAAAGCGCTTACGTTGCCGCATGGTTCTGGAAGTTGTGTGGATCGTCAAGAATGTTGAGGACTACGGTCTTCGCGTGTGACATCTGCAGAGGCTGATACGCCTCAGCTGACTTAGGCTGGAGATGCGTATGGAGTGCTCTGCATCACATTGAAAAGTAAGAGGATGGCTCTTTGAGCCTCTACAGTAACGCGGCGACGAACCTACGCTTTCGACGGAACCTGTCCCCAGCGTGTGACAAAGCGATGCCCAGTCCGCGCGTAAGAATGTCTCCAGCGGCAAGGTGAGGTCGATCAGCAAGCAGTCCACCCTGCTTCTCCATAATATCCACCACGGCCTGCCACGAATTGTTGATTCTGGAGATGATAACTTAGCAAAGGGACTGACTTTATGGCGGCCGATAATAACGATGGTCTGGAGTCCTGAACGAATAGTAATCAGAGGGCCATACTCGTCAATCCACTGCGCTACAGTGAGAGATGTACTGATCAGACATAGGGTCAAATTAGATTACAAAGACGAAGAGGCAAATATGAAACTTTACTTGTGAGTGGGTAGAAAGTGTCCCCGAAGTCGCCAAGTGGGAGGAGAAGGTGGGAGAGGAAGGCGGCTACCTGGTTTACGAAGGTAAGCCCGAAGAATCACTCCTATTACCGCAACGCAAGCTACAGCACCGCAAAGGACGGGCCGCACGTTGCCAGAAATGCTTGGGTCAGGAAACTGCAGCATAACTTATGGTTGGAGGAGTACTTTGATTCGAGAAAGATAGGACGGACTTGGAACGGACCTCATCGGAACCAGGTATTTTAAGCACCCCGCACCAACCCCACACTAACCCCAGTCACAACTCCCCCATAAGTATCTGGAGTCCTGAAGCGAAGACAGGAAGACTCAGTGTCTCCGACGGTCACCAGGCATAGATGCATTCTATAATCGTAGCTAATCGTAGCTGCAAGTCAATAGTCGATAGCGCCTTTATTTGCAGAATAACATATGGGCCAGCCTAGCTGTGTATCCACATGACGGTCAAATCTAAAATGGAGCGGACTTATGGTGGCTGTGAAATACCTGGAGAGCTAGCGCTGACTACTTTTCCAACCGGCCAAAGACCAAATTTAAACATTGCATATATTTGGCATATATATGTATTATGCAAGGTGCAAATTCCACGGCAAACTCACCCACTTGAATTAATTGTTCCCAACAGTGACTGATCAGTACAGCATATAGTATGGCTAGGCTACATCATGAACTGAATTCAAGAATCAATCGAGAAGGCCATCACATCAAAAAGCAGGTACAGTACCTGCTACAAAGATGGGCTCTGGGCCAGACTGGAAGAGAATGCTGAAAAGGGTCAACGCATATTGACAGCACTAGTCATGCTGATTGTAGTGTTTTAACGTCAGTCACATATATAGCTTAGGAGTGCTAGGATGCGGGCATGTCACTGACATCAAGGCACACATCCAGATTCAGGCGCAAGCTGGCAGGGACGCATCTTCATCACTGCTCACCACAACGCATGCAAGCGCCTGCTCCCCCGCAACGCTCCTACGGACTGAAACACAGTGCAGATTCAATGGCGTCCACCACCCACGAAGGTGATACCTCCTCTAAAACGCCCACCCCGCCAGCTCGAAAGGAAACACTTGAATGCAAAATGACGCTCAAGGGTCATCAACGCTGGGTGAGAGGCGTAGCTTTCATCCCCCATACCCATCTTCTTGTCACTTGCTCTCATGACAAAAGTCTTCGGATATGGGATCTGGACACGGGACAACAAGTGGGGGAGCCCTTGTTAGGTCACGATGGTGAAGTCAGGACAGTTGAAGCGTCCCCCGATGGGCGGTGGATTGTAAGTGGAGCGTCCAATGGAAGCATCTTGGCCTGGGAAGTTGCGACAAAGAAGAACGTGTGCACATTCAAAAGCCACGAGAATATGGTTCATGGCGTCGCATTTGCACCAGACAGCGAGACATTTGCGAGTGCATCGTGGGACGAGACAGTTTGTGTATGGAAGAGGGAGACGGGCGACATTGTCCTTGGACCATTCCAAGTGGATAGCCCAGCAAACTCGATGTCGTACTCCTCGGATGGTAACAAACTAGCAGCAGGCACAGACGAACACATCATTGTTTGGAATGCAGTAAGCGGAGAAGAACTGCTGAAGATACAACAGCGTGCATGGGGGGTCACATTCACTCCAGATGATCTCCGTCTGGTCAGTGGAAACATGAATGACATTCGAATATCAGATGCCGCCACAGGAGACATCATCAAACAATTCGACGCGCACAGCAAGCCCTTTCTCTCACTCGCCATTGCTCCTAACGGTACTAAATTCGCCACCACTTCATTCGACCAGACAACGCGGTTCTTTGACCTGACCACGTTCGAACCAATCGGCGACCTGCTCAAGCATCCTGATTGGGTCTCGAGCGTAGCTTTTTCTGAGGACAGTCAGCTCATCGCGACTGGCTGTGGGGACGCACTCGTTCGCACATGGATAGTTCCTCAGAGTGATTTAGAGAAGGAATCCCAGCAGGCAATTAAACTTCCCCCATTATGCGGTTCTTCATGCTGACACGCCCTACAGTCTGCACACAAAGTTCTTGAAGTACGTTTCACAGCTGTCTTTTGCACGGTCCCCGACTTTTATACTTCTGCAGAAGACCATTCCACACCTAGAGTCAGAACTCCCGTATGGGTTCTTCGATGATGTGAGTTTGTATGTTACATTACAAACTCCCTTCTGACCATTTTTCAGTATGATATGCGCTCCCAACCTCAACGCAACGCCCGCACAGTTCCCACTGCTTCGCAATATCATGTCGAAGGCTCCCGCATCAAGAATATCATCCGTAACTTGTTCAGGCTGCGCTCCTCTACTCCTCAGAGCCACCCTCCTCGCCGCCGCAGTATCCCCGTCGTAGATATCTTCGCAACACGAGGCAAATATGTAAGCCCTCCCTCAGCTTTCTATGTCCAACCCTTGATGATAAGTGTCTTGCAGCGCACTGCTAATGCCATCAGTGGGAAACGGCATTTGGTGCAGCCACCACGTCCTCCTCGCCAGCAAGCCCACTCTGCTAACACTAGCATCAGGGCGTCACCAGCGGGGACATCTAATGTGGTTGACGGGGCCACTGTGATCTTGTGAACTACAGGTACAGATGCTCGGGCTGAGACTAGCAGGCCCATGACCCCACTGGGCACTGAACGTGTTGCGGAGGTTAGCTGCTTTGCAAGCCTTGCCAGGTGCTTCCCGCGTCTCTCACGACCACGACGAACGGTCCCTGCTGTTTCTCGTTCCCGCTCGGTCTCCTAGTTATTCTGAGACTACTTTTTAGAATTGTTTCTGTTAAACTGTCAGGTATATGATATTGAGGCTTTGCAAATCAGTATACATGACTGTACTATGTAGAATACAACAGACCCTCGAAAGACTAAGTTTTGACTTACATTATATACCGCTCGCTGCTCAGAGTCTGTTGTCGTCAAGATCAGGCGTGGTAGACTTTAATAGGGGACAATTTAGTGACCACCACGGTAGCTTCATATATAATTGCGCGCACGTATAAAGTCGCCTCGTCTTCAAGGAAATGCACATCTAAAACGGCCGGCGGGAGCGGCGGACTGGTTTACCGCCGGGGTACGGGATCAACGATCCAACTCTCTGAAACGCGTTATCATCTTGCGCCTTCGAGGACTGAAGTGTCGATTGTACAGCCTGTATTGGTGGGTCCTCCTCTTCCCTCTTCGTTTTCTGTGATTTTCCCTTTGTCAACCCCAATGACTGATTCATAACGCACAACAGGTAAAACAACTGGACGCCGACCTCCTTACATCCTTCGCCTTCCTCCCCTGGGCGCTCTTAACAGTGTCAAAAGCGGGCCACGTCCGTCTATGGGTACGGCTATTGGTCATGACCAATGCTAGCCCTAGGCGAAGGCATACTCGCGGGATGTTGTCTGTGACAGATTTTCAGGGAATAGTCGCTTGAATCGGGTTCGTAGCGATTTGACTTGAGTTCGTTATTGGACTTTGTGGTGGTTCGGGGTGCGCGCGAGAGGACGAGGGGGATGGTTGGAGGCCGGGGAATGAGTGTTGGGGATGTGATCAGTGGGCAACATTGTGATGGTGGTGTCAGTGAAAGCAGATGCGTGACACATTTGGTACTGTCGCGTAAGTCGTTGCTGTGGACAAGCGGGTTTCCGTCGTTGTTACCCTCAGCCCAACTTGAAGTCCATGGCCAGTTGTTTCTCGTTTACGTACTTCGAGAAACGAGCGATTGACCTCAAGTACTTTTTCAAGTCGTCCTCTCAAGTTCCAGCTACTTTCGAACAGGAGATGTTACAAGTTCAAATATTGCTGTGAACTCTGTTGTGTTCGCATGCTAGCACTCCTTATCTAATTGATGCTGAAATAACGCATCACTAGCCTGCGCTCCCCTTGCGTGCTTTGTATTCAATACACACAAAGCACGCACGGGGAGCGATGTTCAAGGTGAGTCATTTCAAGCGCTCGGGCTGCCAGATTATCTAATTGATCGGGCCAGGTGCGGTCGTGACGCGGCTTATGTGACGCGGCACTGTCACGAATCCTAGGGCGTAGATCATGTTCAGATACCATCTTATGTTGCTCGAAACGTATTCTAAACACTTCAGTATACTCATTATTGATCAAGATTTGAGTGACTATCTGCGCACAGGCCCCGTAGTACGTGAAATTCACCTCCTACATTTGCCGCAGCGCTCATCAATTAGTGGTATGCATTCTATATTGTATTAGTGGTGATCTAAATGATGGTTTCAGACGCTGTGTGAAATGTTGTCTCAGCGTGTCAAGCCTTGTCCCCACCCTGTCGAGCCCTATGCAGCCTCTGTAAGTACCATCTCAAGCATCCACCATGCCGTGTCAATGCCGCGTCACAACCGCGGCAGGCGCGTCAGCACGTCTAGTATGGGTGCATCCTCAATAATTGATTTCCTGAAAATGCCATGGGGGCAGCCTGCCTTTGTGGTGGGCAGCTCACGCACATCGACTGTGGTGTCATGTCAGTGCTGTATTCGTTCGAGGACGGCGTCTACTACATCCACAAGGGTGTTCACAACCACCCCATGCAAACTCACGTCTTGCATCTAACCCGTGACGAGCGGACAAAATTTGAACAAATTGTCTTCGAAAATCCTGCTACTGGCCCCGCAGCATTGATTGCTGGTCTTCACAGCCTTACTGGTACCCGCGAATCAGTCGCGACAATCTCGTAGTACAGTGTTTCTCAACGAGGACCGTGTCAAGGTCGAGCTGCAAGCACTCCGGGGCAAGTCCGCTCGGAATTTTGTGGAGGACTTCGCAGAATTCCAGAGGAATCATCCAGGCTACGCGTTGCATTCTCAATTCAGAGCGGTTACTGTTGTCGTCGTGCAAACTCAATTCATGGTGTTACAATTGGTGACTGACTTCACCGAGGACGAGGCTGTGGATGGCATTGTTTTGGATGCAGCACACGGATTTGGCACTCATCCTCACCTGACGGCAAGAGGGTCTATCATTATGATGACCTTTCTCATGGTGGATCTGCATAACTGATGCGCCCTTCGCTTTGCGCCAGTCGGGCTTCACAGAGAGTTCAGAGAGGGAGGAAAAGAAAATAGTCATTAGCTGATGTAGCTACGTATTCTTAGCATAGGAGCATCCATACCATAGGTGCAACTTTCGCTGGCGCGTCACATTGGCCGCGTCAAGGCTCGTCACCGCCATCAGTGAATTCATGCCTTTGACATTGTAGTTGTGGGAAATATAGAAGGATATAATTGTGCTCGTACTAAATATGGCCATTAATATTTACAGTGCGAGAAATTTGAGCTATTGGTACACAGGTATGGACGTAGGAAAATCTAGACTGGTGACCATGAGGAGTTGATGACAAAGTTGCGACATCGTAACATTATGCATCATGGCCAGCAAGGGATGGTAGGCGGCCGCATCAGGACCGCGTCAATGCCGCGTCACTGGCGCGTCAAAATAACTACGCCCACCCAACGCAACGAATTGATGACCTTGGCATAGTATGGGTTGGCTGTGGCACATGTCCATTCTTTATTGTTCGGTGTTAACGTTCAACGTTCAACTCTCATATATAGCGGTTGACTTAGCATGAGCTCCTGACGCTTGGAGGGCGCCGGAATCATGGCAATGTCGCTTGCAAATAACATCGTTTTTCTTCCAATATGCTAAAGACTTTCTGTTTCAATTTAGAAGCCTCCATAGAAATTTCCAATTTTCGTACCGAATCTTCCCGTCTTTGCTTCAGGACTCCAGAGACTTGTGCGGGAACTACATGGGGTAACGGGTTAGGGTGGAGTGCTTAAAGTAACTTGAATCGATGAAGTCCGTCCCATCTCTTTCCACTCCTCCGACAAGTCATGCTACAGCCCCCTGATCTGCACATTTCTAGCAAGACGCAGCTCGTCCTCGGTGCTGCGGCTTGCGTTGGGGTAATAGGAGTGATTGTCCGGACTTACCTTCGTAAATCAGATACCCGCCTTCCTCTCCCACCTTCTCCTCCCACTTGGCGACTTCGGGGACACTTCCTACCCCCTGACAAGTAATGTTTCATGTTTGCCTCTTCGTTTTTGTAATCTAATTTTACGCCATGTCTGATCAGTCCATCTCTCACTGTAGCGAAGTGGATTGACGAGTATGGCCCTCTGATCACTATTCGCTCAGGAATAGAGAATATTGTGATTATCGGTCGCTACAAGGTCAGCCCCCCGATACTGAGTTGTCACGTCTCCAGACTCAATAACCCGTGGCAGGCTGCGGTGGATATTATGGAGAAGCAGGGCGCACTGCTAGCCGATCGACCTCACAGTGCTGCTGGAGAACTCCTTTTCCGCGGACTGTGCGTCAGTTTGACACATGTTGGGGACAGGTTCCGTCGGCAGCGTAGGTGCGATATTGTTAAGGCTTAAACAGCCATGATCTTACTTTTCAATGTGTTACAGAGCACTTCCACACGCATCTCCAACCTACATCAGCTGAGGCGTATCAGCCTCTGCAGATGTCACACGTGAAGAACGTGGTCCTCAACATTCTTGACGATCCACACAACTTCCAAAACCACGTGGGGACGTAAGTGCTTGCCTACGTACGGGGTATGATAGCATGTTACGAGTTCTTTGAAGTCAATGCTGCGGCAACGATCCTAAAGTTGCATATGGGAAGACTATGCCGACATCTGCAACCGGCCCCGAAATCAGAGAGGCTCGCCAGCTCGTCCAGAGATTTCGTGTAATCATGCGCCCTGGTGCTTACTTGGTGGACTCGATACCGTGGCTAAAATACCTTCCTGGGTATGCGTCAGAATTAAAGGACGAGTTCGAGAGGACCGCGCGACTCCACACTAACCGGCTGAACCGCGTGAAACAGCAAATGGTATGCATTGCCTTGCATATCCTCACCTCACATGATGTCTGAGTTGTTCAACAGCAGAGAAATGAGGAGATTAGGCCCTTCGTTTGCGAAATACATTCTAGAAAATGAGCATCTCTATGGATTGACAGAGATCGAGATGGCATATCTTGTTGGTGACTTCTTTGCAGCGGGAACCGAAACGGTGAGTAGTCTTTTCTTTTTCCGAATATCACACACTGAGATGAGGTATCAGACCGGTGGGGCGATATGCACGGTGCTAATGGCGGCCGCACATTTTCCTGAAGAGCAAGCTGAAGTCCAGGCGGAGCTTGATGCAGTCATTGGAAGGGAGAGAGGTAGTTCGATTTCACATCGCAGTCCTGTCAATTGAATGCTTTTTCTGCCAAAGCACCGACCTTCGCCGATAAACAATCCCTTCATCGTTTGGTGGCCTTCATCTCTGAGGCTTTAAGATGGAGGTTGTTGGCCGCTAATGGTGGGTATCTTCATCGTCGGTCCTGTATCTAAACTTTACACAGTTCACCCCGCAGGATTTCCTCACCGAACGACTGAAGACGTGATCTGGGCAAGTGCTCTCTGAACGATTTGTCGTCTGGGGGATAATCTGACTCCGTCCCTCGGCAGGAAAATTATCGCATTCCAGCCGGTACTACGGTCACCGGCAACCACTGGTAAGTCACTGTCCTTCAAGATACGAAGTACACGACTCTCACCGTCTCAGGGCCATCTCTCGGGATCCAGAAGTCTACCCAGAGCCTGATGCGTTCAAGCCCCAGCGCTGGATTGACGACCAAGGTCGCTTAAGAGACGATATCACACACTTTTTATACGGCTTTGGTCGGCGGTAAGCATTCTCTCTCTGGAGATACTTTTCTTTGATGATCCTTCCTTCCAGCGTATGCCCAGGTCAACATCTTGCGAACAGGTTACATTTTCTTTCCACGCACATGATTTCCAATCTCATTTGAAATGTTACAGATCGGTGTTCATACATTCGCTTCTCATTCTTTGGGCCTTCCAGCTCAGTCTGGATCTTACGAAGCCGCAGGATGACATGGCGTTCACGAACACGGTATTACCAGGCTTGTGCGCTATTGAATTTAAGACGAGGGTTCCGGAAGTGGAGCTCAGGCATATGATGCAGAATTTTCCTGAGGCAGGGTGAGAAGTCTTGGCGCATGGGTCGCCGCTAGAGGGACGAATCATCAATTCGTTTATCCCCATAGGACTCCTCACAATTTCAACCTGGCTCTGAGTCTTGTAATGTAGTCAAATACACAAATATTCCTTAACGTCTGGCTCACTTTGAGCACATGGGGCAATGTCTTGGACTGCCAGTTTAACAGGAGGCATTCGAAAGTAGTTTCAGAATCATGAGGAGAGCGAGAAACAGCAGGGCCCGCTCGTCGTAGTCGGGAGAGACGCGGGAAGCACCTGGCAAGGGTTTCCAGGCAGCTAACCTCCGCAACACGTTCAGCACCGAGCGGGGTGGCAGGTCTGTTAGTTGTTGTATGGGCATCTGTACTTGTGGTTCGCAAGGTCGCAGGTATGACTCCGCCGACAATATTAGATGATATCCCCGCTAGGTGGCATGCTAGTACCGGCATTATATGCGTGGGCTTGCTGGCGAGGGGGACGTGGTGGCTGCATCGCATCTCGTTTCCCACTGATGGCATTAGTAGTGTGCTGTAGAGCAATGTCGTTGACAGGAGATGGATTCGGGAGCTCAGGAAAACTTGTATATTTACCTCGTGTTGGGAAGACATCTATGACGGGGATTCTGCGAGGGTAAGGAGCGCGAGTGGTGGAGGAGTGAGGAAAGATGCGGTTCATGATTTTCTTGATGCAAGAGCCTTCCATACGACATTGTAACGTTGTAGGAGCGGGCGGTTGATGCTTTGACGGGAGGAAAGCATATCAAACTGTGAGGAGCGTTGGAATCTGTGACGTAAATCTGTAACATGAAGACCTACAGCGTCGAAGAACCCACGCGGTAGCCCAGCACGTGCTGGGCGAGGCCTAGAACATGGGATGGTCTCTTGCAGAAATGATGTTAGGACTACCGCAAAAGATGGCTGTGGAAGCATACCCCAAGGACTTTGTTTGCGAACTACTTCATGACATATCAGCGTGAATTCATAACATGATGGAAGAATTTTCTCGCCTGCTGGGACTCCCCTGAGGAACTGTCCTGCTAGTTTGCTACCATCCTGGGAGTACGCCACCGAACTGGCGCCTTCTCTACGCGTACACAGTCCTGTCCCAAGATGCACTTGTAAATATCTCGCTGTCTACCGGAAAAATCACGCTAGGAACACCCCTCTTATGTCCTGCGAATGAGACTGGTACTCTCTTGTTTGTCGCAACTTCCCAGAGCAGAATGATTCCGTCCTTGGCTCCACTGGGGACGCTGCGACCATCAAGAATGAGGCATCGTGACCTGACAATGGTCACCCACTTGTTACCTCATGTCCAGAACCCACACCCGAAGGATTTCATCGTTAGAGCAAGTGACGAGGAGACGGGTACCATCTCACCCAATTTCCATGACCCTTGAACGACATTGTGGCCTCAGGAGTGTCCTTTCGAGTGGGCGGGGTAGGTGCTTTGGAGGATGCGTCATCTTCGTGAATGGTGGACACCATAGATTCTTGTTCTGTGTCTCGGTCAGCAAGAGCATTGCGGGGAAATAGACACTGACTTGCGTTGTGGTGAGTGATGGTGAAGGGATATCTCTACCAGCTTGCGATTGAATATTGGATGCTCATTTCTACCTTGCTATAGACACATGGTTTTCCCTTAACTTTGTTGCTCACAACCTGTGTACATGGTTGGCAAGTGACATCATCTTGAGGAAATGAGTATTTCTGCGCGTTGTGAAACGCCCAAGTTTGTCTCTGACAGATTTGCGGGAGGTGTGGTTCCAAGTCGGTTGGAGGGGATGGACTGGACGGTCTAACGTATTTGCCATGGGTTATATATATCTGTTAGATCTCGCATGTGTACACGTACCAAGATTTATCGATACCACGAGCGAGCCTTAGACCGGCATGGATCATATTCAAGATAATGCAGTCACAACCTGCAGTGCGACAAAAACGGATCGAAAGAAGTAGTCTCTAAACAGAGAGGGAATTCCTAGCGGGAGAAAGTAGCAGCAGGACTTGTGAGAGATGCAGGAAGCACCCGACAAAGATTGCCATCCAGCTCAGAGCGAGAAGCTGCACTGAGCCGTATGCGGACCTGTTTACCGTGTCACGTACTGATCGGTGACTGCATTGGATACCACGAATAATTGGTGTCGTCTGGAAGTTGCACCCGGGCCGTATACGTAATTGCCAGAGGTTTCCAGATTTTGCACAGCCACCCCTCATTCTGCTCCGTTCTCAAATTCATGCATAGATTTGACCGTCATGTGGAGTATACAAAGCTTATTGGATGGCACATACATTCTGTACGCAAAGGTGCTATTGACGGTACTATAACTTGGGGATGATCGATGATCAGTTGCCTGATTCTACATGCATCCTCAGTAATAAGTATGCTTCCCCGAGGTATGATTTTTGCCATCTTCCAAGCTTCCAGCATTCTCATCCAGGATGGCCTTTACCATATCATTCACGGAGACGACTCACAATTCATACTGTCATCCAGGAGCTTGACGCGGTATGTGGGAGGAGTGACACAGCACGGACGCGGCATAGACGAGGTTTGACGTGGCCATGACACTGCACCATGAGCTTGACACGGAGTCTGACGCGGCACTGGTAAGCCTGGGGGTTGAGCTTTGATACCGAGGCTTACGAGTGATACTTGACTCGGCCTGAATGGTGCTTGACACGCATGGTCAGTGGAGCTCGACGTGGTAGTACTAAATTGGGGTAGAGTACTTTGAATGACTTGAATGCTCTTAGGTCCGTCTTATCTCTTTCCACTCCTCCGACCAGTCATGCTACGGCTCCCTGACCTGCATATTTCTAGCAAGACGCAGCTCTTCTTCGGTACTGCAGCTTGCGTTGGGGTAATAGGAGTGATTCTCCGGGCTTTCCTTCGCAAATCAGATAGCCGCCTTCCTCTCCCACCTTCCCCTCCCACTTGGCGACTTCGGGGACACTTCCTACCCCCCAACAAGTAAAGTTTCATGTTTGCCTCTTCGTTTTTGTAATATAATTTGACCCCTGTCTGATTAGCGCATCTCTCACTGTAGCGGAATGGATTGACGAGTATGGCCCTCTGATCACAATTCGCTCAGGACTCCAGAATATTGTCATTATTGGCCGCCACAAAGTTAGTCCCTTTATGCTAAGTGTCATCTCCAGACTCAACATTCCGTGGCGTGGCAGGCCGCGGTGGATATTATGGAAAAGCAGGGTGTACTTCTAGCTGATCGCCCTCACGTTGCTGCTGGAGAAATCCTTACTCGTGGACTGGCCCTCGCTTTGTCACACGCTGGGGACAGGTTCCGTCGGAAGCGTAGGTTCGTCGCCGCGTTACTGTAAAGGCTCAAACAGCTTTCATCTGACTTTTCAATGTGACGCAGAGCACTCCATACGCATCTCCAGCCTAAATCAGCTGAGGCGTATCAGCCTCTGCAGATGTCACACGCGAAGAACGTGGTCCTCAACATTCTTGACGATCCACACAACTTCCAGAACCATGCGGGAACGTAAGCGCTTTCCTACATGCGGGACATGGCAGTGTACTATTACTTACGGGTACTTTGAAGTTATGCTGCGGCGACGATCATGAAAGTTGCATATGGGAAGACCACGTCCACGTCCGCAACTGACCCCGAAATCAGAGAGGCTCGCCAGCTCATCAGGAGATTTCGTACACTCCTACACCCCGGTGCTTACTGGGTGGAGTCTATACCGTGGCTCAGATACCTTCCTGGATATGCGCCAGAATTAAAAGACGAGTTCGAGAGGACCATGCGACTCTACACCGAGCAGCTGAACCGCGTGAAACTGCAAATAGTACGCATTGTGTTGCTTACCTTCCCAAGTTGTCTGAGTTCTTCCATAGCAGAGCAATGTGGACACTGGTCCTTCGTTTGCAAGATATATGATAGAAAATGAACATCTCTATGACTTGACGGAGACCGAGATGGCATATCTGGCTGGCACATTCTTTGCAGCTGGAACCGAAACGGTGAGGCATCTTTCTTTTCTCCCGAATCTATACACTGAGATGAGGTATCAGACCGCTGTGGCAATATGCACGGTGCTAATGGCGGCCGCATGTATTTCCCTGAAGAACAAGCTAAAGTCCAGGCCGAGCTTGATGCAGTCATCGGAAGGGAGCGAGGTAGCTCGATTTCACGTTGCGCATGTATCAACTCAATTATTTCTCTGCCAAAGCACCGACCTTCGCTGACAAACAATCTTTGTCCTCGTCTGGAGGCCTTCATCTCTGAGGCTCTGAGATGGAGACCGTTGACTCCTGGAGGTGGGTCTCCAAATCGTCCGTCCTGTACTTGATGTTTATACAGTTCATCCTGCAGGATTGCCTCACCGAACGACTCGAGACGTAGGTTTGGGCAAGTGCTTCTCCGAACGGTTTATCGTCCGGAGAATCATCTGACTCCATCCGCCGGCAGGAAAATTACTGCTATTCCAGCTGGTACTACAGTCAGCGGCAACCACTGGTAAGTCGCTGTCGTTCGAGATACGAAGTGCCCAAATGTCACCTTCTCAGGGCCATCTCTCGAGATCCAGAAGTCTATCCAGAGCCTGATGCGTTCATGCCCCAGCGCTGGATTGGCGACGAAGGTCGCTTACGAGACGATCTCACATTTTTTGTATACGGCTTTGGTCGGCGGTAAGGAGCATTATTCGGGATATACGTTCCTTGATTGTCCTTCCTTCCAGCGTATGTCCAGGTCAACATCTTGCGAACAGGTTACATTTTCTTCCCACGTACATCATTTTCCAATCTCATTTGAAATGTTACAGATCGGTGTTCATAAATTCGCTTCTCATTCTTTGGGCCTTCCAGCTCAGTCTGGATCTTACGAAACCGCAGGATGATATGGGGTTCATGAACGCGGCGATACCAAATGTCCCGTGCGCTATTAAATTTAAGACGAGGGTTCCGGAAGTCGAGCTCAGGCGTATGATGCAAAACTATGCTGAGTCTAGTTGAGAAGTCTCTACGCCTGAGTCGGACTAGGGAGGGAACAAGCAAGCATCAATTCCCTCATCTCTCTAGAATCCTCATCATGATTTCAACCCTGGCACCGAGTCCTGACTCGTGTGATATAGTCAATTATGCATCGTCGTGTATTTCTTCTTTAACGTGCGGTTCACTTTGAGTACTTGGGCGATTTAGTCTTTCGAGGGCCTCACCCAGATATAGTTCCGTGGGTTTTTTAAATTTCAAATTGCCAATCCCCGACACCTCATTCTGCGTTCGTTTAGTGCCTCGAACTTACGTAAAATATAAACCAGCCATGCATGAAGCGAACGCTTGAAATGACTCATCTTGAACATTCATCGAGGAATACAAAACACGCAAGGGGAGCGCAGGCTAATGATGCGCATCAATTAGATAAGGAGTGCTAGCATGCGAACACAACAGAGCTCACAGCAATATTTGAACTTGTAACATCTCCTGTTCGAAAGTAGAGGAACTTGGGAGGACGACTTCAAAAAGTACTTTGGGTCCATCACTCATTTCCTGAAGTACGCAAGTGAGAAACAACTGGCCACTGTGGACTTCAAATTGGGCTGAGGGGTAACAGCGATGGAAAACACAGCAGACGGCTTACGCGATAGTACCAAACGTGTCACGCGAATCCGATCTTCTTTCACTGACATCACCACCATCACAATGTTGCCCACTGATCACATCCCTGACACTCGTTCCGGCCGGCCTCCAACCATCCCCCTCGTCCTCTCGCGCACCCCGAGTGAACCCAACCCCACTGCTCAAATTCGATCGCTACCCTGGGCGCATGGACACCCAATGCGATCTCCAACGCGAAATCGATGATCTCTCAGATGAGGAAAACGAACTTGAAGATGCTATACGTCCTCGCTTGCTTTTCATCCGGATTCCACGAGATGATTATTGACTGGGTGCATACTCCACACACTATTGTAAATGTATCAACACGTAAAGTACCGCAAAATAGAACTTGGCGATAAGGAATTGACGGTTTCTGTGGCTCATTCCTATCGGGGGGCATACGACGCAGTTGGAGGAGAAGAACGAGGGCTCTCGCTCGGTCTCCTCGTGATGCTGAGACTACTTTTTCGATTGCTTTCTGTTGGACTGGTAGATATAATATTTGCTTGTGGGTACATGGCTCTGTGACGGTATGCGTGACTGTGCGGTGTAGAAGGCAGACCCATGCAACTATACCTGGTCTAGGACATTGCCCATGTACTCAAGGTGAGCCAGACGCTAAGAAAGAACTGCGTAGTTGACTACATTACAAGACTCAGACTCAGAGCCAGGTTGAAATTGTGATGAGTCCTAGGGGGATGATTGATGATTCATATTCATCCATGTAGTGGCAACTCATGCGCCGAGGCTTCTCACCCTGCCTCAGGAACATTCTGCATCATATGCCTGAGCTCCACTTCCGGAACCCTCGTCTTGAATTCAATAGCGCACGGGACTGGTATTACCATATTCATGAACGCCATGTCATCCTGCGGCTTCGTAAGATCCAGACTGAGCTGGAAGGCCCAAATAATGAGAAGTGAATTTATGAACACCGATCTGTACCATTTCAAATGAGATTAGAAGATCGTGTGCATGGAAAGGAAATGTAACCTGTTCGCAACGTGTTGACCTGGGCATACGCTGAAAGGAAGGACAATCAAAGAAAAATGTATCCAGAGAGATGGTGCTTACCGCCGACCAAAGCCGAATACAAAGAATGTGAGATCGTCTCTTAAGCGACCTTGGTCGTCAATCCAGCGCTGGGGCTTGAATGCATCAGGCTCAGGGTAGACTTCTGGATCTCGAGAGATGGCCCTGAGATTGTGAGGGTTATGTATTTCGTATCTTGAAGGACAGTGACATACCAGTGGTTGCCAGTGACCGTAGTACCGGCTGGAATGCAATAATTTTCCTGTCGGATAGAGTCAAATTATCTTCTGGATGACAACTCGTTCAGAGAGCACTTGCCCAAATCACATCTCGAGTCGTTCGGTGAGAAAATCCTGCGGGGTGAACTGTGTAAAGTGTAGATACAGGACCGACGATGAGGATGCCCACCATTAGGAGCCAACGGGTTCCATCTCAAAGCCTCAGAAATGAAGGCCACCAGACGGGGAAGGGATTGTTTGTCGGCGAAGGTCGGTGCTTTGGCAGAAAAATAGCTGAGCTGATACATGTGCAATGCGAAATCGAACTACCTCTCTCCCTTCCGATGACTGCATCAAGCTCGTCCTGGACTTCAGCTTGCTCTTCAGGGTAACGTGCGGCCGCCATTAGCACCGTGCATATCGCCACAGCGGTCTGATACCTCATCTCAGTGTGTAATATTCGGAAAAAGAAAAGTCCTACTCACCGTTTCGGTTCCCGCTCCAAAGAAGGCGCCAGCAAGATATGCCATCTCAATCTCTGTCAATCCATAGAGATGCTCATTTTCTAGAATGTATTTCGCAAACGAAGGGCCAATCTCCTCATTTCTCTGCTGTTGAACAACTCAGACATCATGTGAGGTGAGGATATGCAAGGCAATACATACCATTTGCTGTTTCACGCGGTTCAGCTGGTCAGTGTAGAGTCGCCCGGTCCTCTCGAACTCGTCCTTTAATTCTGGCGCATACCCGGGAAGGTATTTTAGCCACGGTATCGAGTCCACCAAGTAAGAACCAGGGCGCATGATTATACGAAATCTCTTGATGAGCTGGCGAGCCTCTCTGATTTCGGGATCGGTTGCGGACGTGGGCGTAGTCTTCCCATACGCAACTTTCATGATCGTCGCCGCAGCATACCTTCAAAGAACTCGTAAGTTAACACGCTATCATACCCCGCATGTAGGAAAGCGCTTACGTTCCCGCATGGTTTAAGAAGTTGTGTGGATCGTCAAGAATGTTGAGGACCATGTTCTTCGCGTGTGACATCTGCAGAGGCTGATATGCCTCAGCGGCTTTAGGCTGGAGATGCGTACGGAGTGCTCTGTAACACATTGAAAAGTAAGATCATGGCTGTTTAAGCCTTAACAATATCGCACCTACGCTGCCGACGGAACCTGTCCCCAGCATGTGTCAAAACGATGGACAGTCCGTGGGTAAGGATTTCTCCAGCAGCACTATAAGGTCGATCGGCTAGCAGTCCACCTTGCTTCTCCATAATATCCATCGCAGCCTGCAACGGATTGTTGAGTCTGGAGATGTGACAAATCAGCATCGGGGGACTGACCTTGTGGCGGCCGATAATGACAACGCTCTCTATTCCTGAGCGAATTGTGATCAGAGGGCCATACTCGTCAATCCACTTTGCTACAGTGAGAGATGGGCTGATCAGACACGGGGTGAAATTAGATTACAAAAACGAGGAGGCCAATATGAAACTTTACTTGTCAGAGGGTAGGAAGTGTCCCCGAAGTCGCCAAGTGGGAGGAGAAGGTGGGAGAGGAAGGCGGGTATCCGATTTACGAAGGTAAGTCCAGACAATCACTCCTACTACCGCAACGCAAGCTGCAGCACCGAGGACGAGCTGGGTGCCGCAAGGAATGCGCAGGTCAGGGAGCTGTAGCATCACTGATTACAGTAGCGGAAAGAGATAGGACGGACCTCATCGGAAGCGCATTTAAGTTACTTTAATCACTCCACGCTAACCCCCATGCAGTTCCCCTACAAGTCCCTGGAGTCCTGAAGCAAAGATAGGAAAACTCGGTACGAAAATTGGAAATTTCCATGGGTGCCCTGTAAGGCTTCTAAATCAAAACAGAAAGTCTTTAGCACACCGGAAGAAAACCGATGTTATTGGCAAGGGATATTGCCATAATTCTGGGGCCCGAGTCCAAGCGTCAGGAGCTCATACCGCTGAGTCAACCGCTATGAGAGTTGAACACCGAACAATCAGGAATGGGCAAGTGCCACAGCCAACCCATACGAGGTCAAGCATCCTAAGTTGTGCCTGCATATCAACTCGCTCAGAAAGGGAACGCTTGAAACGACTCACCTTGAACATTCCACAAGGAATACACAGCACGCAAGGGGAGAGTAGGCCAATGATGCGTTATTTCAGGCGTCAATCAGATAAGGAGTGCTACTAGTAGCATGCGAACACAGCAGAGCTTACAGTGAACTTGTAACATCTCCTGTTCGAAAGTACTAGCTGGAACTTGGGAAGACGACTTACATAAAAAAGCACTTGGAGTCAATCGCTCGTTTCCTGAAGTACATAAAAAAGAAACAAGAAACAACTGGCCATAGCCATGGACTTGGACTGAGGGTAAACATTTCCGCTTGTCCATAACAAACGACCGGCGCGACAAATACCATAATCAAATATTAATGTGTCACGCGACCTTCTTTCACTGACACCACCACCACAATGCCCATCACATCCCCAACACTCGTTCCCCGCCCTCCAACCATCCCCCTCGTCCTCCCGCGCGCACCCCAAGTCAACCCAACCCCACTCCCCAAGCTAGATCGTTACCCCGGGCGCATGGACACCCGACGCGATCTCCAACGCGAAATCGATGATCTCTCAGATGAGGAAAACGAACTTGAAGATGCTGTACGTCCTCGCTTGCTTTTTTACCTGAGGTGATCACTGACTGGATGCATACCACACACAATGTATCGACACCGTAAAATAGAACTTGGCGATTAGGAATCGAGGGTTTCAGTGGCTCATTCCTATTGGGCGGCATACGACGCAGTTGGAGGAGAAGAACGAGGTGTGTAGCTTTGGATGGGTTTCCTTTGTTGTTCTTGAATTATCGTCAATGTGTTTGTAGGCAGAAGACGACTCTGATGGCTCCGACACAGGCCAATCGGGCGGCGGCCCTTCAATCAACGAGGACGGCGAGGAGAACGACGATTCAGGACCTGATCTGGACGCAAGCATGGAAGATATGGACGAGGAGGGTGAGACGGGGACAGCCAGTGAAGCAGAAGACCCGAATGATATGACAGACGACTTCGAAGAGAGGTCAAGCGATGCTTGATACACCACACACGTCGAGTCTGGGTAAAGCAAAACAATAAAATTATAGGTGGTATCGTTAAATCTTGGTACGTGCACATGCGAGACCTACTTTGACAGATATACATAATCCACAAATAAGTTAGATCCTTGTCGCTCATCTTCACTTCCCAACAACGCCGAACCACCACAAAGTCCAACAACTCGAATCACTACGAACCCGATTCAAGCGACTACCCCCTGAAAATCTGTCACAGACAACATCCCGCGAGTATGCCTTCGCCTAGGGCTAGCATTGGTCATCACCAACGGTCGTACCCATAAACGGACGTGGCCCGCTTTTGACGCTGTTAAGAGCGCCCGGGGGAGGAAGGCGAGGGATGTGAGGAGGTCGGCATCGAGTTGTTTTACCTGTTGCGCGTTATGAATCAGTCATTGGCGTTGACAAAGGGAAAATCACAGAGAAAACAAAGAGAGAAGAGGGAGACCCACCAATACAGGTTGTACAGTCGACACTTCATTCCTCGACGGCGCAGGATGATATCGCGTTGCAGAGAGTTGGATCGTTGATCCCGTACCACGGCGGTAAGCCAGTGAAATGCTAGACGACATTGATGATATACGTGGATGGTGTGCTCCGAGGTATTTGGGGCGATGAAGAGCGCCGGAGGAAAAGTCCCACTGTTGGTATTTACTTAAGTGAGTGATCGGCCGTTATAGGTATGAGAACGAACGCACGAGAATGAGCTTGTTATCTTCTCCTACGCTTCCGAAGCGGTATGTCCGCCCATCGCAGCGGAGCTCGTCGAAAGCGACGGCTGAGACGAATGAGGAGTGTCCTTGGCATCGTGCGACGACTCGTTGTTCCCAAGGGGAGAAAATGGTGAGGAGGTCGTCTTGGCCACCAGTCTGGTTGAGCAATCAAAGTTGTTCATTGAATTATGAACTTGGAGTGAAACGTACGAGGATGAAGCGCCCGTCAGGAGACCATGCAACACAGGTCAGAGAACCGAAATAGGATGCATAGCAATCAACTAGCCTGAATTGTAAGGGTTACTCTTTGTTCAGCAATCGAAGGAGAAAACGTACTGCTCAGCAAGTGGATCGATCACCCTCAAACACCCGTCCTCTGAAATGGCCGCCACGTATTTAACATCGGGGGAGAACACAAAGTCTAGCCAACATGAGCTCCCAACCGAGGGATGAGTATTTGCTGTACTCACCAACGACACCACGCCGACACAAGCGCCAGTGGCTCACAGGATTCTTCGCTACCATGCCCTTTTCTCCCCTCCCAACAGCTTCTGGATGCCACGGCGGAGGTGTGACAAACATTGTTGACAGGGGGTCCCATCCATCAGTTACGGGAGATGTAGGGTGTGCGTTTGCATTGAGGTGTATGTGCGGGGTATTGGTGAGTCCATTTGGAATACTGGCGGTAAACAAGCCATCTTCGCGTTCCTTGTCGTAAACGATGATTGTTCCGTCTGCATGGGAGACGAGAAAGAGGGTTGGGGAGGAGGGGACCCAACGGACGGCTGTGCATATGGAGGAGGAGATGGTGCCCTGTGTTTGGGGTGTCAGATGTGCGTACACAATAGAAGGGGGGTTGACTACCTGTTTGTTAAGGCGGCAGTAGCGGCTCGATATCGGGTCTAATTAATTACTGTGAGCAAAGGAATAGAATGAGCGTGAGATGGGCATACCGAACCATATGAGGTCGCCTGTGCTGAATCCTATGATAACGTCTAGTCGTTCTGAGGATGCGGTGGAGGGGTTTACGTCGTGGCAGGTCGGGTATGCAGAGAAGCTAATCCTTGTTAGCGGTTCCTGGTAGAATCATGCAGCGTTCTGCGCAGCTGAGGACTAGATGACGTACCTTGGCTTTAGTCCCCACCTCAACCCACAAGAAAGCCTTGCCCGTGTTATAGAACAAGAATGTAACATCACCCTGCTTGGCTGCGAGAGTCTTGTTAAGACCTTCAATGCTCTGGAGACGGGTAATGAATGTGGAGGATGTGGTGCGCATGTTGTGTTTTGGTCGTGATATGTTTGATTTCTTTTTACTTGCTGAGATGGACGGGTGGGAGAAGAGCTTGTGCTGGGGTTCTGCTGGTGTGGGGACGGAGAGGTCTGGGGTAGCAGCATCTGGAGATGTAAAGCTGTCCTCTGGGGTATCGCTGGATGACATGCTCCGCTCCTCCGGCAGCTGGCGCTCCTTGGCCACCGCCTCCTTCTCCTTCTCCCGCTCCTTGTCCTTGTCCTTGTCCTTGTCTTTCTTAAGATCCTTTGTGAGATTTGCACCAAGAAACTGAGCGAGACCTGGCGAAGCTGGGTGTTTTGGTGGAAACCGAACTGTGATGGATGAAAGGCGAGTTTGGTAGATGGGGTGTGCTGCGGTAGAAGAGTGAGTAGGTACTTGGAGAGGTTTGTGTTCTTCAGTGACGGAGTAGACGCCTTCAGGAGCGACGAATGCGCTGTCGCTCTCCATCCTTTGACGAAATCTTGATGAGAGGTATTGCGCAAAGTCTACATTGGGTATGACCTTGAGAAATTCCTACGCGTCTTTCCGCATCACTGGCATCGCCTTTGACGATCCTTCATCAAGATGCGCGGCTACCAAGTATTATATCATCAGTTGAACAAAGATCTAT
Organism: Suillus lakei; assembly: GCA_016628065.1. Classification (NCBI taxonomy): domain Eukaryota; kingdom Fungi; phylum Basidiomycota; class Agaricomycetes; order Boletales; family Suillaceae; genus Suillus; species Suillus lakei. Next base: position 57,029 of record JABBWA010000026.1, on the reverse strand, counting down.
GCAGTGCATTTGGATAACTACTACGGTGATACGCTAGCCTACGAAGGCAGTCTAACCGCAACTATTAATGTTGGGCGAGATGAACACGTGGGCACTTTCAAACACACCCGCGCGCATCGTACCAAGGATATCTCGTGTGTAAATACCAAGCATCCCCAGTGGGTACCACGCGGGCGTGACCTCGCTGAGCAAGTGCCCTTGAGGCTCCGATATAGGCCAGGGCCCAACACTGCCACAATTGTTGAAAGTGTAGTCTTGTTCCAACTCGATGACCCATCCGAATTCTTGGTTCAGAACAGGCTAGTAAAACTGTATAGTACGGTCATAACAACCGCGCGATGCGTTGAAGCTTGAAGGAATGAGAAGACTCAACTTGCTGCAAGTCATGCCGCGGTCCGGCAACGGCCCGACAGATAAAGACCCCATTTGGAATGTCAATATACATTGAATCCAGTTACGGTCATTAGACTTTCGGATCCCCACCGGCTATACACAATGCTAACATTGTTAGACTGACCTGCAATACCAACCACGGATCTTGTTTTCTCCTTGACGCTCATTCTCAATGCTCGCCCGTCGTCTGCGCCTTACATTTCCTGCACTCGTAAGTCTCTCTAGCACCCTCAGAGACCGTGTCACTCATCCAAAACAAGTCCCGTCGCTGGCAGACGACAGCGAGCACCGCTACCATCGAGCCCCCATCTGCGGGCGGTCACTCCTCATCGGTCGCATCTTCTCAACTACTCCGCATGACACGAGAATCTGCTATCAGAACACCAGGTAATATCATGGCAAGATGAGGAATCTGACCGTAACATCGTCGGCGGCCGCGAGACACCGCAAGATGAATCTCTACCAAGCTGTGCGGGATGCCCTCAGGTAACCTAATCTTCTCTGCGCAGAAGGCGTACTGATGACATCAGTATTGCACTTGCAAAGGATGATAGTGCCTGTCATATTTGGTGAGGATATAGCATTTGGCGGGGTGTTCAGGTGTACAATGGTATGCATTACCAGTGACCCTTCAGCGTATTATGTCCTCACGCATCGAACAGGGCCTTGCAGAAGAATTTGGTATGACTTCATTCTACACATCGTCGTATGCATGACTGATTATATTGCAGGTCGCGAACGCGTCTTCAATACCCCATTGACAGAGCAAGGTATTGCAGGCTTTGGAATCGGCCTCGCGTCCATGGGGCACACGGCAATTGCAGAGATCCAGTTTGCCGACTATATATTCCCCTGCATTTGATCAGGTTCGTTTCATCTAATCCGTTTTCAACACATTTAAACTTCCGGATTGACTTTCGACCCATCAACTTAGCTCGTGAACGAAGCTGCAAAGTTTCGCTACCGTTCAGGTGGACACTTCTCTATTGGTGGGCTAACCGTGCGCACCCCAACCATGGCTGTAGGTCATGGGGGCTATACCACTCACAGAGTCCGGAAGGGTTTTCATGGGTGCCATCTGGTCTCAAGGTATGCTCTTTCTTATTGCGCCTGCTTACTCCACGACGAGAACTCTAATTGCTCCCATGTACCACTAGGTTGTCATCCCCCGCGCTCCCAATCCAATGCAAAGGCCTCCTCTCTCAGCCATCCGCGATCCATAATCCATGTATATTCATGGAGCCCAAAGTCCTCTACCGTTCTGCAGGTACATTCCCCTTTTCCAACTCGTCCTAGTGTATACACCCGTTAACCCCACCCACAGTCGAACAAGTCCCAATCGACGACTTCGCACTCCCCCTCTCCAGTGCCGAGATCCTCATCCCAGGATCCGATCTCACGCTGCTCACATGGGGCACCCCCGTCTACCACTTGCGAAGCTGCCCTCCGTCTACCTCAACTCCCCACCACCCTCCTCGCACCACTCGTCCCACCCTCCTACGCAGCGCCAAAGTCGAACTCATTGATCTCCGGACGATATTGCCATGGGACATAGAAACTGTCGTAGAGAGCGTGCGCTAGGACAAAGAGGCTCGTGATCGTCCACGAGGCGGGTAATGACGGGTGGTGTTGGGGGAGAGATTGCTGCTGAGGTTGGGAAGAGGGCTTTTTGAGGTTGGAGGCGCCTGTGAGGAGGATTACGGGGTGGGAGTGAGTATTTTGTTTTTCCGTTTTATATTCTCTCCCTCTCGCTTTTTGAGTGGTGTTCTGACGGCGTTCATTATTAATATAGCGGTCCCAGCTGCCCTGCAGTTCGAGAAATTTAACATGCCGGATGAGGTTAGGATTTTGGATGGGATTATGGAGACGCTCAGTTACTAATGTACACTGGTTTGCGCTGCTCTCAGGTGTAGCATAGGAGATGTACAATTAATGATGTAGTACATTAAGACGCACGTAGTACCCCGGGTGAGGGTGGATACCATTGGCCGACTTCAAACACGTTTTTGAGTGCGAAAGATGTTGAATGACGGGGTTTTCATGAGTAGCAGAATTTTTCGTAGTAGATGCGAGTCACATCGTTGTGTGCTATGGAAGGCGGACGCGATATGCGTCATCCTCCTCTGGGGACCCTCGTACAGCGTCCCCAACCACATGGCAGGGACAAGTATGACTTTTCTAACAAATCTCGCCTAGCCCACCGCCCTTCTTCCCGATGATCAACGGAGGGTCGGGGGCAGGATGCGATTCGTAACGTAGGAGCTGGCAGAAGCTTCCGCACATGAAATGGAGATACAGCCGTTGCGTAGTGCAATGCATAATAGTATCATGAAAAACATTGTGCATTAGCGACTCGAGTTGTACATGACGAAACAGACAGGAATAGTAATAAAACTTGACTGAGGTAAACGCGCATTGTGCGAATCGTGTGTGTAGGTCTCCTAGATCTTCTATCAATGAAATGCGCATATCCGAATGGCACGACATACACGAGGTATCATCACGAAGACAGGCAGCCTCCTTTTTCGACACTTGTACCAAGATGGCCGTGTGCGAAACGGTGTAAATCGAGCTCCGAGGCACGATCATGTATCACCAGTGTGTGCCTGGGAATACATAGCCGGGTAGAAATGGGTTGGGATGCAGAGGAGAAGCCGTCCGTCGGGGCCTACAACCCATCCATCCTCGTTCAGTGACAGAGGCTGGGGTGGAAGAATGTTGGAGGAGTAGGAAGCGGAATGAAGCGCATGGTTGGATTAGATGATAAACATATTTCAGGCGCTGTGAAAGGTGGTGCTGGTTGAAAAATCTATATCCCACACCCGGATGGTCTTGTCGGATGACCCAGACACGATCCACTTGCCATCGGGCGAGATTGCGACAGACTGAACAGATCCAGTATGCCCGTGGAAAGGGGCGCCCACTGCCTCGCCAGTCTGCATGTCCCACACCCGACGGTCTGGTCATCCGAGCCAGACACAATGCGATTGCCATCTGAGAGATTGCAACAGTGTTAACGGAGGCAGTGTGGCCTTGGAGGGCGGCACCCAATAGCTCGCCAGTCCCCAACTCCCACACCCGAATGGTCTTGTCGCGTGAGCCAGACACGATGCGACGTCCATCCCGAGATTGCGACAGAAAGGACATAGTAGTGTGGCCTCGGAGAGGGTCGCTCATGCCTTGCCAGTCCCCATATCCCACACCCGAACTGTCCTGTCATCTGAACCAGACACTATGTAATTTCCGTCCAGGTGAAATTGCGACGGACTGAACCCAGTCAGAGTGGCCTTCGAGAGGGGGACGCCAATGCCTCGCCATTCTCCATATCCCACACGCGGATTGTATTGTCGTCTGAACCAGAACACGATCCGATTTCTGTCCGGCGAGATTGCGATAGACCGAACACAGTCAGTGTGACCATGGAGAGGGGGCGGTCAATGCCTTACCAGTCCCCATGTCCACATCCGAATTGTTTGTCGTCTGAACCAGACACGATGCCCTTCCCATCCGGCGAGATTGCGACCGACCGATGGAGCCAGTGTGCCCTTGGAGAGGGGCACACAATGTCTTCCCAGTCGCCATATCCCATACCCGAACGGTCTGGTCATCTGAACCGGACACGATGTGACGTCCATCCGGTGAGATTGCAACAGAGTTAACGGAGGCAGTGGTGGCTTTGGAGGGTGGCAACCGATGCCTTGCCTGTCATGGTGTCGGCATCCCAGACCCGAATTGTCTTGTCGGTTGAACCAGAGACAATGCGACTCCCATCTGATGAGATTGCGACGGACCAAACCCAGTTAGTGTGGCCTTGGATAGCGGATCCTAACACTACGCCAGTCTTCACATCCCACACTCGGATCGTCTGGGTCGGATGAACCGGACACGATGCGGTTTCCATCCGATGAGATTGTGACAGACTGAACAAAGCCAATGTGACCTTGGAGAGGGGCACCAAATGCCTTGCCAGTCTCCATATCCCACGCCCGAGCGTCGTTGTCGTCCGAACCAGACACGATGCGTTTCCTATCTGGTGAGATTGCGACAGACCGAACAGGGCCAGTGTGGCCTTGGAGAGGGGCGCCCAATGCATCGCCAGTCTCCATATCCCACACCCGGATCGTCCTGTCTTCCGAGCCAGACACGATGCGTTTCCCATCCGGTGAGATTGTGACAGACCAAACATCATCCGTGTGCCCTTGGGAGGGGGATGCCAAATGCCTCGCCAGTCTCCATATCCCACACCCGGATCGTGTTGTCTTGCCGAACCAGACACGATGCGTTTCCCATCTGGTGAGATTGCGACAGACCGAAACATAGCTAGTGTGGCCTTGGAGAGGGGATCCTAATGCCACGCCAGCCTTCACATCCCACACTCGGATCGTCCGGTCAAATGAACCAGACACGATGCGATGTCCATCCGGTGAGAATGCTACTAGACGTAATGCCGCTAGTGTGACCTTGGAGAGGGGCACCCAATGCCTCCCCAGTCTCCGTATCCCACACCTGGATAGTTCCAGTCGAGTAAACCACACGCGATGCGTTTTCCGTCTGGCGACATTGCAACCGAGTAAACCCAGTGATTTGCGTGGAGAATCTTTTCCATCTGAGGCCAATTTACGACATGGCCAGCAACAATGCGGGGGGTGCAAGGAAACTTTGCGGCGAAATTGCGAAATATTCTCGACTGCGTTGGAGCGAATGGTAAAGCAGACAAGTATAAATGGGGGGTGCTGCGTAAAATGGTCGATGCGAATATTTCGAACGAAGCGCAGCGTGTCCCTGGTAGCGTCACCAACATCCGTAAACTCAGGCATGACCCTACGATCCACCCCACTACTCGTAAGAATTCGTCGGAAAAAGAATGAGCTTGAGCTACGCACCGAAATCCAATCTGCAATAGATGAGAGGGTCGCCTACCGAGCCACCGAGGCTTTTCATCAGAGTCAGTGCTTCCAACCACCAAAGAAGGCGCTCTCCATCGAAGAAAGCTTCACTTCCTTAGCGAGTGATGGTTCGAAGGATATGGCTGCCACATGAGATCCCCCAGAACTCGACATGAGTATGATAGCGCCGCCGAAATGGACTTCTTCACCCGATCTGCGAGATCAGGCACAGCAGAATTTGGCAAGTAAGAACTCTCCACGAGCAGATATTGAAGCGAAGTCCACCCTCCATCACCCGAAGCGTGGCAAAGGCAAGATCACTTTGTACCGATGATGTGTCAACGAAGAAGTCATGGCTCCGTGATGTGTCTGTGAGGAAGTCGTAGAAGGATGCGTGGAGTGGACGAATGGGAGTTTGAGAATCTGTGGTCCCGTTGAGAAGCGAACCCAGCGACCCAATAACCTCGTGCACGTCGTAACGGTCATGCACGCGTGGAAAATACCGTCGCATCGCGGTTAATGCAGCCATGGGAAGCGGTTCTGACGATGTGACAATTTGCCCCATCACAGAGCGAAACATGGGGATCGTTTCCTCGCGCTCGTCCTCTGGCATACTGTCGCCTAAGATGCGTCTATACATATCATCCAATAGACGTGTCCCTTTTGCGGAAGTTCCAGCAACAACAGCTTCGAAACGATTCATCTGATTTGGCCGTACTGTGTTCTTCCCCTGGATATATTCACAGGCAAGACGAGCCCATTCGAATAGGCCGTCAGATTTTTGAGCAAGCATCTTGAAGTGCCCATCGTCAAACGTGTTGCGCGGGCCTTTCAGCAAGGTGGAGATGTAGGACTGGATGTCTTGTTCTGTGGAGTCGACCGGGATTTCATCCACGGAGATACGACGGACATGTGATGCGGTGTTCATGGCATCCCCGATGTCTTCAAGTGGACGAGAAGTGATGATGATACGGAAGTTTGCCGGAAGTTGAGATAGTTTGGGGGAAGAAGCGTTCACATTGCCAGTAAGCAGATGGAGAATATGTTCCCGGGATTTGGGATCACCGCTCTCGTCCAACGCATCAATGACTATCAAGACGGGTGCAGTGATTAACTTCGAAGCCTCGCCGACTGGTCCCATGACTAACTCCTGCCATTGCCTTGAGATGTCGATGGTGTGCTTGAGTTCGTTGTCGTCATGAACCGCACGCGCCAGTGCTCCCCGCATGGAAATATCACAATCGGCTACGTCGCGTGCGATTGTGGTGAATATCTTTTCGTGGCGACGTTCAGCCTCCCTTGTGCGGTCGAAGCAGAAACAAGCTCGCATTCCTCCGCGCTCATGAGACCAGTTGGCTATGGTATGTGCGATGGCTGATTTGCCTTTCCCTGCAGTACCAGACAACCATAAGACGCGCGGCACGTCTTCCCCCGTGCTGCGGACCCAGCACTTGATCTCAGACAGAATGTCTTCCCGAGTGCCTGGGAGACAATTCTTGGAGGTATTACGTCCAGCACCAGGCACATATTCCATACCGCTAACGTCCAGGTCTTCAGCTGAATTATCGGTATCGAATGTCAGATAAGACGCAAAGAGAACTTGAGATTTCGTACCAATACGATGGACAGTTTCGATGGTGGTAAGAGCCATTTGATCTCGGAACTGTTGCATGAGATTGTCGAGAACCTCGTTGTGGCTTTGGATCGCAGCCTCTGTTTCATTGAAGACATGCTTGCCAAGTCTTTTCCCTGTAAAGAGAGACTGAGTCTTTGGCGACGTTGAGGTGGAAATGACGCACAAAAACTCTTCATATCCGAGTAATGGACGATGAAGTCGGCACACTCCAGCGTCTGTCGCGCAATCTTTCCATATATCTCTAGCATGGATGCAATTCTAGCCAGTCCCTCACGTTCCATCAGTAAAGCATAGACGTCCGAGATCTTAGAGAGCAGACGGGACACAGCAGCATCCTGGTTTGCCTGATCGAGAATCATCTGTCGCCCATGCGGTCTTATTGGCCATGCGAAGAGTAATATACGGAATCAAGCTACCTTAGACGCGCAGGTGAAGATGCTCAATGCCACCTTCGCGTAGGGATGGACCTATGCAGGAAGATCAGTCACGTACAAAATAGAGATAGGCGGCCCGTACATCTGCAAGTCCCGTAGCGATGGTGTTGAACCTCTTCAATGGTCCGAGAATTGTGGAGAACGTGTCGATCGTATCAGGAACCGATTGTAGGTTGTTGGATGCCGAAAGCAGTATTTTCGACCATTCCTGAGACATGTCTGATGCCTTCGAAATGTGCTGTGGCATCCGCGAGCGTCGCTTCACAAGCTTCGGGTCAGGTTGTTCGGACTGATGACGGAGCTTAGTACATGCTCGAAAGAGAGATGAGAACTGCAATGGCTGAACTTACATTTGCGATGCGTAAATCAGAAGACTGGTCAGGATTGGTTCAGGAGTGGCGGTGGTGAGTGGTAGAAGATCCTGCGGCCGTTAGATCACACACGGGATGTATCAAGAGTTACGCATACCTGGCTTGGTTGAGGGTGGAGGAGATCATGTGCGCTGGAAACTTGCGACAGTGGGTTCAGGGTTGGGAGACTGTCGGGCGCTTCGAACGAATCCCTTGGACAACTTGCCCAAGAACTTGGGAACCAACCCGATGATCCTCTGGGAGATTCATTCCTCAACGGCGGGAGAGAGGACGGCTATAATGATAATTAAACACCACGGGTAATTATGAAGACGAAAGTCCATACATCACTGGCTGGGCTCCTGCCTCTTTCCCCTGCCAAATGAGGGTCTGAACGACTTCGCTTCAAGAATCCCCAACGCTTCTTCCGAGGAGGGTTGTTTTCGGTCATGTGTCAATTGGAGGGACGGGCTGAGTTGTAAGTAAGTCTTAAGAGCGTTTTTGGTAACGAAGAACTTGGGGTGGACGGTATACGTAGGGTGAACAGGCAGCTGCCGAACATGTGTTTGGAAGCGCCCATTATCGATTGGCTGGACTATATCGGTGCACATGCCGGAACTCCATCAATGGCTGAGGTGAGTTAATCAGGCAAAAGATCGTCAGGAAGCTTCGCTGTTGTTGGGTGCAAGTAATGCAGCGGTGCTCACGTCATGGAGGGACAAAGTTTCATTCCCAGTAAGAACCGACTGTGCTGGAAACAGCCGGGAAATGCTGAGGAGTGAATTTCCGTTTTAGTCCTGTGACCGTTTTCTGCTAATTTCTGCTGTGGTTTGTAATATTGTATCACTTTGTATCAATATACATTGCATCCTCTACACCATCGCATACTTACATCGAATTTACCATCGTGTGCACTCGCATCGCACCAATCGCGTACATCGCATCGCACCATCGCGTACATCGCATCGTACTACAATCGTGTACATCGATCGTACTACAATTGTGTACATCGCATCGATCGCATCGCTAAACTTGCGTATACTGGAACTTTGTACTAACTAGTGCACAGATCCAACGCTCTACCCACCTGCAGGAGAGGCCTCGAGCCTAGACGTCCAGACTTGTCTCACAACTTGAAGGTGAGTATATCTTCCATATATCATGATAAATGTTAGACAATTTATATAGAATGTCCTCCGCGAATTCCAGACTCGATGACGCACCCAGATATGTCTGTGTCTGCAGCAAATATAATCAAGGCCAGTCTCACATGGTATCGGATACGACATGGCGAAGGCACCTGGAGGAAGCTAGCACGGAGGACGAGAAAGAAAGAATACGCACTGGCCGAGTGCTACATGGGCACAGCATGCCAATTATTCCAGCCCTACCTACAGAGAGTGCTCCGTCTCTACCTCCCAGTGCTCGCCGCTTGGAGACAATCCGCGGTCTTGCAAAACGAGCACAAGATAGTGCGGAATCCTTGCGCAAAGTTGGACGGCGCAAAAGAGCCAAAAATTCCGAACCTAGTATGGTACGTGTTCTGAAATTCACACAATCACCTGTTTAACATGAGAGTCTACAGGACAATGACCCTCACATTCTAACGACTTTCTGCTGCACCGACGACTTCCCACTGCCGACGATGTTCCCGCCCCCACGATGTTCCTGCCCCCAACGATGTTCCTGGCCCCCCCAACCAACGTTCCTGGCCCCCCCAACAACGTCCTCCCCCCCCCCAATGATGTTCCCGCCCACAACGATGTTCCTGGCCCCCCAACAACGTTCCTGGCCCCCCAACAACGTTCCTCCCCCCCCCAATGATGTTCCCGCCCCCAACGCCGTTCCCGCCCCCGTCAACGACGTTCCTGCCCCCGTCAACGATGTCCTGCCCCCATCAACGACGTTCCTGCCCAAATGACATCCCCGCCCCCAACGACATTCCCGCTCCTGATGAATCCAGATTAACCCTGGGCCTATAACAAGGCCCAACATTGACATCGACGAGCTCATTCAGAGCGCGGGTACTGCCAAAATGCAGGAAACTATGGAGTTCGTGCACCTACTCAGGAATGCCTCACTGGGAAGATCCCATTGCAAAGTTGGGTGACGATATACTAGCCAGACTGCGTAATCCACATCAAGAGCCTGTTGACATCGAGAGTGCGGGAGTTCGCCAAAGCATATCCATGTATCTCGCGCTTGAGCACACTTCACAAGATGCCTATGATCGAATTCGTAGAGCGATAACACGCAATTTTGCTGGCGCAGAGGGTGTTGACGAGGTACTTAGTTTCAAGGCTGTCGAGAAGTTCATTGCAAAGTACACCGGAGTCGAGTCAGTGGAGCACGATATGTGTCCAGACTCGTGTATCGCGTTCACCGGTCCGTACGCCAACGAAGACAACTGCCCCTTGTGTGGAACATCTCGCTGGGACCAGGTGAAAATGCAAGCGAGCGGCGGACGGCTAAAGGTTGCTGCGCAAAAGTTCGTTACCATTCCAATAGGCCCGCAACTCCAAGCCATGTACCGGAACCCAGAGAGTGCGCAAGATATGCACTATCTCCATCAACGCACACAGGAGATCTTCGCCGAGTTAGAGCGCACAGGCCGAATTCCTGTTATAGATGACATCGCAATGGGTTATGACTACCTCGGCATGGTTATCGATGGGCACATCAAAGAAAACGACATTGTCCTCATGGTCTCGCTCGATGGGGCCCAACTCTATGAAAGCAAACAGTCCGACTGTTGGATGTACATTTGGGTCATCGTCAATCTCGCCCCCGACAAACGTTATCGAAAAATCCATGTCCGTCCAGGTGGATTCATACCAGGGCCCAATAAGCCCAAGAATCTCGACTCTTTCCTCGTCGTGGGCATGCACCACCTCGCAGCTCTCCAAAACGAAGGTCTTCCAATTTGGGATGCGTCTCGCGATGCTCGTTTTATTTCTGACCTCCATCTCCTTTACACGACGGCTGACGGCCCTGGCCTCGTATATTGGGACGGCATGGTTGGGCATAGTGGCAAGAACGGGTGTCGGCTATACTGCGGTGTGAGGGGCAGACGAAAAACTCGCGGAAGTCACTATTATCCCGCTCTCCTTAAGCTGCATCAGTGCGCCCCTGGTAGTGGACATCCTGATATTCAGGTGTTCAAGATTCCGCCTGGAGGGTCCGACGAATATGCTGAAAACTTACATCTGCTTGTAGCGTCTCCGAACCAGCGCCAGTTGGATAAAAATAAGACCAACACTGGCATCACCAAGCCCCCACTAATTCTCGGCCTCAAACCTTCCCACTGTCTCGGAGTCCCTCACTGTATGACGACGGACATCATGCACATCGCCGGCAATCTTAGCGACCTCAACATCAGCCTCTGGCGTGGAACGATGGACTGTGGCCTGTCGGATGACGTGGAGAGTTGGGAATGGGCAGTTCTCAAAGACCGAGACACATGGGATGCTCATGGTGAATCAGTCGAGGCAGCAGGTCCCTATCTCCCTGGGTCCTTTGACCGTAAACCGCGTAACATTGCCGAAAAGCTCAACACAAGCTATAAGACCTGGGAGTTCCAGCTGTATACATTTGGTCTCGGTCCTGCCCTTCTTTACGGTGTCCTCCCCCAGCCCTATTGGCTAAACTACTGCAAACTCGTTCGTGGTTTCCAGCTCTTATGTCAGCATCGCATCACCACTGAAGATCTTCGACATGCACACGTCCTTCTTTGCAACTGGGAGAGAGAATTCGAATTATTGTATTACCAGCGTAAGGAAGATCGACTTCAGTTCATTCGACCATGTGTACATCAAGTCAACCACCTCACTCCCGAGACTTTACGCAAGGGGCCTCCGATTTGCTATGCGCAGTGGACCATGGAGCGCACAATTGGAAACCTTGGCCAAGAAATTCGACAACCGTCAAATCCTTACGCTAGCCTCTCACAAGAGGGACTCCGGCGTTGCCAAGTCAACACACTCCTTTCTGTCTTACCTGAGCTCGACGAGCCTCCCAAGGGCCTCCCTACCGGTTCAGTCAACCTTGGAGATGGCTATGCTCTCTTACGGAAACGTGACCGATACTTTCGTCTACCAGATCCAGAGCATGCCGAAGTCTTTGCTCGTTTCCTTGGAGAGGGGCAGGTACTCCAGCGGATCAAAAAATGGGCACGTCTTTTGCTGCCAAATGGGCAGGTTGCTCGTTCTGCTTGGCGAGAAACCCTCAAGCCATTGGATAAGATACGTATTTCACGAAATGTAAAGGTGCGTTCGTAATTTACTGTCTGCTACTGACTAATTCTAATGCTTGTATTTAGATTGATCTTGATGGACAGACTCACTTTGGCGAAGTCTTATATTTTACACGGCTGTCTGTTGAAGCAGATCCTGGCCACGAAGAAGACTGGCAGTTTGCAAATGTCGCGTTGATTCAGTTATATTCTCCCCCTGACGAGCCACTTCTCAGAATCTCGTCACAAACTGTTGCTTCCTGTGCACACCTCGACGAAGTTCGCGTTCTCGATGTCAAGAAAATTCTTAGTGTCGTCGCTATGGTCCCGCACACCCCAACACTCCCCTCGGGAGTTACTGAGCCTCGTTTTTTCATGATGGAGAGACCGGGTTTTGACATATCCAACCTCGGAGTACCTTACTCAGGCTATTTGGACGGCGATGATGATCTCAATGATCTCGATGATCTTGAATAGTTGTAGCGGACACAATCATTATTACAATTGCAGGTATAATAACAACAGTATATGTTACATGCGAGGACCGAAAACATTGACTGGACTATGTGAGGAAAACATCGATTGGAGTATGCGAGGACCGAAAATGTTGACTGGAGTATGCGAGGACCAAAAACATCGACTGGAAGCGAAAGCATATAAAGCAGCCGGCAAAAAAAATTAACTGGACTATGCGAAGTGAAAGTGAACAAAGCAGCAAGCAAAAATGATCAGACTTTACAACGTTTTACTGAATAGTTTCTGATCTCTTGATGCAAGGCCTTTCTTTTCACCGCTTCGGTTGCAACATTTGACTGATCAAGAGGTCGTACCGAGTAGCGCCATGGTGCAAATGGGTCCGTAGAGCACGCGTTCGGATTACCACAACGTCTAGTGAGTAGCGTGCACGGAGATACAGTGCTTCCAATCTGTCAGTTGGAATCAGATCGTTAATTGATGGAAGGTAGCTTACATGGAATCTGTGCCGTCCTCTTGCTTGATATCTTCGTCTTCAAACTTAACAGTGGTCCGGAGTGAGTTGGATTCGGTCTTGATTTTGACCTCGCTCGCAACTGCACTGGACGGCTGATTTTCGCTAGTAGATTCGAAGTTAGTAACATGTATGCTGCGTGAAACAAATAGCGGACTCACCCATTGGTATGTTCTGAGCCTTGCTGAATCGTCCTCTTGATATCTTTGAACCGGAAAATGACTCGCTGAATAGATAAAAATCAGTAATATATCATCTTATTTACACCTGCAAAAAGAACGACTTACCTTGGATCCAGGAGTGACAATGTTGAGATTGAGATAATAAGTATCCCACAGAGAGGTGACACCATCAATCTCGACAAGGATGTTATCCTCCAACATATTGATAGAAGGCATTGAGGGAAAGTATGTGCGCGTACGTCCGAGTCTGATAAGGCCAAACATTGGACTTAGCGGCAAATTCTGGTGTAGTCGGAAAGTTCCGACGGAGTTTTGATATTGGCTCATTGAACATGTACACAGACTTTCTACTTCTCCTCATCATCCTTGCCGTTGCCCAGCATGTTTTCATTTCATGAGGGGCCATTAGTTCACCCAAATAATGACAGAAATCTGTATGGTCACTCACCTTTACAGAATCCACAATGGGCTGGAGACCCATCTTACCCTTCCCCCCTGTCTCCCGATATGCTGTTACCCGACCCATTCCCTGATTCGGGTCCACCACAACGCCAATTTCATCAGGTACGTACTGTAGGATCATTCTAATACTCACAAATATATTTTTAGAGCGCATATATGCAGGATCATCAAGCCTTGCTTGAATGCTGCAGGGCATTAGAGCTGCGGGAAATCCAACTAACCACTGAGCGTGACACTATCAGGTAAATTTTCTCCTAGCCATATTTTGATTGAATTAATTGAATTTCATAGGTCGATGTTCGAATGTCTTGCGGGTGCCGTTCAGTTGTCGAAATCCGATCCATTCCAGCTCAATGATTCAAACGTTATTGGCCCGACATCTCATGGCTCCAGTCGCCCTACCCACCAACAATATCCCAAGATACGGTTCTGGTCCCAGGACAATTTTATCGAGTGGCTCGATACCGCCAGTAGTCAGACCACTGATTGCGGAAAGATTCCATATCTCGAGGACGAAAACGGGGATCCTGTACCCGAGAAAACAGTCAAGGCGATCCGCAAACTTCTCCTGGGGTGGATGGTCTGAGCTTTTAAATCGAAAATTAGCTCCACAATCTTGGGGAAAGGCAACTGCTTCTGCACGACAACTGATACACACGCTGGTTGAAAACGCATACCCGTTATTTAAGTTTGCTGACGACGGTTGGAAATTGGACTATCTCGCAACGACCTCATATCCTTCTTGGCGCCGCAACAATTTTGATGGTGACAACCGAAAGTCTCGAGACAGCATCAAGAAAGAGGATGATGACGCCGACAACGACGACAACGACGACAACGATGACAACACCAGCAGCAACGAGCAAACAGGCAAGAAGCGCAAACGTTCAACAGCATCCGAGTCTATCGAGCCCCAGGTTTCCAGCAAGAAAAACAAAGGTGCGTGTATCTATTGTTACAGCTCTATGCTAACTTAATCTGCTACAGTTGTTCCAACCTCTCTAACTCCACCCTTGAGCGCCCCAGCAGCTCTACCTGTACCTGTTATCGATGTCCCTCGACCTCTTACGTCTCTCACTGTTGATCGGGCTGGCTCCGAGTCGGGGAATGCACCATCGAGTCCCGATCTTGGCATCTCCTGCCCCAAATCCAAACCTGGACTCGCCAACACCAAGAACGCCACAGAACCTATCGAGAGCACTACCGAACCTCCCGTTGACTCCGAGAGTACTACCAAACCTCTTGCCGACTCCGAGAGCACAACCGAACCTCTTACCGACTCCAAGAACACTATCGAACCTGTGACTGACTCGGATGAGACTGCTACTAATATATCTAATGCTAGCTCCAAGCCTCGGCCCGTTCACACACCAAAGCCTCTCAGAATCACGCTTCCCAATCCTCTGTAAGTTGTTGATTTTCACCTGGTCCATTACTAACACCATATTATAGTTCTGTATTAGCACTTGCTGCTGCAAAAGTCATTATACCGCCATCTCCCCCAGCTGAATTAGATCCGAGTCCCCCCCTCCAGTCCCATGGTCCTGGCGACCCTCCTCTAGAAGATGGCGCTGGTTTGAAGGTGAAGAAAGAGAAAGTGATTAAGACCAGCGGCAAGAGCAAAATGCGCCCGAGCCCAAAGCAGAATGGACGGTAAGTGAATTCATTTCACGTTGATGTTCTTTGTCTGACTACTTTATACGACCAGGAATTTATGCGCACACCGCTGGCTTAAGCAAATCAAGACTAACGGAACTACAGATGAGTTCTGCGTATACTACAGCAATCTCGACGAAGAGCAGAGGAAGGTACGTGTCTTGGTTCCCTATGTACAGATATAAGTATTCAATCACTTTAACCTAGGAGTATGACAACGAAGCGAACACGCTTGTGAGTACTATGGTCACCGTCACCATCTATTCTCATTGATTGTTTCTAGGCTACCGAAAAAAAATGGAACAAGACTATCAATACAGGCAAGATATACTAGTAGATCTCGACTCCTTCACGGCGCGCACGCCACGTATTCGATGTCGTGTCCCATCATCCTACCCGCCGCCTTGCGGACACTCTGTTTCGATCCCCACCCATACACTTTCGATGCTGCGTTCAACACGTTTTCCCGGGTTTGTTTCACATATTCATTGCTTTCTGTAGCGTTTTAGAGCTGTGCTAGTGCTACATTCATGTTTTATATCCTAGCATAATCAAACCATTTCTGAGCATAATCATATTACAGCCGATATGAGCACATTCACCCAGGGATTCAAAAAGTGCGCACTGATATGCGCCAGTGTGGTTTTCATATGCTCGTGCTAAGAAAAACATAAGGCAGCATCAGAGGCTTTGCCCCGTCTTATTGTAAATGTGCTATTTGCCCCGTTTCATATCCAAGATGTGCTAGTCGATGCTTTTTTCTTCAACTACTACTATCAGCATATCCTGGCATATCCCGGCTGTTTCCAGCACAGTCAGTTCTTACTGGGGTTCATTCACCACTACAAATTTGTGATATGCTTGTAGTACATGTTCAATTGGTGCAGCGAGCAAGATTTATTTGTGCATGTTTGGCTCATGTTACGGGCCGACGTCGAGCACACTTGATTAGTAGCAAAGATTCACCGCCTTCCATGCAAGTTGGATGACATCTTCCAAGGTCCGAGGGGCTGCTCCAACAAGTACATGGCTACTCCCCTCTCTCAATTCAACCAACCTCCCGCACTGAGCAGTACCTACTAATTATCCATTGATAGGTCTGACATACATTCTTCAACTTCATGATCGATGGTCCCTCATCCAGCTCCACATCCCTGCCGTGACCCGCCTGGTCCTCAGCTTCGTTTACCCCCACAAACAGCAGTGCATCAGCCACTGCTACATCATCAAGTTCTATCACAACTGGCAGCAGCGATGTCCATAACATCTGCGATGGCTCTACAACTATGTGAGTCGTCTTATTTTATGCTTTTCT
Source organism: Suillus lakei (assembly GCA_016628065.1). Taxonomy (NCBI): domain Eukaryota; kingdom Fungi; phylum Basidiomycota; class Agaricomycetes; order Boletales; family Suillaceae; genus Suillus; species Suillus lakei. Next base: position 40,496 of record JABBWA010000026.1, on the reverse strand, counting down.
ACACTCTTGTTCACGCGAACCATCAATCAACAGTCTGGGTGCCCAATCACTTTCGCCCTTACAATATCAATCTCACTATCCACCAGGTGTTGTCGTCGGCGACGTATCGCTGCAGTTGCCCTCCATGTGATCTCCATTGCCCAGCACCAAACGAGTTCGCTTCCAGCATCACCATCAATGTTCACGGATGGCCTCGATCTCAGGTCGTCCTTCCTCGACATATCTGAATAATCCAACAACGTCGCAGGCTCCATCCACTATAGGCACTTCAACAAGGCCATGACGCTGCTCTCGGACCATATCCAAAGATCTGTACGCTCAAAGCAAGTCGCTCGGAACCTTACTTGGTGTGGCTGGGGAGAACGCGGAGGCTGTGTGTCTTGTTGTCAGCCTTCCGGAGCTCCTTCGCTTGCGGAAATATTCTGAGATCGAGGTGATCATGCTTAGTAGCGTGCAGGATGGTGTGCAGCGGCCTGGCATGCGTAATTTTATACATTTCACGAATCATGAATTACATTATAGTTTCAATCGAACCCCTTCCGATAGTTCGCTATGAATGCCGCTCTTTCAGCGCCAGTTCTATCAGCTGTAAGTTTGGACGGGACTTGTTGCAATATCGGTACATCTACCTCCAAGCTTCAAGAACACCCGTGCATGCATCTCGAGCACCCCACTCTGTCATCAACCAGCACGTTCGAGACACATGCGCACGTCACTATCAAGGCTGCTGACCCCTCTGAAGAGTTCCGACCTCGTGCAAAAGTGCCGTGCACCTGGCACGGAGGACTGCCCCATCTGCTACAAGGGCATGCGTGCATGACGAGCTCGTGCTGTCAGCTTCGCAATCACCATGAGGTGTGATTTCACAGCTCTTCCCCCAAACACCACGGGGCACCAACCTTCCAAAATATGCCGCGGGTATTTTACTTCTTTATCTGTTGCTAGCCAATGATATTTTATTAATGTTGACTCGGCGAATACCAGCGTTCCAGCAACTGTCTCATGATTTATCACCCCTCAGCAATTCTTGCTCCAATACGCAAGAGATCTGCACGACACATTCGACATCGACTGACAGCTACTGGACTAATATTACCGTGAATAATTCCAACAGGTCGTGGTTCTGGACGGTGTATGCATCCTCATCCTCATTTGCATCAATATCTAATCTGACAATCTTACTAGGTGCAACCAAATCGGTTTCTACCAGGTCGGCCCTCCTGAAGGCCAACCTGCGATTGTGAGCCGCATCGTCCAATCCAGTTTCACAGAGGTACTTCGGTTTGATTTAACAAACGGATATTCATCAACATTATCATCAGCGTCAATGCGTCACCATGTTCCCACAAGTCTTCGCCTCTCCACCTGAAACTCCCACGGCAGAGACAAACGCAATGTATGCTGGCTGGAACATGAATGTCCCGCGTCTCTTCTTCGCCAACGGCCTGCGTGACCCTTGGCGCGGGGGAACTGTTTCTGCTGATGGGCTGAACTAGCCTAATACTACCAGCATGCCGATCTATATGAGTGATGGATTCCACACCTCGGACATGGTCACGGACAATGGCGTCCTAGATCCAACTATCGCGGTCGTGCAGGAAGCAGGATTGCGGTATATGAAGGAGTGGCTCGCTGAATGGAAGCCTTCCACGTGGTAATAGATCGAATCATTGGGACTTGTGGACAGGTAAGCTTTTATCAATAACTCACTAAGTTACTAAGTTTACCGAGTTTTCAGGAAAGCACCTTGAACGCCATCAATATTCACTGAAATAGAATTTTGTGCAAGCGGACACCGATCGCGAGAGTTGGTCGTATTACAAGATGTTTGAGTACATAGAAAAATTAGCTGCACTAAGTTCAATACAGATTATTGACTGATTACACATATTCTACGAGCTCAACCAAGGGGTCCGTGTGTCCAAGGAGAGATCAAATTGGAGCACACTCCAGAAGTCCGTACCCTCGATTATCGTTCGCGATCCAGCTCTCGACGGTGAAACGCATCTTCGGAGAAACTGCTGGTAGGTCCTTTTGCTTTACGTATCCGTCATGCACTTCCTGGATGTTGCCAATCACGGGTTGTAGGCGAGCTACGAATCCATCGAAAGCATCTTTGTCCACTTCCAAGTCGGCAGGAGGCAATCCGGATAGAAGTTTACACTGTACAGCCAATCAGAACATGGCAGGACGTACGAAATGAGGCAAGAAACTCACCTCTTCGTTGCAGGCAGAAACCGTGATACTGTTTCCTTCATCATCTTCCAACATGAAAAGCAATTTATAGAACCATTTGCAATGCATATCAAGCATGTCATCGCAGTTGACACAACACTTCCAGGGCCGCCGTAAGCTACAGAACACATTAGCGGTGCCCAGGGAAAGAATTGGCTTGGGCTGACTTGGTCTCGCACTTCGTGCACCGCAGGTACGTGGCTTCATTGAGATACAAAGGATAAAGATCGGCCACCCACGCAACGAACGTGAATGTGTTCGGACAGACGGTGCTGGCGATGACTTGCTGCAGAGTGAGGCCCTCTGATGTCTCAGGAGTAGGAAGACGCGATTTTGCAGTGGAATTGACCACTGGTTCGATGGACACCCCATCTCGTTTCATCTCTAATTTCCACTTCTCCTTGCGTCTGGTGCGGGAGTGTCAGCAATCGGCGACATGTCAACAGTCCCGTCGACACGTACTGTAGAAGAGCTTGTACTTCCTCCTTCTCGCGATCATAAACTGCAATGATCAGACGTTCGTCGCCCCCTAGACGTCCGAAGGCACCCTTGACACCTGTCCTCTTGATCAAGCGCAAATTCTTGATTCTGTACGTCGCGCCTGGTTGAAGGTCACGAGCCTTCCCTTTCTGCCCACCCTCCAGGACAATCTTGACGATCCGGCGGTCTAGGCCAAGGGCCCAGGGCGCTGGTTCAGCCGGGTTGACGAGGTCGGGATTGAACGTGTAATCTGTCACGTAAAGTAGTGGCTCTTCCGTAGAAGCAGGGTCGACATGAAGAACCTGTAGAACATGTCATGAAATAAAAGAAGAAATCTTTGACCGACCCACCTCAACCGTGCAGTGGAAGAACCCCACTTCTCCGTCAACATTTTCAATCAACTTGGTGTCAAATCGTACGGGGGGGGCCGGACGCCCCTCCCCCTGCTCAAACTTCTTTTTCCACCTGCAAAACACGCGATTTCTTCAGGCCAACAGCACCACATACTCTAGCAATGCACGGAAATGCAGATTCTCGCCATTCTCGACTTCGTCAAGTTTTTTTGACTTATGTTTTTCCACCAATTTACCGTACAGACGAAGATAGGAGTCCATCATCACGCGTGCATTTGGGAGGAACCAGAACTCTCCCGGTTGCATCGTCTTCGCGAGAAGCCCCGCGTGACCCCACATCTCCACTTTGAAAACGTACGTTGACAGTTCCGGCGAACACCAGTTCGCTTGTGGCGCGTTGGTTTGAGGGTTTACGGTGTAGTCTGTCATATACACGGTGTGTGGTCCACTAGTATTTTCAAAGCTGTGCAGAATCTATGCTTTCATCAGCTTCACATTGACAATGAGTCGTCTGTAGACTCACTTCGACGGTACAATCGAAATAACCTTGAGGGGAAGTGTCCGGCGTGACCTCAGAGATGAGGTGATGCTCTCGTGAAGGACGTGGAGCACACTGGACGACTGTGATACCTTGTTCTTTCGCCCGTATCGCTTGCCACCAGTCGGCAAGCTGAGCACAGTAGTCCGCTTCCTTGCCTTGCATACTCGGCTCGTAGTAAGGCGAGTACGAATACCCAAATCCATCGTCTAGTGTCTCGGAATGCGGGGAGTCTTTTCTGTCAGGATCACAGAAACGCCGGGTTTGGATAGGACCCAGCGCAACTTATCCCAATACCCTATCCCATTGAGACTCCCACCCCGGTATGTGGAGGTCTGGGCAAATGTCGTCAGTAGGTTTAAAGCGGTACAACGGATTGATCGATACCTTCAGCCTCCGCAAGAGGACTATATCGCCAAATTCAGTCTGAGGAAGCCACTCTGTGTGCTTCTTCTGGAAGCAATTGACCGTAAAATTATAGGTCATAATATGCACATCGTCCTCCATGCAGGACGGGTCGACGATGGAGAAAATCCGGCGCCAATCTGTTATGACAGTAAACAATGAGTCAACAATGAGTACCGACAGCAAAAATCCTACCCTGTGAGCGCGTTTGTGTCGGAGGCTTGGTTGACGTAACTACACCAATGACGTTGAAGAATCCCAGTCCCGATTCAATCTTCCTGACTGGTATAAACTTGTCTCCCTAGAGACAAACTTCGAATGAAATCGTGAACTACTCTAAAGGCACGAAACTCACCCCTTGCGTAGTCATTCCAGCCTTCATGGCCAGCGGTCCATGATCACGTACGTGATCGTTCGAGGACATAGTCACCGTTATTGGGGTTGCCCTGTTGGATGATGACGAACTGGCCTGTTCAGAACCCGAGCTTGTGCACTCATTGGATGGTACTTGTGGCGGTGATTGTACAACGGCGGGGGGCAATGACGGTGCTCGTAAAGCAACTGCTTCTGCTTGAGGTGCCGCCATCTCATGGCCGCCTGATGCCGTCGGTTAACTACCCTTAATATACTATGCCATATCTATTATCCTCCGCGATTTTTTTGCCCAGTGTCATGCGAAATTGCCAATCAATGCCTTCTTAAGTATTTTGCTTGCATCGTTTGTCTACTGTTCCTGTTCTTCCAGATGCCTTGTCAAAGTTGTCATACATCCCTCCGCTCTCCAAAGATACCAGTTTTTGCACAAGGGTTACCCTATATCCCCAGAATTCCAGGCCGTTAGTACATATTCAAAAGCTATCATTCTCCAACTGTTCTCGTCGTCAACAAGTTAGGCTGAGGTGCATTGGGATTCGGGAACAGGTCAATGTTCATGCATTTTCCTCGATCACCGGACAAGGTTGATATCCACGCCTAGTCTCTGTGACCTGATATCACGTAGAGGAATGCTTCAACGACGGAAAAATTCAGGCCAATCCCAATGCCCTCAAAGAACTTTACTGCGGGCAGCTCTTGGTCACCCCAGACCGTGCCACCTAGCAATCCAGCGTCAGTGCGACTCAGATCTGGCCATCTTCGCCCGCTGCATCCAATTTACCCGCCACACCTGCTGTCAGTCACGATGCTACTGCAGCTACAACTTCGCGGCCTCATGTAATGCTCAGAAAGGCTGGACTCTAGACTCGCTTCTGGCTTCTTATCTGCTGTGCGTCTCATAAATGTACTGACGATCATCATTAACCTCGGAATTTTCGCGTGCTATCAGTACCTCGCACCGAGATCTCGGTTTGTATATGTTCTGGCTATTCACACTACTTGTTCTGCTACATATCTGATGTTTTTGTGCCGTTCTTTTTGTACGATAACGCATTCCTCTTCATCTCCCAACAGCACACTGACTCGGTACAGTTATATTCATAGTCCTAGTCGGCACGGACGGTGCTCCACAGAGACTCCAACGACTCCAACATGCAGAAATCTTCAACATCACAAAAATCGCACGTACTAGGCAGACTGGTCAAGGGTTGGGGGTTATCGTGACATCGTAATATTTAATCGTTCAATGACATCATATAGATGTTATCCCCTGCTACAAAGCACACCTAAAGGCTGCCCTGTTTGGCGGTCATCCTGGCCAGCCTCCAATTAAGCCGTATTCGTAGATATGCAGCGTCACGAAATTGTGTGCAAGCAGACACCGCGAAATAGTGGGGGAGGTACTTCATCAGGTCATGTAAAATCGAGTGTCAGTGTATCTTGTTCATCTTGCGTCACGCCATGGCGGTAACAACCGCGCTCACTGGAAAACACGCACAGCAGCGCTTCAGTGCTTTTGCCTTTCTCCAGAGTGATCACAGTCCCCAGAAATGTAACCTGCCGGATGCTCACGTTGATATTCTAGAGTTGGTCTGGCTTTGAGGCATCCGAGGGCGGTCACTTCATCTCTTGACAACAAAGGTTCATAATCAACGAGGCTGTCAACAACTCTTTTCGATCGTAAACTGAGGAATGGCTCGTTATTGCGAGTGGGTGGACCAGCCCATCGGGGTGTTGTACGCTAGCAATATTGAGACTAGAAGAGTAAACTATGTTGCAGCTCTTCGCATTGTCTTCAAGAACAAGCATATATGCTCGGGGGTGAAAGATTGCTGCAAGGGCAAGAATGCATATACTCACCTGAGATGTCTCTGCGTAACCGATGAGCATATCGGAGGTCGTTCAGCGCGTGCGTCAGTGACAAACCTGAAATACTTGCACTCACCATTTGATTGAAGCATTCTACCCACCACTTCCACTCGACGCTCTGATGTACGCAACAACCATACGTACAGACACCTCCGTCGCGTATGTCCTGCAGGAACATGCTCAAAGGGACGATGATTAGAGGCATGTTTGCACCACGTCGACACAGGTGCCAATGGCTCACAGGATTCTTCGCTACCACCCCCTTCTCCCTCCTCCCAGCAGCGTCTGGATGGCACGGCGGAGGTGTGACAAGCATAGTTGATAGAGTCCCATCCATCACTTACGGGGGATGTAGGGCGTACGTTCGCATTGGGGTGTATGTGCGGGGTATTGGTGAGTCCATTTGGAATACTGGCGGTAAATATGCCATCTTCGCGTTCCTTGTCGTAGACGATTATTGTTCCATCTGCATGGGAGACGAAAGAGAGGGTTGGGGAGGAGGGGACCCAACGTACGGCTGTGCATATGGAGGAGGAGATGGTGTCCTGTGCTTGGGGTGTCAGACATGTGTATACAATAGGGGGTTGACTACCTGTTTGTTAAGACGGCAGCAGCGTGACCTCGTTGAGCAAGTGCCCTTAAGACTCCGATATAGGCCAGCCAACACTGCCACAGTTATTGAAAGTGTAGTGTAGTCTTGTTCCAACTCGATAAACTGTCCGAATTCTTGGTTCAGACCAGGCTAAAACTGTATAGTACGGTCATGGGAACTGCGCGATGTGTTGAAGCTTGAAGGAATGAGGAGACTCAAGTGATGTCGCGGCACGGCAACGGCCCGACGGATTAAGACCCCATTTGGAATGTCAAGCAGCATTAGACTTTCGGATCCCCACCGGCTATTCGCAAAGGCCCTTCGGGCATCCCAGGACCTTCTTTCTTTTTAGTCGAAGTATTCATTTTATCCAAGCTCGCCGGCCAGCAAACATCAGGAAAACCCTCCCAAGGCAAATTAGGGAGAATTCTCAAAAATTCGTAACATTAGCACAATCACAGCTTTTTATGAAGAAAGTAGCTAAAGATGATAATGTTAGACGAGTTTTTTTCTAACATAGTAAGAGTTATTGAGCATTATCTGAACATTGAAAGAGTATATCTATCTATGTACGAGTTCAACCAGAAGGAGTCACAGTCCTCAAGTACTGTATCACTCGTCCACTCTCGTTGGGCCATAACACCAAACCTCGGTATAAGATGAACACTGCGCTCAATGTCAGCAATCGACACAATACTAGCCATAGTGTCACCACCGCGCAGTGAACGCGAGACTTTATATATTCCGCTATTGCGGTCTGGAGCTGGTGAAAACAGTGTGAACCACTCGACATATGCAAGGTGAGTAGGAAGACGGATTGTTGGTGGGAAGAGCAGTGGGATGGACTTTGGTGGTAAGGTGAAAATGACTTGAACTTGACCAACACGGAATTCTATGATCAGTACAAAGTAAGTATTACATAGTAATACTGACTGACAGTTTACACACCTCGAAGATCCTTTGAATTCGCACCCAGCCTCACTAGAGCTGTATCAGATCGGCGAGCAATGAGACGAGAGCCAAACTTGCATTGTGGTTTTGCATGGACACTGTCCAAAGTAATGCATGCATTGCCATGGCCATGGGCATCAACCGAGCACCACTTGACCTTATGAAAGACAGGCAGTCGATGGAACGGAAAATGGATGTCGTGTGCCAGTACATCGAGTGTGTGACCGCGGAGTGGTGCGGAATCATTTCCTTGACTCTGCTGAGCAATATAGCATGCAAGGGCATCTCGAAAATGAGTAGCCCTGTAATCCGTAGTCAGCTTTTCGAGGCTGATGAACTTCGTGCTGGGGTGTTTTGTCATGACCTGTTCACGGCCGAATGTCATATCTGGTGGGCGTGAATGGTAAGGATCAGACTCGTGGCCACCAGCGAGTCACCAAGTAACATATTTTTGGTGTCACAGAATCTTCTCCTTTTGTTTGAGCCAGTGCATCATTTGGGCGAACTCGTCCTTGTGATTTGTAGCGTGGTAGGCATCTTTCGCCAAATTGATGTGGAGCCGTTCTGTGTACTCTGTGTTATAATTATCAGTTGAGCCAAACAGCATGATCATCAGAGGATAATGATGAGCAGCATGCAACTTCAGTAGGTTAAGGTTGTTTTGAATGCCGAGGTCAACAAAAATGAGCTTGTTTTCATGAAAAAGGTCTAGTGCCTTGTCCAGTAACTGAAGGGTCTCAGTGGTATGGCAAGGGTATTGCGCGAGGTACACGAAGTCGAGTAGCCCCCGTACAGCTTGTAGAAGTCGACCTGTGTTGAGATTGTTGGGCAGATGAATGTCGATAATGATGCTGAGAAGGAAGCAGCATATTTGTGCATGTTCAGTGCCGCTTACACGCGATAAGGTGGTGATACCCTTGGTGAATAATTGAATGTGATGGTTGGGAGGAAGCCATCGACAATGAGCATCAATTTCTGTGGCTCCACAAGCGGCCTCTAACCATGCCAAAAGGTGTTTCACCAAGCCCTGATATAGCTGATGCAATACATCAGGCGTGACACTCTGAAATATGTTCGTGAACGGGAGTTTCTCCCAGAAAGGATGTATCACAGGTTTGATTCCTACTGTGGCACATGCACGAACAAAGGCAAGATTGCCTTGATCAAGCGCCACGAGTGCATCCAGCACCTCACCTATTTTTCGTAGGTGGAGTGGTACCATATTGCTTTCCATGTCATCCTTCTTGACATCACATTTCGGGCAGTCACCAAACTTGAGTCCTGTTGCGAGAAGTTGCTCTGGATAATCCCCAACAAAACTTGCGAATAAAGGGTGGCAGCGGCGAAGAGTGCCATCTCCACTGTGCATGTTGATGCCCTCTAATCCAGCATGTTGCAATGGTGCAAGCACGCGACTCAGGCAAGCGTGATATAGGTTTGCGAGAGACCGACAGCATGAAGCCTTATTGGTGATTTGTTTGAGATGAGTAGTTGGTAGATAGGCGAGTAGGATGTGGCCACCATGCAAAGGTTTGCGGCAAATTTTCTTTGGGATATTACCAATGGTGAGATACACTGGGTATGCAGACTTGTTGCGAAACATAGTGACTTGTGTTTTGTCCGTCGAGATGATAATTGGAATGATGGTCCCACCCAGACAATGCTGATCAAGTTTTTTCTAGCCAGGCATTATAAGTTACAAAGTCCAATTGATGTCACATCGAGTGCTTACCTGCGTGTTCCACCACCACTTTCCAGTATACATGTCATGAAACAGACACACAGTCTGATCTTTGTCAGTGTAGTGGTGCTCGGGAGCAAATGTAAGGTATCTTGCGAAGTTGGGATCGCCATACAGCGACTTGATGCATTCGAGGATGTTGCGGTAATACACATTGAATGATTCTCCCGCAACAATGACCTGCTCCTGTTTGAATTTGGGGTGTCCAGTTGGAAGTTCGTAGTCGATGATCTTGTTCAGTTCATTGGCATTCTTGAATGACAACCCTAAATGTTCACTAACCTAGGAGTATTAGCTATTAATGAGTGATACTTGTGAAGTGGCAAAAGAAACTTACTCCATCAATCGAGAGCAGGTCCGAAAATGCTGTCGATGTTGCTCTGCAAAGTTTCGCCCATCTCGCAACCTCCCATTTGATCTGGGAATTGAAAGGATGGGATGGGTTCTCATCATTGGTGAGATGCGCCCCATATGCCACATTGGCACCATGGTCAACTGAACCATGTGACATACTTCGGCTAGCGCATGGATCAGGATAGGGCACCCTAACAAATCCAGAGTGGCCTTGTGCGCGAGCCTCAACGTCTTGATGAGTGTTCTGTTGAATATCCTCCAACTTGTCATCTTCAAAGGCAAAAACATCATCCAGTAGGTCTGAGTCATTGTCTTCATCAGCCTGAGGTTGCAATGGTGCAGCCTCCCATTCAGGTTCGAAGAGCAGATGCTCATCAAAATCTTCCTCATCACTATCAGCTGCATGCTCACTCGCAGCACTGGCAGGCCTCTCAAACTTGTCCTCATTGTAAATTCCATTGTAGTCTCCCTCATCCAAGGCAAGCTCAGCTTTGGTGTCGCCTACCGAGTTGGCTTTGTTGTTTGTTCTTGATTGTGACTGGCTGTAGAGCGTGTGACAATGTGGGTCGTGACTCTTTGCGATATGCTGGCTGAGACCAGTTACAGTGAGATCATCATGCCCACAAGCTGAACACGTGTGGTAACCCGGGTCATTCATAGTTAGAAGCTGCCAGTGAAGTGATATGAGTGGGGGATGAAGGGATGACAAAGCTGAAGCGATGCGAGCGATGGATGACAAAGCTGAAACAATATGAGTGGGGGATGAAGGGATGATGGGAGGGATGAAAAAAGGGCAAGGGTGTGGTAAGTAATGGCCCGAACAAATACTAAGTTCAAGCACTAACCCACCTAGTATTGAAGCCCTCAAAAACTAATTGACTTACGTCCATTGCGCGGATCATGTTTCTTGGCAGCCATAGTGAGCAGAACGGGCGGAATGATGGTGTCGCGAAGGATGACAGTCCAATTGCCGTCATCGGTGGCCTGATCATCCTAGCAGATATTAGCACTGCAGGGTAGTTAGTGCCCAATCAACCTAGCAAATATTAGCACTGCAGCCAGCAAAGTGAGGGAAAACATACTATGTTGTGCTTTGATGGTGGTGGTACCAGTACAGGCTTGTGTTTTGGGATACCTGGTGATGGCGATGGGAATCCGAGTCATGGGTTGCCTGGGGATGATGATACCTGTGGACGACGATGCTGATGGGGGAGTGTCCTGAAAGTCAGGGACAGACAGTGCCGGCAAAAATACAGTTTAGCGCCCTTCACCTGCTACATAATTGCCCTGTTACATTGTGTTAGTAAAATTTTCAGTCCCATTCCCTTTCGTTTGACCGCCACTCACACTTGTTTTTAAAAAATCCACCTTGGTTCCTCAACGCTCCTTTATTCTTTTGAGTCCTACACACTCTGAGTCTCAAAATTAAAGTAATAATAAAAAATGACTTTACCTCAGCAGGATCAAGGTAAGTGAGTATAAGCAACTCGGCAAGTGACTGACTGTGAGGCTTGACAGAAGCGCGTGGTGCCAAGAAAAAAGCTATTGAAAACGCAGGTGAGCTACTGAAAACACAATCAATAAATCAAACTGACCTGAGATTCAGTTTGGAAGCAAGATAAACCAAGACACAAGAATGCAACAGCAACATCAGCCCAAGACCGTCCTGCCCCAAAAAAGAGAACTGACGTGTCACCAGCGCCTACTCCAAGTCGGAACTCCAGCTCCACTGGCAAGTCAAACAGGACTATGGCATCAAGAAAGCCGTCAACACCGAGTCCGTTGATACACTTGAAACTGATTTATGGTACTTACATGAAAAAACATTGGGCACTGGCAGAGCGTCCGCGCGACATGAGCAACTCAGATGATGGTATCTTGCAGGCTCCACTGATGGTTGATAAGCAACTTGAAGGTCAGCCTATGCCGTGACAAAAAAGGAAGTTTGAGTCTCACATGATCATTGTAAGCAGCACAGCCGCCTTACTATCGATGACCAGCGAAACTCTGCCGAACTTACGCTATGCAAGATGTGGCATTGCTTGAAGATGAAGATGAGCAGAGTACTGACTCTGATACAAGTTGGCCCAGGGACAAACCAAGTCAGGACAGCTTACTAACCAATTCAGATGGTAACAGCTCGGAGAGCAGTGCCACTGACGGCGAGGATGAAGATTCAGCTGCATTGAGGCTTTTCGATGAGGTCAGCTTTGCTATATCATATGCTTGTGAACTCACGTTTGAAACTTTGAAGGTCGCGTCGGTCGTCACCAACAAGCAGCAGGTAGCATTGAAATCCGAGTCACATGGCACTTCAAAAGCCGAGTTCAAGGCCCAAGATCACAAACAAGTGGCAGAGACTCCTACCTGGGCCAATATGGATGTCAAAGATGCAGTTTCAGAGTCCATTGAAGATCGCTCAACTGGTGGCAACTCATCAGAATTCCAATCCGACAATGAAGGCACTGCACCGACTCGGAAACTTACCTCTGACGCGAAGACTCGGAGTATCGCCTCGCTCATTTGAACAGAAAGTGGAAAGGTGAAATTACTTGATCAGAACCTAGAGACTCACAAAGTCCTTCAGTCCACAATCATGGAAGTCAAGTGCCACCTTTTTTTCACCAACAGCTATCCTGAACTGGTCGACAAGAACCAAGTCATGCTGCAAGCATTGATAGTTGTCGCCAAAAAACGTGGTGTGCATCCAATCAAAGAACGTCTTCAATCGGACAAACAGTATGCGTCACAACTCGGTAGCTTGGTGAGTTCAACTCGCACCCTTTCTTATCAGTCTCTAACCATATGCGAGGTGGATGCTCATGTTCCAATATTGCGTCATGAGCTGAAGGAAGACGCATGTGCACATGCCGATGGTTACTTTCACCTTGGACACACTGACACTGGGAAAGCTGCAGCGAGAAGGCTATTGGATAAGCTTGCATATATATATGCCTTGAAGTTTGATGTGAGATCTCTCCCCTTGTCTGTACTACTGACATTGTTGAAATTATACAGATCAATAACGAGGCTTCGCCCATTGGAAAGAAGCCCTACCAGGGTGAACTCTTCATTTTCTTAATATATTGGCAGCTCTTTCATAGCTTGAGGTCCATTGCCATCAAGTTTGTGGAACGCTTTGTTGAAATCGCCAACAACAAAGGCCAGCGCCCCGAAGTCCCTATCCCTTTTCTGGCATTGGTTGCCACTGCGGTAATATGCTTGTCATTGTAGGAAAATATCTGGCTGCAGCCCTGCAGAGCATCATTTCCCCATTCTAGTCAATACCTACACTTACAGTCCGAAGTCATTCCGAAGGGTCGCGAACAGTTCCGGATAGTTGCGGTCAGTTACGCACCTTCGCGCGTCGTTGCGGTGGCTCCGCATACTGGGTCACGGTCTGCATCACTCCGCATAACCGTACCGGGCCCTCGCATCGTCCTCCCATGTCCTGTCCACGTCCGTCCAACCCCACTGGTGCGTCATTAGTCCTTACCTGTTGTCTATTGATCATTTGCAGGCTGTTTTACATACTTTTCCCATGCATGAGGCCAGCTTAGCGCTATTACATCTTATAACACTCCGGACTCGCTTGTACATATGCGGTCGCCTGCACAGTCCCGGATTCGTACGGACTCACATAAATACTCGCCCAGGACTCATAACTACTCACTTTTCTACATTCCCTTCCTTTGAGTTGGTGTTGCAGGAGTCACTAGTATAGTCTACCTCGCTCTTTGTTCTTGTGCAATCGATTGCAGTTCTCCCTATCTCGCGCTTGACCTCTACACTCCTTTGAGCGTTCGACTCTTGCTAGTTATACCTAGAAACCTCGCTGCATAAGAGTTCCGGAACAGATCCCAGTAAATCTTCGCATCGCGTCCCTTATACCTGGTACCCTTACCCGTCATACCCGTCACCCGCTACCTGGTACTTGGACTCGTGTACTTGGCTCCCTTCTAGTTATATTCGCGCTCTCTTACTCCGCGTCCGCACCGCACTCACCTCGCAACTCTTCCGCATACCCGCATCTCGCATCTTCGCCGCATAGCTTGCGGAGTCCGTTGCATAGATCGTAATACCCAGCTGCACTTGTCCCTTCGCTCTTACTTGAGGAACTGCTCTCAGAGCTATCCCTTTGGGTCGACTACTACTCTCGCACCTAACAGGATCGACACACTATCACTATAGCGCGCTTCTACGATTTCTCCCACATCGTCATTGTACGGATGCGCTGTTAACTCGTTGCAAAGGTGTACGCAGCCCTTCTGTGGAAGTCGCAAGGTTCACCATTGAAATTCAACTTTACAGGAAATTTATTCAGTGAGACATACAACTACCATGTCAGGTTCCTGGAAAAACTGAAGAAGGACGCACCTGCGAAATTCCACTGTATGATGGCCGACATCTATGAGGCTGCACAGTGAGTTCCACTTAGGTAGTATTCCCTTGATGCTCACTCTGCTTGCAGGAAGTTGCGATACAGTGGCGCCACTGCCAGTGGCCATGCTGCTGAGCTTGAAGCATTCGAGTTACTTGACCTCGACAATATGGAAGAAGACTGAATCATCCCCCGTGTGTTTTCATGGTGTACAATACGGAATTGTGAAGCTGACACATAGTCTCCTGGTTGGTCATAGCGCGCACTGTTATTTAAATTAGCCTACTGCCCATATACCCACTCTTAATCAAATTTAATTTTGTTCTTGTTATCTTATCCTGTCTGATTTGGTTGGAACCCTCGTCTAAGATCAAACAATCAATTCTACAAGTTATGATAATGTGTTTGAATTACTGAAAATCATTGCTAATTCTTGTGTTTTTATTAGGGGGTAAAAAAACCGAACTAAACTTGCTAAAACTTGAATTTGTAAAATTTAGACATAATAATTAGTTCTAATGTTACATCTTAAGGCAAATTTGTCTGGGGAGGGTTTTCCTGATGAAACAACCCAAACAACATTTTGCCACTCTATTACGTAGCGAGGCATGAGCGAAGGATTAGAGTATTGTCTTTGGGCGAGCAGAAGATGCTGGCAGTGTCTCTTGGTTCTGCTCCCCCACTACGCTTATAGACATCTAAGTCTATTCGAGCTCTTTTCTTTTCCTCTTTAAGCACCAACATACCTACCGGTGTTCTTTATTTCTACCTCTTAATAAAATATCACCTCAAACCATTCCCATTAATCCAACATGGCCCGTATCGCATTGGACCCAGTCTTAGATATCCAGCCTGATTTTTCCTCACCCACCTTCGAGGGTCTCAGAGATTGCATCATTGGAAGCACTCAGATGACACATGAAGAAGTTGCCAATGAGCTAGCCACTGCATGGCAACAAGACCGCGACCTCAGAGTCGTCGCATGGACAAGGCAAGTTGACGAAGACCAGCATCTTGCAGCTCACGCTGCACAGACAGAACGGGAACGAGCAGACCAGGAATGCTTACGCCTGGAACAAGAAGCCGAAACAGAACTTCACGAAGCAGAGAAAAAGAAGCCAAAGATCAACAATTTCAAGATCGGGACAGCCGTTGGTGACACCCTTACCCCTCGCCCATCCCAATACACAATCCACAAGCTTAAGACCTTTGAATACGTTGAACTCTGGTACTTCAGCCCAGATGGATGCAGAGAGACAGCTGACGACGCCAAGACCAGCGCAGACGACACCTTCGGCCTCACCAAAGTCGAAGACTTTGTCACCCTCAAACCAGTCGCATCCTTCAAAGCCTCTCGCAAAGCCATACAAGACCACAGTCTTGAATGGCGCCAATTCGACCATCGCCAAGAACAACTTCCTGCTCTATATCAACAAGCTCAATTGGCCAGACAAACACCAACGGGCCCTCACGATGTTCTTCATGAACATTGTGGCGCACCCCTACCATTCCGAGCCATATGGAGAACGTGCATTACTCTTATACGCAGCCCGTGTCCGCCGCAACTGGCATGACACCCTCGTCCTCAACAACGCCTTCGACATCAGCATCTTCAACCTTACCCTCCTGAAGAACATGGGTGAAGAAGTATGGAACAAAATACGTCTAGACACCCTTGCAGAGGTCAGTCTTCCTTCTCCCAATAACCCAACAGAACAACATTTGCTGACTCCGACTTTCCCAACAACCTCACTTCCACTTACAACACCTTGCTCCCACTTCCACTACCGCTTCCATACCCACTGCCAAAACATGCTGCCACTGCTACCCACGATGTTCGACACCACACTTCCGCTCCCGCGCCAACAACGGCCTGTAACCACTCATCACTTCCCCTACCCCAGTTTCAACTCGCTGCGCAGACCCATTGCCAATCCAGCTGCGACCAAGCATCTTCCCACCATAACCAACCGCGTGGCAGCAACCACACAACCCATTCACACTCACAATCCCCAACCCGCACCACGCAAGGTCGTCCTCCCCCTCGCATGTCACCACCCACACGCCAACGTCCTTGGCAAGATCAGAAGCGACCCACCCAGGACAAGCAGCTTTTTCAGAACAGCGCAACGTCAGTTGGCCTCTTTACCTGCACTCTATGCCTCGGCCGCTTCCCCCACAACATACACAAGTGCAAAAGTGAGTTCTTGTGGGATGGAAAGACTCCCACCTTCTGCTGGCAAAACGCGGAGGGACGACTCATCAACACCCAAGGCTCACAGCTTTGCTACGATTGGCAACGTCCCAACAGATGTGCAAACACCAGCAAAGATCACATCCATGCCTGCTCAGGATGCGGGAGCGCAGATCACAGTGCTCAAGGCTGTCCTCAAGGCCAGGAAAATTAGAGCTCTCACCCCATACAACCCCAGTGCATGGCTCCTTGCCCTCACCAAATCACACCTCATACTTGAATACCCCCACATACCCCATTCATTGCAATTGGTTTTCGCGGCAGCATTACCAACATTACAAGTACCCATACTCCCCCTAATAATCCTTCCATCATCGAGCACGCTGAGGTGTTCACCACAATCCTTTCCCGCGAGTTCGAAGCCGGCCGCTATCTGGGCCCACTCTCTGCTGCAGACATGGAGGCCCTCATCGGTCCCTTCCAGATGGCTCCCCTCTCCCTTATCCTGAAACCCGGGAGACCAGGCAAATTTAGGCTCATCCAGAACTTATCGCACGTCGCGAGATCCCTCCCGCACCCCATCCCATCCATCAATTCACACATCGACTCGAACCTTTACCCATGCACTTATGGGACCTTCGCCACCATTTGCTTATTGGTTTGGCACCTCCCCCCCAGATCAGAGGGCGCTACACATGACGTTGCAGAAGCTTACAGGACAATACCCTTGCATCCCTCCCAATACCCAGGTACAGTGGTTCACACAGGCGATGACAAATTTGCTATTGACACTAGCTTTTGTTTCGGCTGCTCTTCTGCAGCAGGCATGTACGGAGGTGTGGCTGACGCAGGGGCAGACCTACTCCACAGCAAGGGAGTCGGCCCACTGTCGAAGTGGGTCGACGACCACCTATTCCTACGCATCTGCCTCAAGTACCTCGAGAAGTTCAACGAGCAGAGAGAAGTATGGGCCCATGGGATCCAAATCGCCGGAGGTCTTCGCACCGACGGCGGCAGGAGGTGGTACCAAGGCGTCAAACTCCCAGATGATAGTTCTGAGGAGTTCGACGAGGATTGCACATTCCCGATACATGACCTCTCATGCCATTCCCCCCGCTCCCCACGAGACGCAGAATTCTCCTGCTGTCTGGATGACATTGACTTCTTCTCCACTCAAACAGGTACCCCCTGGGAGCCCGCAAAGGACACTCCCTTCAGCTCGAAGCCCCCATTCATGGGCTTCATGTGGAACCTCGAGACACACACTGTCGAGATCCCAGCAGGCAAGAAGGAGAAGTATCTGGCGGCCATTTCATCTTGGGAAGCCCTTCCCCACCACCCCCTTGCCGAAGTCCAAAAGCTCTTTGGGAAGCTTCTACATGCTTCACTCATTGTTCCCACTGGACGAGCCTACCTCACAGAACTGGAGGCCATGCTCCCCCTTTTCAGCAACCACCCTCTCGTGCCACATACCCCACCTCAAAACTGTGCTGCTGACCTCAGGTGGTGGTCCACGACCTTACACCAACCCTCCATTAGCAGAACCATCCCTGGACCACGCGAAGTCTTCGACCCTCATGCCTTCTCTGATGCTAGCTCAGGTGTGGGCATCGCAATTTGGATCGATGGCTGGTGGCGAGCATGGTGTCTCATTCCTGGCTGGAAAGCTGACAGCCGCAACATTGGATGGGCTGAAGCCATTGGCTTCGAATTCCTCATTCTCGCCATCACTCGTACCCCCACAACCAGACCAATACCTTGCTTTAAGGTTTACGGAGACAACCGAGGAGTCGTTGAGGGGTGGTGGAAGGGCCATAGCCACAACCATGCGACCAACGGCATGTTCAAGCGTGTCCACAGCATCACTGAAATGGCTGCATGCACCATCCTCCCCCGCTACATGCCCAGCACATCCAATCCGGCTGATGAACCCTCCCACGGTAAATACCCCCCTCGCTCCTTACTTCTGCCCCCCCTTCCTATCCATCCCTCTATCAGGAGCCTCGTTGTCGACTTCAACGCTCCTTTACAGCCCAACGAGACCTGCCGGCTGTACTCAGAGCGCAACCACACCATCACAGTTTGCACTCCCCCCAAAGGACATCCCTTCCCAAGTTGCACCGAGCACATCAACGCAAACCTCCGGCTCCAGAGGGAAGGAGAAGAGCTCAGGAAAGAGACGGAAGCTTAGTACGTCCCCCCACTACAAACTCGATGAGTTATAGCCCCCAACCACTAACTTAACACCCCTCCCACCCACACTCAACCTATCCCGCTGATCTCACCCCATTCCCCTCCACCCACCATCCTCATTGTGCTGCAAAGGACAGGCTCCACCTGTGGATGCCATTCACACCAAGACACACTCCCAGCACCCTCGTCCCAAGTGACATGACCAGGGTACAAGAGGTCATGCTACACGCATGGGCAGAGAGCACCCACGAGTCTTATGGCTCTGGGTTGCTTGTCTTTCACGTCTACTGTGACTCACGCTCGATCCCCGAGCACGACCGTGCGCCCGCCAACTCAACCCTCATTTCCACCTTCATCGCCTTCATCATGGGCTCGTACTCCAGGAAGACGATTGCCAACTACATTTTCGGAGTGCGAGCATGGCACATCCTGCATGGCATGCGCTGGGCCCTCAACGACGAAGAAACTGATGCACTCCTCAAAGCAGCTGAGAACTTAGCCCTGCCGTCATCGAAACGCAAGAAGAGGCGCCCGTTCACAGTTGACTTCATCTGCACACTTCACGGTCAACTCGACATCAACTCCCCCCTTGACTCATCAGTATACAGTTGCTTAATGACTGCCTTCTACTGTACCGCCAGGGCCAGTGAGTTCACCATCCCCACCCTAATGTCCTTCAACCCCAACCTCCATGTCAAACCATCCGACACATCCATCAAGCACGACCGCAATCAGCTTGAAATGAGAGTATTCCACCTCCCACAAACAAAAACTTCAGCGGAGGGTGAAGACATCTTGTTCGCCAGGCAAAACGGCATATCTGACCCAGAGGTGGCATTCCTCCACCACCTGGCAGTCAATAACCCCCCAGCCGGGGCACCCTTTTTGCCTACCGGCACAAAAACAGTCACCGCCCCCTCACAAAATCCAAGTTCATCAACCGCTTAGCTCAGGCAGCCAGAGGTGCCGGCCTAGACCCCCTCCAGGGACACGGAATCCGGATTGGCTTGACCCTGGAGTACCTACTTCGAAATGTCCCTTTCAAAGTCGTCAAGATGAAGGGTCACTGGGCTGGCGACGTGTTCCAACTGTATCTATGGAAACATGCACAGATTATGGCTCCCTTCATGCAAGCCACTCCAGCCCTCCATGGAGAATTCATCTGCTTCTCAATGCCCAGGACTCACTAGCTATACCCTCCCTTGTGAGTAGCCCTTCTCTCCTACCTCATTGGGTTTTCTCCGCGGCCTCGCTGCAATTGCGTTGTTACGGACTCCTAACGTTCTGGGGATTCGCAGCTCACCTTTTTCTCCTAGGCAGATCTCTGATCAGGGCTGGAAGCACTTTGCACCTTCGCCCATTTACTCAGTACTTTGTCTTCGTGTCACGCTCCTCATATTACTTGTATTAATCTCTTGTGTGAAAATATATTGACTTGTCTGATTTTCTCTCCCCACGTGCGTCACAAGCGACTCCTCAAGACCATGTTATATTATACAGGATTCTTTCTCAGACTTTAATATGTAAAGGGATCATCAACAGCCAATATTGTATCGTGTCTCACGCTACATCAAAATTTAGTATAGTATGGTGTTTCTTCATAGGTTTTTCCACTGTTGGAGATGCCACCTTGCGTTTACATTTAGAGGCCTTTTCGTCCTGTTTGTCGTGATGAGTTAATAGTGAGCATTATGAGATTTGAGGGACTTACCAGATTCATTGCTTGCATTTGAGATGCAGGTATTATCCTCACAATATACATGCATGTCAAAAAACATTTGAGGACGGTGCGCGAATGTCGATCTCTATTCAAGATGAAGTCCAATTCAGCTCCGACATCAACAAAGTCACCTTCTGTTAGGAGTACTGAATTCATCGGTATGATCTTCACCGACTCTGTCATCTCCACTACTTGTAATGGTTGTTGTTCTACACTAGAACAGAGCTAGCCTCAGCGGGAGTGTGCAAACACTATGACATTGTAAGTACCTAGAACAGAGCTAGCCTAGGTACAATGTCAGTATATATGTGAGAGCCGTAACAGTGAACATACCTCAGCGGGAGTGTGCAAACGCTGAGGTATTCTAACTACAAGATGCGTGCAATAAGTATCATAAGGTTACATAACTGATGCGGCTGATGTGGAATGTGACGATGGTGATATAACAACAGTACATATGAAGAGTCGCGCAGAAGGCGTATGATGCACGTGAAAGAAGATCAAGAAGACTATACGCATGGGCGCAAGAAGACGATACATGTGGGGCAGGTAGCATGCACCAATACACCCCCTCACCGAGGCACAAGCTGCAGTCCAATGACGTGCTTGAGGAATAGCGGGCGTGCGAGCAGCTTCGTTAGAATGTGGTTTAGTCCGGTTCAATGGGGGTTTGAGCAAGAACTGAGAACCGAACCTGTGTCCGGTTCTACCATAGTCGACAAGCCTGGACTGAACTTTTGCGAACCGTTCGGAGCAGTCGGGTTCGAACGCGAACCAAACCCTAAAATATCTAGTAGTGAGCAATTTTTTTTTGTCGAGTCCTCATCAATCAGCTGACTGCTCCAGGGACTTCTGACTGAGTGAAGTGACAGGTTGCAACTGTCTGACTGCTTTAGTGGCGTGCACATTGTGTATGGTAGCAGCAGCAGGTACCAGGAGATAGCGGCAGACATTTTGAGATAGTGGTGTATTGCACGATCAACCGTGAATGAAAATAGGTTATGCAACACCGGCAGGCATCGAGGCGCAGAGTCGAGGGGTGAGTTGCTAACAGACAAGGTAGCAATGAAACCACAAGCCTTAGAGGAAGAGGGCAGTGAGAAGCAGCAGGTGCAGATGTGTGCGAGCAAGCACAGACAAGTGGCGGCATGCAGAAACAACTAAATGCGAGTAAAAGCACAGAGACAAGTGCAGAGGCGGGGTGCAGACCAGTGCAGGCAAGCACAAAAATTAGCAGACAAGCAGGAAGCATAAACAAATGATCAGTTATAGTTTAGTTATAAGCATGAAAAAGCGGTACCTATCATGCAAGACGCCAGACGCAGACATGTCAAGATAAGCATAGACATGCACGCACAAGCACACAGAAATGCTTGTCAGTGATGTACATACATTCATAATAGGATGCATGATGACACTGTAGAGCTCCCATCATCAGGGAGCAGCTGATCCGACAACACAAGCGAGACAGGAGGAACCAATGATGAAGGACTTGATACCGATGAACTGGAAGCCATGTCAAATAAAAGCCATTTAGCAAAATTCCAAAAGTGCTGGTGTCAGTGTTGCGAAGATAAGAATGATTGCGAGACGATGTGGGAAACAACTCCGCAGTGGGCGGATATAATGTAAGGTCAAATGCTATACCTGCTGCTTCACTTGCAAGGCAAGAACGTTCGACCCTAAAGGGGTCTGCTACTGAGATAAGTCTGATAGTTAGTGTCTAAGGTCACGGAAAGGTAAGGAAACAAGTCCGAAGGTGTGCGGACCAAGTCTGGAGGTCAAAATGTCGGGTCCGAAGGTATACTACCAAGTCCGAGGCACGGGAAAAGCGGGTCCGGAGCTTCGGGTCGTCGGGTTATGGGTAATAGCAAGGGAACAGGTGCGGAAAGCGTCGGACTATGTCCGGAAACAAGGGAAAGTCAATGGAAACGAGTGACAAGGGTTTCGGGTGCGAAGCGGGTGCGGAACAGGTGAGAACCAGGTATATTCAGCCAGGTAACAGGTAAAGACAGGTATGTGACCAAGTAGATGGGAAGTCCCACCTACAGTAAAGTAAAGAGTGCTTGGTCGTACTACCAGTCCTATATAACTAGCTACGTAGAAATCCGGAATATCAAAAACAGGAAAACATCAGGTCCGAAGGTATGTAAACTGACATGAGGCACTGCGGACTTGTGGGAACACAGGTAATAACGCTGCCTACTGCATCAGCCATGGGAAACAAGCTACTACGCACCAGTGGGGTTGGACGGAACGGACAGGACATAGGACGGACGGGTTTCCGAAGGTATGCGAGCGGGTCCGGTGCATCTCCGGTGGTAGTCCGGCGGGTCCGAGGCTCGGAGAGCGCGGGAAAGCGTCGGGTTTGAGCGGGTTTCATCGGAGATGACTGGGAGTGACTGTACTGATGTCCGGACAACTGGGCTTTCGACGTACTCCATGAATTAGGCCTCTGCAGGGCTGTGGACAGAATGTTCACGACAACGACTCATACCGAAAAGGAGACGATTGCAAGATGACTAAGACCGGTTTGGCAACCAAGTGGAGCCTGTGTTCGTGCAGACAGAGAATAAAAAAATGGTAGACCAGTACAAGCAAGACGAAAAACACTAATGATGAAGGACTTGATGCCGATGAACTGGGAGCCATGTCAAATAAAAACTGTTTGGCAAAATTCCAGAAGTGCTGGTGTCAGCGTTGCGAAGATAAGAATGATTGTGAGACGACTCATACTGAAAAGGAGATGATTGCAAGATGACTAAGACCGGTTCGGCAACCAAGTGGAGCCTGTGTGATCGTGCAGACAGAGAATTAAAATTGGTAGACCAGTACCTATTCTAGGTCCTGGAATATGCAATGCTAACATTGTTAGACTGACCTGCAATACCAAGCACAGATCATGTTTTCTCCCTGACCCTCATTCTAAATGCTCGCCCGTCGCCTGTGCTCTCCATTTCTTGCACTCATAAGTCTCTCTAGCACCCTCCGAGACCGTGTCACTCTTCCAAAACAAGTCCCATCGCTGGCAGACAACAGCGAGCACCGCTACCATTGAGCCCCCATCTGCGGTTGGTCACTCCTCATCAGTCACATCTTCTCAGCTCCTCCGCATGACATGAGAATCCGCTCTCAGAACACCAGGAATATCATGGCAAGATGAGCAATCTGACCATAGCATCGTTGGCGGCCGTGAGACGCGCAAGATGAATCTCTACCAAGCTGTGCGGGATGCCCTCAGGTAATTGAAGTTCTCTCTGCGCAGAAGGCGTGCTGATGACTTCAGTATTGCACTTGCAAAGGATGATAGTGCCGTCATATTTGGTGAGTATATAGCATTTGGCAGGGTGTTCAGGTGTATAATGGTATGCATTACTGTGACTTCAAACGTAATTAATGTCCTCACACATCGAACAGGGCCTTGCAGAAGGATTTCATTCTACACATTGTTGTATGCATAGCCAATCGTGCTGCAGGTCGCGAACACGTCTTCAATACCCCGTTGACAGAGCAAGGTAGTGCAGGTTTCGGAATTGGCCTCGCGTCCATGGGGCACACGGCAATTGCAGAGATCCAGTTTGCCGACTATATATTCCCCGCATTTGACCAGGTTCGTTTCATCTCATCCATTTTCAACTCATTTTGAACTTCCGGATTGACCTTCAACCCATCAACTTAGCTCGTGAACGAAGCTGCAAAGTTTCGCTACCGTTCAGGTGGACACTTTTCTATTGGCAGGCTAACCGTGCACACACCGACCATGGCTGTAGGCCATGGTGGGCTATACCACTCACAGAGCCTTGAAGGGTTCTTCATAGGCGCATCTGGTCTCAAGGTATGTCCTGCTGTACTGCTGATACCACAACGAGAATGCTGAATCTCATACACTGCTAGGTCGTCATCCCTCGCTGTCCAATCCAATGCAAAGGTCTCCTCCCCTCAGCCATCCGCAATCCCAACCCAGTTATATTCATGGAGCCCCAAGTTCTCTACTGATGTGCAGGTACATCTCCCTTTTCCAAGCTGTCCTGTGTGCACACTTGTTAACCCCACCCACAGTCAGACAGGTCCCAATCGACGACTTTGCTCTCCCCCTCTCCAGTGCCAAGATCCTCATCCCAGGATCCGATCTCACACTCCTAACATGGGGCACCTCCGTCTACCATTGCGAAGCCGCCCTCCGTCTCCTAAACTCCCCACCTCCCTCCCTCGCACCACTCGTCCCACCCTCCCTACGCAGCGCCAAAGTCGAACTCATTGATCTCCGGACGATATTGCTATGGGACATAGAAACTGTCGTCGAGAGCGTGCGCAGGACAAAGAGGCTCGTAATTGTGCACGAGGCAGGAATGATGGGTGGTGTTGGGGGAGAGATTGCTGCTGAGGTTGGGAAGAGGGCTTTCTTGAGGTTGGAGGCGCCTGTGAGGAGGATTACGGGGTGGGAGTGAGTGTTTTTTCTAGTTCTGTTTCCCTTTAATTCTCTCCCTCTCTTGCTTTTTGAGCGTGTTCTGACGGCGTTCATTTTTATATAGCGTCCCAGCTGCGCTGCAGTTCGAGAAATTTGCCATGCCGGATGAGGTTAGGATTTTGGATGGGATTATGGAGATGCTCAGTTACTGATGTAGCTGAATGGCGCTGCTCCCAGTGTAGCATAGGAGATGTACAATTAATGGTGTAGTTAGTACACTAGCACGCACGCATACCCCGGTTGAGGGTAATACCATTGCCGACTTCAATGTGTTTTTGAGTGTGAAAGACGCCGGATGACGGGTTTTTATGAATAACAAAATGTATAGTAGATGTGTACGCAATATTGATGTGCGTCATCCTTCCCCTCAGTGCAGTGTCCCCAGTGTTTACTCAACCACATGACAGAGACAGATATGACTTGTCTAACAAAATCTCGCCCAAGCCACCACTCGTCTGTCCGACGACCACAAGACGAGTCAACAAAATAAGGTTTATAACGTAGGAGCTTGCACTGAAGACAGTAAAACGTAGAGCCGTTTCATAGTACGACTTGGAGTATCATGGAAACTTGACTTGTACACAATGAAAAAAAAATTGACCGACGCAAACACAGATTGTCCAAAGCATGTGCAATGTAGATCTCTAATATCCTCTATGAATGAAATACACACATCCCAAGGGCGCGACATACAGGAGACATCATCCCAAAGGCAGGGCAGATTCCTGTTCCCGACACTTGTGCCAAGACGTGCCGTGCACAACAAAACTCAGGTCCAGCTGCAGGGGACTGTCTGCTATCACCAGTATGTTGCCTGGGGCATACGCCACCGGGTAAAAATTGAGTGCGATCCAGAGGAGAAGTTGTCCATTAGGGCCTATAACCCATCCATCCTCGTTTGCGGTGACAGAGGATAGGGTAGAAGAATCTTGGAAAAAGGAGGTGGCAGGATGAAGAGCATGGGTTGGGTTAGGTGAAAAACATATTGTAGGCGCTGTGAAAGGATGCTGGTTGAAAAATTCTATATCCCACACACGGATGGTCCTGTCTTGTGAACCAGACACAATGTGCTTGCCATCAGGCGAGATTGCGACGAACTGAATAGATCTGGTATGCCCTCGGAAAGGGGCACCCACTGCCTCGCCAGTCTGCATGTCCCACACCCGGACGGTCTGGTCATTCGAGCCAGACACAATGCGATTGCCATCTGAGGAGATTGCAACAGTGTTAACGGAGGCAGTGTGGCCTTGGAGGGCAGCACCCAATTGCTTGCCAGTCCCCAACTCCCACACATGAATGGTGTCATCGGCTGAGCCAGACACGATGCGACGTCCATCCGGCGAGATTGTGACAGAAAGGACATAGTCAATGTGGCCTCGGAGAGGGTCACTCGATGCCTTGCCAGTCCCCATATCCCACACCTGAACTGTCCTGTCATCTGAACCAGACACTATGTGATTTCCGTCCGGTGAAATTACAATGGACTGAACCCAGTCAGAGTGCCCTTCGAGAGGGCGACCCAATGGCTCGCCATTCTCAGTATGCCACATCCGGATGGTGTTGTCCCATGAGCCAGACACGATGTGATGGCCATCTAGTGAGATTGTGGTAGAGCATACAAGGGAAGTGTGGCCTTGGAGAGGGTCGGTCAATGCCTTACCAGTCCCCATGTCCCACATCCAAATTGTGTTGTCGTCTGAACCAGACACAATGCCCTTCCCGTCCGGCGAGATTGCGACCGACCAAATGGAGCCAGTGTGCCCTTGGAGAGGAGCACACAATGTCTTCCCAGTCGCCATATCCCATACCCAAACGGTCCGGTCATCTGAACCGGACACGATGTGACATCCATCCGGTGAGATTGCAACAGAGTTAATGGAGGCAGTGTGGCTTTGGAGGGCAGCAACCGATGCCTTGCCTGTCATGGTGTCGGCATCCCACACCCAAATTGTCTTGTCGGATGAACCAGAGACAATGCGACTCCCATCTGATGAGATTGCGACAGACCAAACCAAGTTAGTGTGGCCTTGGAGAGGGGATCCTAACACTACGCCAGTCTTCACATCCCACACTCGGATTGTCTGGTCGGATGAACCGGACATGATGCGGTGTCCATCCGATGAGATTGTGACAGACCGAACAGAGCCAATGTGACCTTGGAGAGGAGCACCAAATGCCTTGCCAGTCTCCATATCCCACGCCTGGATTGTGTTGTCAGCCGAACCAGACACAATGCGTCTCCCATCCGGTGAGATTGCGACAGACTGAACAGGGCCAGTGTGGCCTTGGAGAGGGGCGCCCAATGCATCGCCAGTCTCCATATCCCACACCCGGATCGTCCTGTCTTCTGAGCCAGACACGATGCGTTTCCCATCCAGTGAGATTGTGACAGACCAAACCATATCTGTGTGCCCTTGGAGGGGGATGCCAGATGCCTTGCCAGTCTCCATATCCCACACCCGGATTGTGTTGTCTTGCGAACCAGACACGATGTGTTTCCCATCTGGTGAGATTGCGACAGACTGAACAGGGCCAGTGTGGCCTTGGAGAGGGGATCCTAATGCCACGCCAGCCTTCACATCCCACACTCGGATCGTCCGGTCAAATGAACCAGACACAATGCGATGTCCATCCGGTGAGAATGCAACAGACATAACCCAGTTAGTGTGACCGTGGAGAGGGGCACCCAATGCCTCCCCAGTCTCGGTATCCCACACCTGGATAGTGCTGTCGAATAAACCACACGCGATGCATTTTCCATCTGGTGACATTGCAACCGAGTAAACCCAGTGATTCACATGGAGAATCTTTTCCATCTGAGGCCAATTTATGACATGGCCAGCAACAATGTGGGGGGTGCAAGGAAACTTTGCAGCGAATTTGCGAAATACTCTTGACTGGGTTGGAGTGAATGGCAAAGCAGACAAGTATAAATTGGGGGTGCTGCGTAAAATGGTGGATGTGAATGTTCAAATGAAACGCAGCGTGTCCCTGGTAGCATCACCAACATCCATAAACTTGGCATGACCCTACAATCACCCCACTACTCATAAGAATTCGTTGGAAAAGGAATGAGCATGAGCTACGCACCGAAAACCAATCTGCGATAGATGAGAGGGTCATTACTGAGCCACCGAGGCTTTTCATCAGAGCCAGTGCTTCCAACCACCAAAGAAGGTGCTCTCCATCGAAGAAAGCTTCAACTTCCTTAGTGAGTGATACAGTGGCTCAAAAAACTGTCCGCATGTTTGCGCTATTTTGACTGTTTACATCATTGTACAAGAATGGATAGGTATTCCCAGGACATCCTGCCATGGCCTGGGAGTACTACATCAGGGCTTCAAAATGAGCCCTTACCCGTGGGAATTGGTGGTCATATGGTGGCACTATGAGGTTTGCAAAATGATGACTCATGTGGACAGTTTTTTGAGGCTAGATTGAAACTATATAAATTAATGGTTATGACACCATAAAGTCATACCATTATTAAATAAATTATAATGTGGTGTCATTATGGCATTATTAAACCTATCTCTCACTATATAATGAAGGGAGTCTCATGTATGATAGTCATAATCACCATGAAAGCCATCTCCTCTGCTCAAAGGGATAACATCCTCTCTCTCTCTACTGCTGGCCTCTCTGCTCGTCAAATAGCATCTAGAACTGGTGTATGCAAGTCTACTGTGGCCAAGCTCACCAAAGAATGTCACCCAGACAAAGAAAACTCTAGTGGAGGTCGTCCATCCAAACTCACCTCTACTGATAGGAGGGCCATTATTCAGCATATTACTACAGGAAAGGCTGACAATGCTGTCCAAGTCACTCATCACATCAATTCCATCATCACTACCCCTGTATCTTCACAAACTGTGAGAAATGTTCTCAAGGCAGCCAACCTCAAGGCTGTAACAAAGAAGAAGAAGCCTCTCCTTTCTATCAGTCATAGAAAAAGAAGACTGGACTCGTTGCTTTGCATACACAGACGTACGCAGGTACTCTACTCTATATAAACCCTGTACTTTAGCTACAGAGAAATCAACTCATCCAGTTCACCATTTCATGTCCAGTTCTCTCTGAAGCCTCAGTTGGCTTCGCATTTTTCCTCCTTCTATGTCTTCTTGGACCTTGTTCACCTGGAACACTGTCCCACTGCCATTCTATTCATTCAAATCCAGTCCATCTTGATCCTCCTGCTTATTCTTTCTTCGTCCTCCAACACAGCTAGGTCATCCCAGACTTAGTTGTGCTCATCTATCATCTCTCCTCAAACACCTAAACCCCTCACACTCAAAGTGTGTGGTGCACTACCAAGGGTCAGGCCACCCAACTGAACAACTACTGTACCCAGAGCTTCTCAGCATAAGGACCACTGAGCAGTAGCGTTGCTAGGTTAGTTGTTTTGTTGTGGTTTACAACTGATCAACAACGAAGATCGACAATTGGAGCCCACCGCGAGGGGTGGTAATCTAGATCACGTGCTCCACCATTTCCATCGATTTACGTCATCACATCCTACCCCTATTTCGTCGCCCATCCTATCCAGACTTCAAGCTCACGTTTAAACACCTGGTCCATCTATCATCATGTCCACTGTCACCATTCCCCTATCTGTTATCACCATGCCTATCCCTGGCAGCAAGAATGCGCCTCAGAGGTTCAAAGGAAACCATGTTATGGTCAAGCCCTTCCTTGAACACTACGACAAACTCCTTGCTGTCAACAATGTCACCCAAGATTCAGAACAATGCTATGCTATCCTCCAGTACTGCTCTATCCCTGTTCACAAAATCATCGAAGGAATGGCCAGCTTCATCACTCCTGATTGGACGCAATTGAAATCGGACATTCTCAAGTACTTCGACTCTGCCCTCACTGAAGAATGCTTCAATGAACAAGACCTTATCTCCTTCATCAAAGATACTCGCACTCTCGAGATCCATTCCCTGGAAACATTCAGAAGATACTGTCGCCAGTTCATTAGAATTGGTGGATGGCTCCTTGGAAAGACGAAGATTACAGCGGATGAATACAACAAGTACTTCTGGCTTGGTCTCCCCAAGAAATTGCGCTATAACCTCGAACTAGCCCTGAGATACAAGACACCCACCCTCGATGCAAGCAAGCCCTATCCCTGTGATGATGTCACCTCAGCTGCTGAAGACTTCCTTCGTCATGACCGCTTTGATGCCAAAGAAACAACCATTCACCGCACTGCACGTTTCATGGATGAAAAGTTCGAAGAATTAGAAGATGAGGAAGAAGATGATGAACGCCTCGACCCACCCATTGCTCCAGCTCGACGTATTTCACCTCCCACTGTCCCAGTCCATCCTCCTGCTGTCGCCAGACATGATGAACCTATTCGTCGCACAGTCTCTCACCCAGAAGCACGTTCCACCCTTCGATCATTGGAGAAAGAGCAAGCTGCAGCACAGAAGCAAGATGAAATCGAAATCCTTGTCAAGAAGCTCAATCATATGTCACTTGAGGATCCAGAGTACAACTTACTTTACTTCAAGGCCATCAAGATGGACGGAGATGTCAAGCTTGTCGTTCGACCTCCCAATCTTCATCCTTCACAGTCATCGCAGACCATATCTCCACCTCGCATCTATCAGAACCCAAATTCTTCGCAGCAGACTCAAGCACCCACCTTTCGTCCCAGTTCATTGACCTGCTATGGATGCAACACAGCTGGGCATGGAATTCGCGATTGTCCTGACTTACTTGATCTCATTTCGAATGGCCGCCTCATTCGCAATTCAAATCAGCGTCTTGTTATGCCTGATGGTCGTCCCATTCGTCGTCAAGGACCAACAGAGACCTTTGTGCAAGCCTATCACCGCATGGCTAGCAATGCTGGCAATGGTATCAACACCACTTCCTCTTCCATCGTCGAAATTCCCACTCACCAATCAAACTTCGTATATGCTGAACGCCCATCAACTGAGAGCCAAGTCCATGCTGCTCAACGTCAAGACAAGTCTACCACTCTCAAACGCAAGGATATTTTCGAAGGAGTTGTTATTCCGAAGCCAGGACCATTGTCGAAGCAGAAGGACAAAGAGAACCAACCTATTCCCAAAGTGTCACATCCTGTGCCAGCCGCCATTCCCACCACTATCATTCCAATCAAGATCCAGCAGCCAACCTTTGATCCGAAGGACGATGACGCAATCATGGAAGATATTACGAACACGATGCCTGCCAAAGCCAACGCCACCATCAGCACAGAGAAGTCGAAGAAGACACGTGGCCCTGCTGCGCAATCCACCTTGATGCAAGCCACTAATCCAATGGATGTTGTTGGGCGCATTTTGAACACACCTCTGACACTCCCAATCGGCGATGTAATCGGAGTATCCAAGGACATTGCAACCACTCTGCAAGATCTGATCCGCACCAGACGTCCCAATGGCACACTCAATCCACCAGCTCCCCCATTCCAATTCAAGTCTAATTCAGCGTCTACCAATGCCGTCAATCCATCATTCCTTGCATGTCCCAGAAACTTCGAACTCATCTACTTCAATGTTGAGCTCAATGGAGAACTTATCCCTGCATGTTTGGACACCGGCTCCAGCATTTCCCTTGTGCATCCAAAGGTGCATCAGAAGTGCATTCGTCTGCCTGTTGACATGAATGCCAAGATGAATATCATCACCGCTTCAGGAGAGAAAGTAGAACTGCAAGGTTGTGTCATTAATGTTCCTCTCAATGTTGGTGGAGCTGTCTGCTACTCTGATCTTTGGATTCAGAACGAACCATGCCCATTCCAACTGCTACTTGGACGTGACTGGCAGAAGACAAATCACATCGACATCCTAGAGCCATGGAATGACAATGAAACTTATATCGTCATCAAGCCAGACCCGGGCAGCAATTTCCGACTCAAAGTTCACTATCTTGGTTCAGATGCACCATCATTTCATAATTCCAACATCACCGCCCTGGATGAGTCACAAGAAGCACCGGATAGTGCTATCTTTAATGAATTTGACATGCCGGTTCATTCCTATTTCTATTCCGGTGTCGATCTTCGTTGTTGATCAGTTGTAAACCACAACAAAACAACTAACCTAGCAACGCTACTGCTCAGTGGTCCTTATGCTGAGAAGCACTGGGTACAGTAGTTGTTCAGTTGGGTGGCCTGACCCTTGGTAGTGCACCACACACTTTGAGTGTGAGGGGTTTAGGTGTTTGAGGAGAGATGATAGATGAGCACAACTAAGTCTGGGATGACCTAGCTGTGTTGGAGGACGAAGAAAGAATAAGCAGGAGGATCAAGATGGACTGGATTTGAATGAATAGAATGGCAGTGGGACAGTGTTCCAGGTGAACAAGGTCCAAGAAGACATAGAAGGAGGAAAAATGCGAAGCCAACTGAGGCTTCAGAGAGAACTGGACATGAAATGGTGAACTGGATGAGTTGATTTCTCTGTAGCTAAAGTACAGGGTTTATATAGAGTAGAGTACCTGCGTACGTCTGTGTATGCAAAGCAACGCTCCAGGCAATGAGTAGGGCAATGAAGAGGGCAATGAAAGGGGGGAATGGAATGAATGTGCTGCGCTTCAGGGGTAATGACTGAGCAATTTCGAAAAATAGAACAAATCCTATGCATAAGAATGGAGAATGAGTCATAGGGATAAAGAATGAGTCATAAAGACAAAGAATGAGTCAGAGAATGAAAAAGCGATGATAAAGCAGGGCTGTGACCATTACAAACCATGACTCATGACCTGAGTCATCATGACCAATTGCTATGCAAGCATGACAAAGTGCTGTGTGGTGATGATGCAAGAGCTGTGACGCAGCAATGATGCAGCATATGGGCAGTGGAGAATGGAATGGAGTGATGATGCTATGATGCCATGATGGTGTGATGATCCGAATGCTCTGCTGCAGAGATGTCATGTGGTTGTTGGTGCAGAATGTCGACATGCAGGGATCATGGGATATACACAGTCTGTAAGACGCTTCCCCAGCATGATAAAGGGATTGGTCATCTGCATAGGGACTTGGTGGTTTGCAATCTCTGGTGAGTGTTAGGATGGAATGGCATGGTGTCCACAGTGATCATGAAGGTGAGGTGCGAGTGGATAATGGTTTGAATGGTTCGACGAATATAAGCCGCTGAAGAGGATTGGAAATGGTAGGGTGATGAGGACAGGATGAATAAAGACGCGGTTTTCGACGTATTGGTGCAATTTGGCATGGTCTGGCTGATGCTGAGGTTGTCTGAGAGTGTAGTGGGTGAAGATGGGAGAGCGTTGGAAGTGTGTGAATGGGGGAAAGGTGAATAAACCTCGTTGAATGCCAAATGCCGTAAAAATGCGGGATGCCGTAATACTGTTGAAAATCGCTGAAAAATCGAAAAATTAAAGGAAAGGAAGGGAAACAAATGAAAAGGTGAGTAAGGAATGATAATGGGAAATGAAGATATAAATAAAAAAACCATGTTCTCGCTACCAAACACGTTTGGTGCGTGACATCCACAGGAAAGTTGAAATAGCAACCGTCCCCGGTTGTATCGGTGAAGAGGGGGGAATGAGAAATGAAGAATGATGAAGGTGCATGGAGTGGCATGAGAGTCGTAGGGTGAGGCATTAGGAATCGTCAAGGTCGTCATCTGAATGTTGAGAATTGTTATCGGAATCGGAGGAGTCGTCTGAAGGGGGAATGGGAAGGGGATTGTTGCGCTGATAATAAGGAATGAGGCGAAATGCTGCTACTCCCTGTCGCATAGGGGTTCCATCAAGTTCTTTGAGCACATAGGACGTACTGTTGCTCTTGCGTCGAACAACTTCATAGGGTCCAAGATAGCATGGTTTGGATTTGCGGTCTAGCTCTTTCTCCACCTGAACATTTCGAACAAGGACTAGTTCTCCAGGCTTGAAGTCGTCATAAATCATCCTATGGGCATAGATCTTCTCAAAGTGTCGCTTGGAACGAAGACGGGATGCATGGAGGGTGGACATGGCACGTTGGAGATCATCTGGACGTTTCTCCAGTTGGCGAATGCGGAGAGCAAGGAGTTCATCTGGATCCATGCCTGAATGGAAACCATCAACAAGGAAGGTCGCTTCAGTGAGGTCGAAGGGAAGAGCAGGCTCGGTAGCATGAAGGAGATAGAATGGACTGAAACCGGTGGAACGACGAGTGGTGACTTTGTCTGCAAAGAATGCATGATGCACTTTGGTAGGCCAGAGATTGAGATTGCCTTCGCATGACTTGATGATAGCTTCGCGAATAATGAAGTGGCCACGCTCCACAACTCCATTGGCTTTCGAATTGTAGGGTGAGATGCGGATATGAGGGATGCCATATTGCTGAACAAGTCGTCGAAATGCTCCTTTGACTTCGCTTCCATTATCAGTAACAACTTCTCCAATAGCTCCATAGCGGCAAATGATTTCTTCCCAAAAGAAACAGGCAAGGGAATCAGCGGTATTGTTGCGTAACGCACGTCCTTCAGCTGCAAGGGAAAGACCATCTCGAGCAGCAACCAAATAGCGAAATCCTCTTTCCTTTGGCATGAGCATGACATCGACATAAATCTTGATGAAGACATTGGGGGAAATGGAGACTGTGAGAGGAACTTCGGCTTTGCGTACTGAGCGGATTTGACATTCATGGCAGGAGCGGATATGGTGAGCAACATCTTTGAAGAGTTCTGGCCAGTAGAAGCGCTGTCTGATGGACTGGAAGATGCCAAAGGTGCCTCTGTGACCAAGTTGTTCATGGGCTTGCAAGAGAATCTGAAGTCGAAGGTCTGGATCGAAAATGACTTTGACAGGAGGGCGAGGACCACGTCGTTTGAAGAGCTGATCGTTGTGAATGAAGAACTGAAGGGATCGCTTGATGAATCGTTTATGAGCAGAAAGGGAGGTGAAATGAGGGAGTTCCATGGTTCGAAGGAAATGAGTGATTTGATGAAGGACTTGATCTTGAGAGATATCCATGGTCGACATAGAAGGAAGAGAGGTTGCAGAATAAGGAGGGGAATGGGAATGTGCGAAGAGGATCATGCCATCTAGCCAGTCGTAGTCGTCATTGTCATCTTCCATCTCTGCTAATTCTTCTGGAGTAGGACGTCGACGAGAGAGAGCATCTGGGCCTTGATGACGAATAGCGGGAACGTGAATGATAGTGAAGTCAAATAGAAGAATGCCTTGGATCCATCTGTTGAGCGTGCTGTTGGAGACTTCATCAGGGTGATTGATCATGCCCTTGATATACTTTGCATCAACTTCGACATGGAGATTCTTGACACCAGCCAAGTAGAGACGATAGTGACAAAGTGCACGGAATAGACCATACAGCTCAAGCTTGGGTTGACTGTAGTTTGATTCGCGCTCATTCATAGGAAGTGAGCCATAGCGAGCTGGGCGACGCTTTCCATCATCATCAATCTGGGAAAGAATGAATCCGACAGCAATCTTGCTGGTATCAACTGAGAGAATGACGGGATTGGGGGAAGTGTAATCGATGGGGCATAGAGCAGGTGCGGAGGATACTGCATGCTTGAGATAGTCGAATGATTCTTGAGTCTCTTCTGTCCATTCAAAGGGATTGTCTTTGCGATAGAGGTTGACCAAAGGGCGAGCATGCTTTGAGTAGTCTTTGATCCATATATGAACGGTACCGCATAAACCGAGGAATGAGCGAACATCTTTGGGAGTCATTGGAATAGGCCATTGAAGAATCTTCTCTACCTTTGACACATCTGGAGAGCGACCTTCTGGATTGCATTCTTGACCAAGAATTATGGCTTTAGGGCGACAGAGCTGAGTCTTGAGTGCAGCAAATGTGCCTCCAGCATGAATGAAGCGATGCATGATACAATGGACGTCAACAGCATGTTCCCATATGAAACGACGTATGCCAGGGTTGTCAGGAATGGTCTCTGGGTTTCCATCTTCATCTTCATAGCGAGTTGCAGGGCCTTTGATTGGAAGATCATCAATAAAGACATTGGCGACATGGGGAATTTCGTCTTGAAGAATGAAAGCGGTGCAGTTCTGGAACTCGACAGGGGAATTGGTGTATCCTTGGGGCATGGAGCAAATACGAAGGAGACCGAGAGGTGTCATAAAGGAAGTGAGGTCACGACTGGTAGTGTGAAGTTTGCGTGCGTCGAATCCTGAGTAGAGATCAAAGCAGGTATAACATTGACGGCCTGCAAATGGCTCGACGAAATCATCAAGGATGGGGGGAACTCCAGAATCGCGAATGGTGACCTTGTTAAGAGGCTGAAGATCATGAACTATGCGAATCTTGCCATTCTTCTTCTTGACACAGAACCATCGAGAGCGATAGGATGATTGACTTGGCTTGTATAATCCTGCTGCAATCTTTTCGCGAAGGAGCTGGACAACGTCTTCTTTGATAGCCTGAGGAATTGGGATGTTCTTGTACTCCCATGGTTCGTGAGGAAGGACTGGGATGATGTAGGGGGAAAAGTAGTCAGAGCGAAAGCTACCTCTGTCTGCTTCGTCAAAGGCTAGGCCGCATTCGTTCATCTTGAGCATATGCGTGAATAGTTTCTCTTCTTCTGGCCAAAGGAATCCACTGGGGTTGATCTTCATAGCGTCGAGGCGTGACTGAGAGAGTTTCGAAGTAGGAATGAAGTCTGGTGGGCAGGTAGGAAGTGGAAGTAGTGAAGTGAGGGGATCTTCTGGGAATGAACGTTTGACGCGAGCATCTTCTGGGTAGACAGCAGGAACAGGCTTGACTTCGCGATCCACCGTCTTGTAGGCGCCAAATACATATCCATCGTCGTCTTCATCATCTCCAAAAAGGTCTTGAGCATTGAAATAGAAAGTCTGTTGAAAATCAGAAAAAACATAAGAAGAAGGGGGAAGGTGCCGTGGTAGTTTACTGTCATCTCGGACAGGAAGGGGAATTAGCGAAGAATGTCCATGAATAAATGAAGAAGCATCAGAAAAGAAACAGAATGAATAAAAGGACAAAGAAGAAGGTCTAGGTGGTGGTACATGTGTATCCATTTCGAAGTTTAGGAGTTTAACGACTTCTCGGTCAATATGAGTCGAACAACCAGTCAGGAGAAATCTAGAACAAGAGGAAACATACATATGAAAAAGAATAGTGAAACAATGGACACCATTAACGAAAAAACTGGGAAATCGGAACAATGGGAGCAGCGATAGCAAGAGACGTGTCTTCTTCAGCCTGATCATCTTCTGCGAAACTGAAAGCATAGTTGGGAGGGGGAATGATGTTCTGAATGGCTCGGAATAACAGGGGATTGATTTCGAAGTTGA
The DNA here is from genome assembly GCA_016628065.1 of Suillus lakei. Classification (NCBI taxonomy): domain Eukaryota; kingdom Fungi; phylum Basidiomycota; class Agaricomycetes; order Boletales; family Suillaceae; genus Suillus; species Suillus lakei. Next base: position 3,359 of record JABBWA010000026.1, on the reverse strand, counting down.
GGGTAGGAGAGGGTGATGGTGAATTGGGAAGATTGAGTATGATGGGATGAGAGCAGTATGGGGGGGCATGGATCGACTCTTCCATTCTCATGGTAGGTGCATTTGTGGGGGTAGTCCCTTTCTTCTCCATAACATGGGGGCTAGTAGTCAGACCGTCAATTCCATGATCATGAATGGATTGGGGGGGATCATGGGTCAGAGCATGTTCGGTAGCAAGTCCAGCAATGATACCAGTGGATGTGCGGTAAATGATCATGGTTCCATGCGAAGGATGATTGCTTGGATGAAGATGTGGACCAGGCTCGTCTTGTGAATTGGGGAAAGTGGATTCGACCCGAATTGCAGAGGAATCTAGTCCGTCGTCATCAGGGAACATGGGAAACATCTCTGGGGTATTGACTTCTGTGTGATAGCCAGTGTCAAAGTCATGCATGGCGCCATCCATTGCACCTAGGCCATTCGTGGACCAGGTAATGTCGTTGTTAATATTGGTAGCATAAGGGTCGACAGTGGTGACGTCATTGGAGAGCGTTTCAAGGGATGACTGAGGCGATGGTAATGATGATGGTGATGAATGGGTAAGAGGAGGCATTGGGGGAGGTGAAAGCGTGATGGGGGATCTTTCAAAGTCGCCATTGAGCGGAGTCTGAAACACAGGGGAAGAGAAATCAGTATCAGAGTCATCGCCATCAGGGGTTGGTTGTCTGGCTATTTCAGTCAAGACTCCAGGGGAAGGGAAGAAGCGGACATAAGCAGAACCAGTAACTTGAATGGGAAAGTGGCCGACAGATAATTGATGTTGGCAATTAGCCTGAAGGAGATAGATATCTTGATAAACGTTATTGAAGCGGTCAACTCCAAGATGTCCATTGACGGCATGGTCTGATTCGAGATGAAAGCGGGTCATATCCTGATGGTGTTGCTGAGAGACGTTCTGCAAGAGGGCCATGAGTGAATCGCGTTCTTCATCTCTAATGTGTCGACGCAGATCTCCTATGGTTTCTCCAAATTGAAATTCTTCATCTCCTTCATAAGGTGGAATAGGGTGTGACATGGCTTCTGCTAATTCTTCCAAAAACGTCGAAGTGCTGATCTGATCTATTAATGGGGATGGATTGGATGACTCGAATGGTGGCGTTTCATTTGGTGGTGGCATAGGCACATTAATGGCAGGATCAATGATGGGTGGTGGAAGCGGTGACATCGGTGGAATAGAGCTGGCGACCGAAGCTGGTGATGAAGGGTGAATTTGATTGGCTGATAGGTCATCATTAGATCCGGTGTCACACACCAAACGTGTTTGGTAGCGAGAACATGGTTTTTTTATTTATATCTTCATTTCCCTTATCATTCCTTACTCACCTTTTCATTTGTTTCCCTTCCTTTCCTTTAATTTTTCGATTTTTCAGCGATTTTCAACAGTATTACGGCATCCCGCATTTTTACGGCATTTGGCATTCAACGAGGTTTATTCACCTTTCCCCCATTCACACACTTCCAACGCTCTCCCATCTTCACCCACTACACTCTCAGACAACCTCAGCATCAGCCAGACCATGCCAAATTGCACCAATACGTCGAAAACCGCGTCTTTATTCATCCTGTCCTCATCACCCTACCATTTCCAATCCTCTTCAGCGGCTTATATTCGTCGAACCATTCAAACCATTATCCACTCGCACCTCACCTTCATGATCACTGTGGACACCATGCCATTCCATCCTAACACTCACCAGAGATTGCAAACCACCAAGTCCCTATGCAGATGACCAATCCCTTTTTCATGCTGGGGAAGCGTCTTACAGACTGTGTATATCCCATGATCCCTGCATGTCGACATTCTGCACCAACAACCACATGACATCTCTGCAGCAGAGCATTCGGATCATCACACCATCATGGCATCATAGCATCATCACTCCATTCCATTCTCCACTGCCCATATGCTGCATCATTGCTGCGTCACAGCTCTTGCATCATCACCACACAGCACTTTGTCATGCTTGCATAGCAATTGGTCATGATGACTCAGGTCATGAGTCATGGTTTGTAATGGTCACAGCCCTGCTTTATCATCGCTTTTTCATTCTCTGACTCATTCTTTGTCTTTATGACTCATTCTTTATCCCTATGACTCATTCTCCATTCTTATGCATAGGATTTGTTCTATTTTTCGAAATTGCTCAGTCATTACCCCTGAAGCGCAGCACATTCATTCCATTCCCCCCTTTCATTGCCCTCTTCATTGCCCTACTCATTGCCTGGAGCGTTGCTTTGCATACACAGACGTACGCAGGTACTCTACTCTATATAAACCCTGTACTTTAGCTACAGAGAAATCAACTCATCCAGTTCACCATTTCATGTCCAGTTCTCTCTGAAGCCTCAGTTGGCTTCGCATTTTTCCTCCTTCTATGTCTTCTTGGACCTTGTTCACCTGGAACACTGTCCCACTGCCATTCTATTCATTCAAATCCAGTCCATCTTGATCCTCCTGCTTATTCTTTCTTCGTCCTCCAACACAGCTAGGTCATCCCAGACTTAGTTGTGCTCATCTATCATCTCTCCTCAAACACCTAAACCCCTCACACTCAAAGTGTGTGGTGCACTACCAAGGGTCAGGCCACCCAACTGAACAACTACTGTACCCAGTGCTTCTCAGCATAAGGACCACTGAGCAGTAGCGTTGCTAGGTTAGTTGTTTTGTTGTGGTTTACAACTGATCAACAACGAAGATCGACACCGGAATAGAAATAGGAATGAACCGGCATGTCAAATTCATTAAAGATAGCACTATCCGGTGCTTCTTGTGACTCATCCAGGGCGGTGATGTTGGAACCAGAGCTTCTCAGCATAAGGACCACTGAGCAGTAGCGTTGCTAGGTTAGTTGTTTTGTTGTGGTTTACAACTGATCAACAACGAAGATCGACAATGCGCTTCTGTCAAGCCTCACAGTCAGTCACTTGCCGAGTTGCTTATACTCACTTACCTTGATCCTGCTGAGGTAAAGTCATTTTTTATTATTACTTTAATTTTGAGACTCAGAGTGTGTAGGACTCAAAAGAATAAAGGAGCGTTGAGGAACCAAGGTGGATTTTTTAAAAACAAGTGTGAGTGGCGGTCAAACGAAAGGGAATGGGACTGAAAATTTTACTAACACAATGTAACAGGGCAATTATGTAGCAGGTGAAGGGCGCTAAACTGTATTTTTGCCGGCACTGTCTGTCCCTGACTTTCAGGACACTCCCCCATCAGCATCGTCGTCCACAGGTATCATCATCCCCAGGCAACCCATGACTCGGATTCCCATCGCCATCACCAGGTATCCCAAAACACAAGCCTGTACTGGTACCACCAC